>CM031603.1:55462251-55472251 GCA_018398815.1 Conus ventricosus
ACATATATGGTATGATACTGAGTAAAATGGAATGGTATCCAAAGTATGAATTCGTATTGCATCAATATATGAAAAAGATGGGGAATGGTATGGTATTGTAATGATATGGTTACAGCACTGAACAACAGAATTAAATACTTAACCACTAATAACGATGCTAATGACACTTTAATGCACAAGTGCATAGGTCAAAGTTCTTGCTCTTCATAATGGCAAGAAGGGAAAACACAGGGCAGGATGTTAAAATACTAAGCCTTTACCTGTGTCATTAAAAAAAGTAACAAGTGAACTGCATCGAAAGACATGTTACAAGTAAGTAAATTTCATGAGTAGAAGAAAGTGGCTGCAATCAGCTGGCGCTGCAGTTCAACAACAGTACTAGGTGGGTATGAAAGGGTTAACAGGGCCTGGTTGGTCTATTGGGTAAGATGTCTGACTCTTGTTCCACAGCCCGGGGTTCCATTCCCGATTGGGACAATCAGACTGAGCGAGATTTTCTCTTCACAATTTACATCTTTGTATAAATTATCTCATCCCCTAATGGTCCTTCAGATAAAGCTTTATTTCTTACCTGTTAGGGCATTTTGGTGGTAGTTTTCTTTTTTTAATTTTTTTTAATTTAAATTAAAGACGTGCTGTGCATAAATGACCGTAAGGCAGCTGTTCCCACTGACTGTGCCGTGGGTAGGTGACAGCAGTTTTCTTTTTTTTAAATCTCCCACTCTCCATAGTTACCAACTTATGTACATGCAATCACATCCACACTTAGTCTGAGGTGCTCGCTAATGTAATTTTTTTCTTGTTTTAGTAAAAACAGAAATTGTAATCATGTTTGACACAAAGAAATTAGAACAAGGATTGTCTGACATTTCATGTCAAGCAGCAAAAATTTCACATTTTTACTACAACATAACAACATTTTGACATTAGCTAAACGGGATTTAAAAGCATGCTGAGAGCAAAGTTCATGTTTGACACTTTCGGTTGAACAATAGGCTTTTACATTTGCATCAAAAGGCGTAAAAGAAAATAAAAAATCTTCTATTCCCCAAGAAGAATAATTCATTATGCAGTGCCCATCACGAAAGTATTAACATAATCCTGTCACGACAGTATCCTGAATATGAAATGAAAATAAAATATTTTATATTATCATACTGCCGGTGAACTAATCGTCTTTTGAATTTGTAGGGAAATCTGCAGAATTTAATCACAGATGATGCTTCTAATTGCTAAAAGAAAACAGTAACAAGAGAAAAAATTCTGAAGACATGGCTTCGAATGTACAGAAGTGTGAGAGTAAAACTGAGGCTTTGTGTGTGAATGCATTCTGGTGGGATAGATGGCTCAAATACATGCCAACTGTTGACACATTTACATCCTAACCCTCAAAGTCAGAATGGGCTACCTTCATAACGGAATCAAAAATGGTTGCATTCACTTCTTCCACAGCCATAGAGTTCCAGGATGTGGCATGAACACAAAAAATAAAATAAAAAAGGTTAAAATTTAAATTCTCCAATCTGAAACACTCAGCAATAGCATAATTCAAAATCATGTCTACTGTCACTGTGTAAAGTAATTCTCTTTTTCATTCAAACAGGATTTGCTGTTGCTATTGTTTTCAAAAAAATTTTAAAAAAAATAAAAAATCAGAAAAGTTTCACCCAACTTTTCAGTTTCACTGAGGCAAGAAATAAGCCCATCCCTATCCCCTAACACTCTCCATTCCCATCTAACTACTTCCATCAGGACCATCCTCATTATCAGACTCTCTCTAGCTCTCTCTCTCTCTCTCTCTCCTCTCTCTCTCTCTCTCTCTCTCTGTCTGTCTGTCTGTCTGTCTGTCAAGCTTTACACTGACATTTTCAGTTTGCTTAGCTGAACGCAAAGTCTGTTTAAAACAAACAAAAAAGACTCTCTCAATTCAGTAAGAACTCCCTCCCTTAATTAAACTGTTACTGTTAAAGACTTGGTTTTCAGAGTCATTTTCCTCTTTCTCTTTGCAAGAGCAGCTACAAAGATAAAGAGTTTAAGACTCGCGCCCATTCCAGAGCCACTCAAGACCCAATCTGCTAGGGAGTGATTGTTGGAGATGGCCTTATTTTGCTTTTTGACATAATTTATGTATTTTTTCACTGGATTTAGAAGTTACTGGCGACATGAACTTCATTTTTTCCATGTTTACTACGGCTGGCTGCCTTCTCTTTCATCATCTCATCAATAACTTCAGAGACTAGGCCACATCGTGGAATGTGTGTCAGCATAACTTCAGTCCAGAGACTAGGCCACGTCGTGGAATGTGTGTCAGCACTGTCAGCCTTACTTCCACCCTTCTCCCCATCTGCCCTTTCCACTTTTTTTTTTGTTTGTCCTTTTTTAAACATCTATGGAACAACATCAGTCAGATGAACAGAGAAAACTAAGAAGATAATGAAATGGTCTGCACTGTAGGAAAAGTGGTCGAGACTGAGAGAATGAGACACAGAGAGAGAGTGGGGGTGGAGAGATATAGCCTATAGAGAGTGAGCGTGTGTGTGAATGTGTGTGAGAGAGAGAAAGTTTGCATGTGTGTGTGTGTGTTGTGTGTGTGTGTGTGTGTGTGTGTGTGTGTGTGTGTGTTGTGTGTGTGTATGCGCGCGCAAGCATGCGTCAGTGTGTGCATATCTTGGTGCATGGGTGCTAAGCACATCATGTATTAAAAACAAAACAAAAATATCCAAAACATTCTTAATACAAATTTACAACCACCACAAAAAGAATAACAAATTTTCATATAAAGTGTGTAATTGAAAGAGCAAGAATGCTGCTCAAGACAGAATGTCATAAGCCTCTGAGAAATCAACTAATGTGCTACAGAAAGAAGGAAAAAAATAAGAACATATATCTTTTTTTAAACTTGTGCATGCGCGCGTGCTCACACACACAACGCACACACACACACACACACACACACACACACACACTCATACACACATGCACTCACACACACAATTTGAGGCAAAAGAAAATAAATAAAAGGACACAAAAACAATAACAGACAAAACAGCAGATCCAGATACAGCGTAAGACATTTTCTAGTTCACAGGGCACCCTTATCCTAGCAAACAAAAACAAACCTAAACAAAACAAAAAACAAAACACACACATACACACACACAGAAAGAGAAAGGGAGAGAAAGAGAGCGAGCCAGAGAGAGAGAGAGAGAGAGAGAGAGAGAGAGAGAGAGAGAGAGAGAGAAAAGAGAACAAATGAAAAAAAGAAAGAATCCCAATACAAAAATTAAGCCAACTGTCAGAAAATTTGATGGGCATAACAAAACAATAAACAAACAAACAAATAAAGTGATACAAAAAGAAAAAAGTCCAGTGGATTTTCTACTACTTTTCAAACACACATACATACACACGCACCCACGCACGCACGCACACACGCAGGTCAACAGATAAAATAAAAACGACAATGGCATGCATGCTCTGAACACTTTTTCCTTAAAATCTGAGGTGAAACCAAAATCAAACACACATTTAACTGAGTGTTCGCTATCAAGGGTACAGATCATTAAATGCTATACAGGATACTTAACCCTTTTCACACAGTTCCCTTCTCAAGTATACTTAACCCTTTTCACACAGTTCCTTCTCAACACATGATCTCCCTTCCACCTTAATAAACCCACCCTGCGCTTGGACAGTAAACAGTGCAAAAACAGCTCAATCCACACTGAATCTGGCACAGTTGACCAAGCCTCCAGAGTGCTAGTCCATTATTTCATTTTTCTATTTTCATAGCAGAAAGGTTTTAACACAAACAATAACACTGACTACTGAAACTAGTGAAAGTCTACATTTTGCTTGAGGACTAGGAGTATGGGTAGAAGTAGGAGAACTAGAATGGAGTGTATTTATTTTAAAGCAGACAGCTCTATCATTTGCACAGACTTTATGCCATGCATTTATCAAAGCAGACAGCTCTATCATTTGCACAGACTTTATGCCATCAATCTGCACAATACAGCTCTATCATTTGCACAGGATTTATGCCATCAATCTGCACAATACAGCTCTATCATTTGCACAGACTTTATGCCATCAATCTGCACAATACAGCTCTATCATTTGCACAGACTTTATGCCATCAATCTGCACAATACAGCTCTATCATTTGCACAGACTTCATGCCACCAATCTGCACAATAACAGCTCTATCATTTGCACAGGCTGTATGCCATCAATCTGCACAATACAGCTCTATCATTTGCACAGGCTTTATGCCATCAATCTGCACAATGTCAATACAGCTCTATCATTTGCACAGACTTTATGCCACCAATCTGCACAATACAGCTCTATCATTTGCACAGGCTGTATGCCATCAATCTGCACAATACAGCTCTATCATATGCACAGGCTTTATGCCATCAATCTGCACAATACAGCTCTATCATTTGCACAGACTTTATGCCATCAATCTGCACAATACAGCTCTATCATTTGCACATGCTTTATGCCATCAATCTGCACAATACAAAGAACAAATTTCCTTAGGAAGTGTAATTTCCGTTCATCCCTTTCAACCCTGCTACTGAGCAAATTTGGGGCACCCCTGAACAGTGCCACCCAGGCAAAAGCTCCTGTGATATACTCAAACTGGTTTAACTATGCAAGCAACACTTAATAAATTTGATAGTTCTGAAAGTATGAGGTTTATTTCTCACATGCTACAGCTATGAAGTTTTTGTACTTGAACTGAGCCTGTCCCTTCCATGCAAACACAGAGCTATAAAACTAAGATTATGTTTGAATTCATCATGAGTGGAAGTCCAAAAGTGCAAAATATTCAATGGAATCATTGCAAAATGGTTAATTTTGTTATGACCATGTGAATCTCTCACATCTTGGTAAAAAAGTTTTCCAGATATACAGAGTTGAAGTATTCTGATTTGCTTATTAAATGTAAAAATTTTTAGAATGTTTAAGTTTGTCAATGCACCAGAAGTCCAAAACCTCATCGTCTGACATAAAAAAAGTATATCTTATTAGACAATCACTTGACAATAACCACATAAACTTTGCCTTTTAGCAAAACAGCTTCTGTGATATCTTGAAGTTCATGTGAAGTTTCCCTTTCGCTTGCACTGGTCACCCCGAACTGTCGGGTAGGCTGCTAAGACTTCGAAAAGCCGCAAAGGTTGAAATGGATAAATTGTCAAGGAGAAGGAATGACAGTACAAAGTTCTATTTCTCTACACAAGGTCACTGAATAGATAAACATGGAAATTCTTTTTGAGACAACACACTACAAATTATCTCAGCTGTGGCGTGATAAAACTTGTCTGGACTTGGCGCAACTGCTCCATGTTCAGAAGTCATGTCACAGCCATTAAACTTTTGTTTTTGCATGTGAATTTCTATTTTTTTTTAAAGAATAAATAAATAAAAGAACCAGAACCAAATTAACCGTCAAGCGGCAAAATTTATGCTGCAGCACAAACATGGCATTCAAGAAGAGCATAGCGTGTGGACCAAAGCAATAACAACAAAACCAGCAGTAAACTAAAAACAAAGTCGAATAAAATTACAGAAAAAAAAACCCAACTTGAAACCAATTAGATTAGATTAATCTAGAACATTAAAAGTTCAAAAATTGCTATTCAAAAGCAAAAGAGAGTGCAGATTTACAAGTGAAACAAACATGCCAACAAAACAGTCGAACACGAACAAAAACCAAATTAAAAACAAGGTAGTACAAATTATCAAACAATAACAAAACAGTCGAACATGAACAAAAACCAAATTAAAAACAAGATGCTACAAATTATCAAACAATCAAAGAAGCTGGTAAATACATGTGTTCTTTACGTGCACACATCTGACGCTCCTGAAGATTACAATGCATGTTAAAAACAGAGACTACTTTCACAACAACAAGAAATAAATGAGGACAGTGAAAAAAAAAAACAAAAAAAACTAAACAAATAAAACAAGAAACACACACACAAAAAAGCAGCCCGACTTATCTGTCCTTAGGGCATGGGGGGGGGGGGGGGGGGGGGGGGGGGGGGGGGGGGGGGGGGGGGGGGGGGGGGGGGCTGAAGAGGGTGTAAAAGGTGAGGGAGGAATGGGGGCTGGGAGGAAGAGGAGGGAAGGTGAGACAGGAGGAAGAGGGGTAGGGGAGGGGGAGAGGGGAGGGCCGACATTCACAAGCCCATGTACTACTGCATGCGGCTGGCTGAAGTGAAGGGGAGACACACAGGCGTGGGTGGGGAGCTGTGTGGGGAAAGGGGGGGGGGGGGGGGGGGGGGGGGGGGGGCGGGGGGGGGGTGATTGAGGCCGAGGTGAGAGAGGGAGAAGGGGCAGGAGGTGGGATGGGGGGTGAGGTGGGGGGCTTTTGTCTGCAGTCTGAGCCTCTGGTGACATGCCGGAATGGTGTATCGATCGGCTGCACCACAGTGGCCGGAAGACAGGAGGTGGTGGAGAGCACTGGGGAAGGTTGGGGGTCGGGGAGGCCGGGATGGGGGGGGGGGGGGGGGGGGGGAGCCGGGAGGGGGGTGAAGGCTGGGTTAGACTTACTGGTCCGTAGGAGAGGAACGGAACAAAAAAAAAAAAAAAAAAACAGGGAGAGAGGCTGAGAGAGAGAGAGAGAGGGAGGAGGGGGGGGGGGTCAGAGAAATACAGAGAGAGTGAGACTCAGAGAGAAAAAAAAGACAGAGAGAGAGAGGGAGACTGAGAGGCACAGAGAAAGAGGGGGAAGAGAGCAAGAAGAACAGAAAACGATTGAGACAATACGAGAGGTCTACCTTTAGTAACAGACTGACTCACTCACTGACTGACACAGCGAGTGGGACAGACAACGGAGAGAAACAGTTCATCTGCAGTAGAGGGAGAGAGGGCGAGATAGGGAAGGGGTACAAGGGTGGTAAAGGAGACAGACAGGCAGACAGACTGAGGCAGGAACAGAAAGGCGGAATGAGACCGACAGGTAGATACGGGGAGGAGAACTTTATTCAAGTCTAGAGTAACACCGAGTAATTAAGGTCTGTGTTCTAGGTTGACAGGGAAGACAAATAAGAGACAAAGAGAATGAAAACAAGACAGAGGGAAACTGGAAGAAAAAAAAAAAAGAACGGACAACTGATTGAGCCTAGTAGTTATAAAGAGCTCTATGAAAAAAATGAACTGGCTGTGTTGTAAGGATGGGGGTGGGGGAGGGATAACAGGGAGAGGAAGGTAAAGTGAAGCTCTAATTTCATTCACACATGAGAGATCAATGAAAAGGAAAAAGAAAAAAAATGAACAGGGAAATCATAGGTAAATGTAATTCAAGACAAATGAACCAAAGAAAGAAAGCGGAGGAAGGTAGAAAGAGACTCGAAGGGGAAGGAACACACACACAGTGACACACAAAAAAGGCAGTCAGCAGAGACAGATTACTGGCACTTGTTAGTGAGAATGGACTGAAGCCATTCTTTTATGTGCTAGTATCACGTAATCTGCTCAACATGATACAGCGTCGGAGGCTGGAGGGAAGAGCAAAGGTAACAGACGAGTCATCAGAGAACTGGAAGTCTGAAGGAAAAGTAATACCGTCCCTGCTGCTGAGAGTGAATGAGCAAATGACACTGACTCTGTACAAGATGGCAGCCAGGTTGGATAGGAGGAGAACGTCAACTTTTATCTAACGGTTAAAGCTATCTTACTCTAGCAGTAGTAAATTAAACTTTTTCATTCAACTCTGAAAAGTTCTGGTCCTGTACTGAAATAGATGAGTAGTCAGTTAGTAGATGATTGACGGATTCATAAAACTGTAGTCATGCTCTGGTATTATACAGGATTTTAGAAGACCGATATTCGGATGAAAAGACTGTGGTGGACAGGGGTGAGGGCAAGGAGAAGGAAAGGGAGAGAGAGTGCAGAAGGAAGAGAAAAAGGTCAGAGCAGTGTGCTTACAGAGGAGGTGTAACAAAATGAGACAAGCCTCACCATGACATAATGTCTCTGCATCTCTGTCTTCTCTTGAGCCAGTTTTCACACTCCATCTTCAGACTGCAAAAGAAAAACAATGAATTCAGAAACACAATATTTACACAAGATGTAAAAACATTTCTAAAACACTGTTGACTTTTTTCCTCCTTCACAGTCAAACGCACATTCTCATGTCAGAGCCGCAACATTATATATGCCATCCACTGCCAGCTGTGTGGCAAGATCTACATAGGGGAAACGTCACGCACACTTGAAACACGCATCGCTGAACACCTGGCTGATATCCGCCACCACCGACCCAAACCCGTCGCCCTACACTTCAACCACACCCAACACAACATCGACCATGTCAAAGTTATGGCACTCTGGCAGTCACAGAGTGACAGCTTTGAACGCACAACTCAAGAATCCCATCTCATTTCCAAACTGGGCACACTACACCCCCAAGGCATCAATATCCAACAATAACCAAACACACATACCCACCTCTTCCACATCAGTTGCAATATCCCCTACCAACACACACACATACACACACACCTACACACACACTTACATACACCACCACCACATCCTCTTCACTCACTTCATACAGTAGTTACAGCAACCCTCCATCTATCTAATCTTAATTTTGTTTTGATCCTTCCCCTTAAATCCCCACACACACACCTTTCTTTTTTTTTTTTCTTTTTTTTTTCATTATTATCTATCCACCATTACCACAACCATCACAAAGATATCATACCATCCTAATAAACTAGACACACAACCCTATCATATCACACACACACACCTCCCCTGACGCAACCCCCCTCCCCCCCCCCCCCCCCCCCTTTCTGTTTCCTCTCCCAAATCCCCCTGGCCTCATGTCATTTCCGCCTTCATGGAGAATAACGATAAGTCATTTTTCATTCTTTTTTGTTTTCGTAGTTTGTACTGTCCCACATGTTAAATGTGATTTATTTTTTCGCCTGATGAAGACCCAAGTGGTTGAAATGCATCGTGTCTTGTCTTGTGCTTTGTTTGTCAATGTCATTGGCGGTAAGTTCTAAAACTCTATTCCTGATCTTTTTTGTTTTGTTTTTTGAGTGAATGACTGTGTGTGTGTCTGTGTGCATGCGTGCGTGCATGTGTGCATGTTGTGTGTGTATGCTTGGCTCTACCTTACCTATGTCCGAGTTGGTAAACTACAGGTGAAAAAACCAAACTTATGTCTGCAAAGCAAAAAGTAAAAGCCCACAGCAGCTTCCACACCAGTGGGTTTTTTTCCTGCTTTCCAGTCCACTTTCATGACTTTATTGTTTCAGTCTCAAGTTTTCCTTCTGATCAAGGTGTCAAAATGTCCCAGTTCATTTGCATGAAAAAAGAAAAGAAAGAAAGAAAACGTACAGCAGTGGCATAATTAACTGACTACAGTGTGTGACCTGCCACTCACCGATTCAAAGCATGACAAACATATACATATATGCGCTCAAAAGCTTCTTGAGAAAAAAGAGCAAAAAATCATTTTAATCACATCACAGCACAAGCAAAACAGCAATATTGGTCTAACTTTGTAAGAATGAAATATCAAATCATAAAGATGCCCAAAAAGTATGGGAAAAGTTAAGAACAATGAAAGATGGAGTAAAACTTGCCAAAATGTCCTGTCAAGCTCCCAAACTCTGATTTCCCTTGTAATCTAGAAAAGGCCGAAGCTTTTGTTGACATATTCGCCAAAAATGGCAGTATAGATATTTTATCAACAGAAAATAGACTGCACAGAGAGCAAGAAGAAGGAAAGTTCGTCTACAACGATCCAGACCCTGTAATAAACCACTATCTGAATGCTCCCATAACAATTCAAGAAAATGAAGAATGTCTTGCTAATCTGGCACCAAAAAAAACATCAGTGGGTTTAGACGGTATCTCTAATGAAATGTTACGTCATGTCCCACCTAATGTAAACGCTTATCTCAGTATTCATTCAAAAATGCTGGGAAGACGGCAATTGCCCTCATTATGGAAGCGTTCT
>CM031603.1:55477251-55484751 GCA_018398815.1 Conus ventricosus
CTCCTATACTGGCAGTGTTGTGCCCCTATTACCACTGAGACTATTGACTGCTGGATGCAAGGGATGGTGAACCTTTACAGCTGAAAAGTTATGAACCATTACAGTTGAAATGCAGAAATTTCCTAACGATATATTGTTCAAGCCAGTGGAAGAGTAATATGTACTTGTAAACATTTGGAAGATTTTTGCGAATCCCAGTTTAGCAGAAACATCCTGGGACAAAATCCTATTACGAGTCCCCCTTCCCTCTTTGCCTACCTTTCATTCTTTCCATTGGAGAAGAATTTTCCATTCATCAAATGGAGGCTTTTCTCCAGTCTATTAAAAGGAAAGGAAGAGAGGGAAGGGTGGTCCCTAAAACAGGACTTGTTTGAACTCTGCATGCTTCAGCGTTTTTGCTTTGAAAGCAGCTAAGTGAACGTTTAAGGTAAAAATATTTGACTGTGCTTTGTGTAGCAAAATGGATGTGTCTTGATGTAGTATTATACAAAGAAGTTCAATTTCTAGTAAATTAGGTTTCTATGTTGTAATCATGTACCATACAACTCATCCGACCAGCTTGTCACTGTGACGGGACTGTGAAAAGATACATGCTTGCATTCTGTTTGACCGAAGAGAAGAGGCACTTCCAATGTCCCAAATTCTCCATAGAAAACATGTCTCACCTATCTATACTCAGCTTCACAAGGAAAAGACATCCCAAACGTTTTATGGAGTTCATTTTCATTCTAGAAATTCCAAGTCCTGGGCTAATTTCCCACACGAAACATGGACGGTTCTGTGACGGAAATCTGGTCTGAGACTTGAGAGTGATTGAAAGAAAAAGAAGTGCAGAACTCTGTCGCTGCTTCACTGAACAAGATCATTACAATTTACATAAAGCAAGGGGAGATCCAACAAGATTTCAACAGCAAAGACTACAGCAACAGATAGGATCCTAGATTTAAGGGGGAAAAAAATCTGAAGAAAAAAAATCTTAACTTGCACAATGATCACAGTATCAGTAAAATCTCTGGTTACCTTTAAAAAAAATTTTTCTTGATCACAGTGAAAAATTCTGAAATAGAAACAGCTACAGATACAGCAAGAATTATCAGCCATCTAAACATTAATGAGATGGAAGATCAGTATAAAGGCAATATCAATGTAAAGCTAGTATGTTTTCCCACAGAATATCAAGCCCGCAATCTGAAATCTTGTGTGGCAAAACTGTTAAAATTTTTAGACACTGTCACCAAATTTTCTGCAACAAATTTGAGTGGAGATGTCAAAAAGGAAAATCAACAAGAAAACTGAGAAATTTGAGACGAGTGCAAAATATCTATTCAGAAAACATGCACCGCGGGATTAAATTTTTTGACTCTTAATTAAAGAAAATACAAATAACCATAAACATTTCAAAGGGTTTTAATGACCCAAAAAGCTTCAACGTGTAAGGACTCCCCCCCCCCCCCCTCTCCCCACACCACACACACAGGACATAAACACACAGAGATATTACACACACACACACACACACACACACACACACACACACACACACACACACACAGTGAATCATAGTCACAGGTCTATCTTCATAAACATTCAAGATTTGTCTCCTGTTTCTAGGCCATGCACACATGTATGTAGACTGTCCCCCACTTGCCAATCCTCCCACCACCAAGCACCTCTCTTCACCCTCTAGTGTGTCACCCAGGTTATCAAGTGAACAGTGGTAATAGATTACCTCTGTGCTGTTGACAGGGGTTTTTGCAGATGAATCACCCACTGTTCACAGACACACAGAGGGCCAGTCACTCTTCAGAACAATGGCACAGCCAGTCAAGGGCCCTCTCCAACAACCTGATCCTCTGAAATTATCAATAAATGATAAAGGGGAGCCAGGCCTGGTCTAGACCCACACTTTGGGGGGGGGGGGGGGGGGGGGGGGGGGGGGGGGAAAGAGTTCAACTCTCTAGGAATGTCACACAGCACTTCCAAGTAGGGTCCTGGGTCAAGTTGGTTCTGATGAAACGAGGATCGACCCAACAATTATTTACTGAAGTTGTTACTTAAAATAACTTCCCAAGCTGAACAGCTATAGCTGCTTGTGCTGATAAGTTTCAATGACCTGTCAAGTTCGATGATGATGTGACACACTCAACTGCAAGGGGTGTTGGTAATAAAATGGCTTTGAATGCGCTGTCATACATGGTATAACACTAGACAGTATGCATGTAAATGCACACACAAATGCATGTGCCACATACAAATTTTTTACTCTCTCTCTCTCTGAGACTCTCTCTCTCACACACACACTAACTCAACTCAAACCACACACACACACACACACACACACACACACACACACATATGCGCGCACCAAAACACACACAACACACACACAGTGACACACATGCACGCGTGCACGCACGCGCGCGCACACACACACACACACACACAAACAAGTGCAAGCTACACTCCTTTGAACAAGAGTACACACACATACGCACACGCAAACACACATACACACACAAAAATAAACACACACACATAAACACCACACACTTAATCTAAAGAACCAATTGAGCTGAAAAAGTCAGCCAGCAATAATCGTTTGATGCCAGTGGGGTTCTGAAAGGGGAAAACTTAGCCAGTACCTACATACTGCAACAAAACAAGAAGTCACTGTGTACACTATGGCTACCAGTCCATAAAACCAAAGAGATTCACCCTACTGCTGCTTCTCACAATCACTCACCCTCTACCTCTAAAACAAATGCTCTCTGTACCTCACAGGTACTCAACCACAAAGAGGGGGGGGGGGGGGGGGGTGGAAAAAAGGGGGAGGGGGCAGGCAGGGGGGAATAGGGTGGGAACAAGGTGGCAGTTGGCGGGTGGGGGGTCATCCATTACGGCATTAGTCATACAGGTTCTCAGTGAAGCGTGGGCTTGTCTTGGCTTAATGCTTGCTGTTGTGACAACCTTCCTGAATCGCCCCAAACGTGTCAAAGAACTCCAGACCATCCTTTCCCCCTACTTCCTTTCCATACCCCTCCCCTCCACTCTCATTCCTAACCCCTCCCCCTTCCCCCCCCCCCCCCCCCCCCCCCCCCCACCCCACACACACACACACACACAATCCCTTTCCAATCCTCTCTTCTTGGAGCTTTGCCACTTCTCTCCCCTTTTGCTCGTTTTGAACAGGGCTACTGTTTGGAACCTAGTGTAGATAAAAGGAAATCAATAAAGTTTTGCATTATAAACAAATAGGTAATCTGTCCATACTATTAGTAAAATTACTGAACCTTTAATCAGTCTTGATACTGAACATTTCAAAATTATTCTGAACTGCTTGTACTTCAAGTTATTTGCCAATTCAATTTTTGCACATCGATGACGCATGTGAACAGAGCATAATTTGTCTTTGGAGTTCAAACCACACTTGGAGTCCGGTTTTTTTTTGTTTTTTTTTTAAAGCTGAAATCCTCCCTGTCCACCATGTGTTAACTAACATGGGTATCTGATTCAGTTCAGGTAGGGTTTTTGGGGGCAGAAGGAAGGGGTGGGACTGCATAAATTTCATCTTGCCGTCCAAGAAAGGTGAACCTCTGACGATCACCTTACCTTTTTAACTCCTGACACGTGGGGCCCCTTTTTGGGCTACAACTGTGCAAAAGACACTGTCCACTGTTTAGTTTGGTAAAAATAACAAACCTTTTCAGTCATAACCTCAAACGCCCGTCCTGCCCTTGCCCCCTACTGGAGTCATTTGCGCTCTCCTATCCTTTCCTGCATCTGCTGGTCCTAGTTTTCCATAAAGATCCCCGCATTAGATTTCATGCCAGACAACTCCCCTTCAAAAATCGGGTTACTCCAAACCCCGCAGTCAGCATAAATATTACCTTCTGCATTTCAACACGCCACCACTAAATACTTGGCAGAAGGATTTCATTAACAGCCCCTGAAGCGTGTTGAAGGCGGGCCACCACCACTATCACCATCCCTCCCCAACCCCAACCCCACCATCACAAAGTTTTCTCTCTCTCTCTCTCTCTCTCCCTCCCTCCCCCCTCCCCCCATGACTCCTCTGCCTATTCCCCTGCCACCTACCCCCTGTCCCGCTCTCCGGTCTTCCTCATCCATTGCCTTGAGCCGAACTGGCACAACATAAACCAGAGAGGGGGGGGGGGGGGGGGGGGGGGGGGGGGGGGAGGGGGGGAGGGGAGAGGGGGGGGGGGAGGTGGGGGGAGAGCGGGGCAGAGGAGAGAGGAATGCCACAGGCAAAAGAAGCACTCAAACGGAATGTGATTGTTAACACGCAATCTTGTTATTGCTGGGCAGAGAGAGAGAGAGAGAGAGTGTGTGTGTGAGAGAGAGAGTGAGAGAGAAGCAGTTTTTTGCACTTTGGGGGTGGCGACTGGGTGCGCTGGGAACTCTCTCTCTCACACACACACACACACACAATGTATGTACGCACACACTATACACACACACACATGCAAGTGCACACATGCACACACACACACGCGCACACACATGCACACACACACACAAACACACATGCACGCATGTGCACAGTCTCTCTCGCTCTCTCAAATATAATATTCTTATTTCAGTGTTAATATCAACATACTGGATATGCTTACCATCTTGACCAGTTTCCAAAGTTCCCCTTACAATGGATATGAAGTGTCTGTTCCCATATTGTGCACACACAAAAAAGCAAAGTGTGCATGCAGTCTTTTGTGTATGTGTGTGTGTGTGTGTGTGTAGGTGTGTGTGTGTTTGTATGTAGGTGTGTGTGTGTGTGTGTGTGTGTGTGTGTGTGTATGTTTGTATGTAGGTGTAGGTGTGTGTGTGTGTGTGTGTGTGTGTGTGTGTGTGTGTGTGTGTGTGTGTGTGTGTGTGTGTTTGTATGTAGGTGTGTGTGTGTGTGTTTGTATGTAGGTGTGTGTGTGTGTGTTTGTATGTAGATAGGTGTGTGTGTGTGTGTGTGTGTGTGTGTGTGTGTGTGTGTTGTGTGTGTGTGTGTGTTTGTTTGTTTGTATGTAGGTGTGTGTGTGTGTGTGTGTGTGTGTGGTGTGTGTGTGTGTGTGTGGTGTGTGTGTGTGTGTGTGTGTGTGTGTGTGTGTGTGTGTGTGTGTGTGTGTGTGTGCAAGCACACGGGTGTGGGTGGGGCACACACACATGTTCATATGAGTGCAGTATGGAGAATGAATTTGATTGGAAGAATGCGGCAAGAGATCAGGGAATCAAATTATGCAGTGTATATATATATACTAGCCCTTTATGTGGAACGTGGTGACAGCCCTGATGTGGCCCTCTGCGGTCGGCTAGGCATAAGCAACATTATCTTATCTTATCTCCTTTATGTGGCCCTTATCAAACTGCCCCTGTGACTGTGTTTGCATATTTGATGCATGCATCACCGCACATGTGCATGTGATTTAATGTGTTTGCACTCTGCAGGCAGGCAATGATGCATCGTTCTTCATTACATCAATTTGTCCACATTCAAGTCTACGTGAGGATCCCCCTCCAGGCATAAGCTAGATTAACATGGACGCAATGCGTTTTTTTCTCTTTTTTTTTTCTTTAAATAATGTTAACTTGCATACCTTACTCAGTTACTGTGCCCCAGGTGTCTTTGAGATTGTCTGCTGAAGAACACAGTCCACAGAACTTGTAGAAGAGCGTAAGCTGCAATTCTTTGCATTATTCTTATTTATGCGGATGTTCTTGTTGTTTTTTTCCTTTTTTCCTGTTTGTGCACTATGTTCCTGAGTGTCCGGCTCAGAATGCTCAATCACAGAACATTCTCTGTCAATCTGTTTACAGCACAGAACTGATATGTCCAGTAATTATATGTTTGATCCTAATGTCTGGCTGTTAACATACAGTGCAATACGAAACCACCAAGACTAATCGAGCGCTCTCATAATGCACCAAAACTTTACCAGCCAGCTCACGTGATTAAAGTTGTAAGTTGTAAGGGTTTACCGTTATCATGTTAATGGATCCTAATGTTGAGTCTGCACACCCTGAACACACACAACCATAAAGTGCACTGCATAGCCCACTTGTGATCAGAGTTGTTATTTTTTTTTTTTTTTAAATGTCACTTTATGTATAGGAAACTTAGCTTTCAGTTTCAACTGAAAATTCTCCATGGAACACAAACAGTAATTTCACAGAACTGGGCCACAGCCTGTCCCTCATGAGTAAACAGCAGTTCGTAAACATACCAGAAATCAGTTGTCCATGTCTTAAAGGCCAACAGTTAATGTACTGTTTCTGGCACCAATACTCTGACAGTGATGGGTCAAATCAAAACATGAACAGCATCCAGCTGTGACTACTCATGTGACTACCCTTGAGTCTGAGTTCACAAAGGCGGCCTTGAAGTAGTTGCTTTTTGCCATGGAAGGGTAAATGTAACAGTTATCAGAATTCAAATTCTAAACAAAAGCAAAAAAAAAAAAAAAAAAAAAAAAAACCTTTCTAAACACCAAAAAACTGACAGCCTGCGTGAAGAACCTTTTCAGGAGCACATCAAGTCTGATAATCTGCATTCCCAGAATTCAGAAGAGAAGAGCAAAACAGAAAATCGTTATGTCTGCTTTGAAAACTGTTTGCATTCATCTCCTGTACTTGTTTGCCCTGCAAGAGCTTGTGCTTGTTTTCGTCATTGATCCAGCCAACCCTCCCTAAACCACCTTTCCCCTTACCCCCTCTCTCTTCTTCTGAACAGAGTGGATCAATAAGTCAAAAACTAGGTTGCTGACTTGGAATGCATTAATATGACTTTGTCAGTTTATGAAATAAAACTGTGAATTGTAATGATCTGCTGCCCCTATGATTTTATAAACAGAAAGGTTTTCAAGTATAATGTATATGAGCCAGAATGAAACATTGAAAGAAGCTAGCATACACATACACACACATACACACACACACACACACACACACACACACACACACACACACAGTCTCTCTCTCTCTAGATCTTTCTCTCTCTCTCTCTCTCTCTCTCTCTCTCTCTCTCTCTCTCTGAGAGAGAGAGAGAGAGAGAGAGAGAGAGAGAGAGATCTAGAGAGAGAGAGACTTGAGTCTCTCTCTCTCTCTCCCTCCCTCCCTCCCTCACACACACACACACACACACACACACACACATTGAGTCCCATGTGCCCCCCCCTCCCCCCCCACCCCCAAAGGCGCACACACAGACTGTCACAACAAAGGCATACATGACGTACCAATAAACACCCACCAGTCTTTCATTGGCAAAGTGAGATATTATCCCAATTATCAAGATCATCTCTTGGAAAAGAGTCCATCTACAGTGGAAACCTTGCATCCTCCCTCTTTGACAGAAACAGAATGCTTACTGACACAGAACTAGACTCAGTCAATGCACCAGAGCTGCTCATCATTTAAACCATAACACAGAATGAACTTTAAAATACGAGATAACATCTACTGATCTAGAACACAGGATGACATGATACTCAAGAC
>CM031603.1:55489751-55492251 GCA_018398815.1 Conus ventricosus
GGGTCAGCGCCAGGACTTACTCCACTGTGGTGTTGCCCTGACAGAGCGGACACGCAAGGTCATCTGGTTTCCTCCATATCACCGGCCTGTGCTGTTGCCCTGACAGAGCGGACACGCAAGGTCATCTGGTTTCCTCCATATCACCGGCCTGTGCTGTTGCCCTGACAGAGCGGACACGCAAGGTCATCTGGTTTCCCCCATATCACCGGCCTGTGCTGTTGCCCTGACAGAGCGGACACGCAAGGTCATCTGGTTTCCTCGATATCACCGGCCTGTGCTGTTGCCCTGACAGAGCGGACACGCAAGGTCATCTGGTTTCCTCCATATCACCGGCCTGTGCTGTTGCCCTGACAGAGCGGACACGCAAGGTCATCTGGTTTCCTCCATATCACCGGCCTGTGCTGTTGCCCTGACAGAGCGGACACGCAAGGTCATCTGGTTTCCTCCATATCACCGGCTTGGAACTGCAGGGCAGGAGGTCATGTCTAAATCTGAGGATGAATTTGATTTTAACAGGTGCCATGTGTTATACGTCACTTCAGCTAAGACTGCTTTCCACGCCTTGCTGGAGTGCCTTCAGACTGCTTTCCACGCCTTGCTGGAGTGCCTTCAGACTGCTTTCCACGCCTTGCTGGAGTGCCTTCAGGTTTCTCTTGGCATCCTGTTCTTTCTTCAACACCTCTTTTACCATGTCTCTCTTCGCTTTCCAATTTGCTTATGGCACCATTTCATTTCTGTTGACTCCAGCCGCTGTCTGTTGGTTTGTGTGCGTCCTGTTATTTCCCTGATCTTGAAGTTTTCCTTTGTCACGTCTATTGCCTCCCGAACTTTCCAGTTTCTGACAGTTTTTAGCTTGAGTCGGACTGATCTCACAATTTTTTCTCTCCAGAATCCTCAGCTATGTTTAGTAACCTTGCTTTAGCAACTTTGTACTGCTTGAGGACGGATTTCAGAGGAAGCTTCAGCTTTGCTTATTGGCAAAAGAGCACAAGGTCTATAATACCAGGGTGAACACCAAGCCATTTCCCTGTGTATTTGTTGATTTTGCCCCCCCCCCCCCCCCCCCCCCCCCCCATTGATTTCACCGTGCTTGTACTGATGTATATCAATGGAGGTCAGAGCAGCTTTGAGAGCAGCATGAACCGCAAACACCAGACAATTTATTTGTCAGGGAGCAGACACTGGTCTATTATATGCAGACTTTCTTTTGACATTTTTTGGTGTCCTCTTCCCTCTTTGTGTCTTTCAAGGAGTCATCAAACCACCTCCCAAGGCTCTTTCCTGGTATTTCTGCTACTGTTGGAATGGCTTGTTAGGCTACAGTGAACGTATCCATTACAGCTACTTTCCCTTTTCGCAGAAAGGGCTTCGGATTTCACTGGTTTAAAATTCATCATGGATGAAGCAACTTTCTTGTCTGACTTCTTCAATATTTCATCTTCGTTGGTGGAAAGCATTGTTGAATCATCCATGAAGATTTTAGAAGGGCATTTGGCATCCATTCATGAAGTCTGCTGAACCTGTAATGGTCCGCTGCCAGTACAAACAGTATTGAAGAAATTGCACAACCAATTGTCATGTTAACTTCCAGGTTGATCCAGTCTGTTGTGTATTCTTTTGTGGATAACCTCGTTGAGAAGTCATGGAAGTACTTTCTCAGCATTTCTCAGATGTTCATGGCACATGATGCTTCTGATGGCCAGTTGAATTGCCTTACGTAGACCTGATCCAGATCGAGCCACACCACGTCAAGGTCTCGTTCCTCTTCCATTGCTCTTTGGATTGTTCCCCCAAACCATTGTGGCATGTTCTACGCAGCCAGACACACCAGGGATGCCTCCTTTCTGGGCTGACAAATCCAAGTACTCATTTTCTGCCAGGCATTTAGTCAGCCTGGCTGCCATGACAGAGAAGAACATTTTCCCCTCAACGTTCGGAGGTGATGTTGGCCTAAACTGGTTGATGTCACTCGAGTTTTGCTCTTTGCGAATGTACACTCCATCAGCTATCAGCCATTGATCGCTGATCGTCAAGGTCCTTCATGCAGATAATTTCATTTTGATGAGCCACTCAATGACATCGGGGCATTTCTTGTACAGCAGATAGGGTATTCCATTAGGTCCAGGTGATGATTTGGCTCTGGCTTTCTTAACCGGTCTTCATTCAGTGTCGTGACTTGTCCCTGAGCTTTTTCTCTGGCGCTGCAGGCTGCATGCTTTCAAGTGGTACTTTCGCTCTGAAGGTCGGAATATGTTTTACTGAGATGTGGCTCACGAATTTCTTTGTCCACTGTGAGTGTCCCTGATTTTGGCTGCTCGAATGATTTCCTGGCGAATCGGAAGGGGTCTCTGAAGAAGCAATTGGAGATTTCTTCTCTTTGCTTCTCATGCTGGCCGGTTCTGTTTTGCTGAGGGCTCTGTGCTGTGCTTTCGAGTCTTCCCAGAGCTTTTTCCATCCTTTTTGGCTCAGTTTCTGAGGCAGCCTTCATCTGTTTCTTGAG
>CM031603.1:55497251-55499751 GCA_018398815.1 Conus ventricosus
AAGAAATCAAGTGACTAGGGGAAGAGCGGGATTGTTCATTTGATTTATATTTCAAGTTGATTTTAGATTATGGCTCAATTTAATGCTGTAGGCCTACTTCAAAATGTTTGCATGGAGTATACAACTTTTTTGGTGCATATTGCTGTTCGTGCCCTGTGGCCTGCACTATCGCAATAGCTTCTCCAACCGACCCTCTGAAGTTACATCTCTGTGTGTGTGTGTGTGTGTGTGTGTGTGTGTGTGTGTGTGTGTGTGTGTGTGTGTGTGTGTGTGTGTTGGGTTTGTTTGTTCTTTGTTTTGTTTATGGAAAATAGAAGAAAATAAAGCCGCCGGAACGACCCTCACGGTTAAGGCAGTGGAACAGCCGACAATAACCACACGCACGTGCACACGAGCGCACGCGCGCGCTAAGGCATCCACGCGCACGCGCGCGCACAACACACACACACACAGCGCAAGCACGCACGCTTCCATACACACAGCACGCACGCACGCACGCACGCGCACACACACACACACACACACACACACACACACACACACACACACACACACACACACACACACAGAGGCTCTCTAGAAAAGTTCCTTACCGGTGAAACCAGCATCCCCACACTGATTCCAGTGTTGTGCTCCGAGTCTTCTTTCTCGTTTTCTTTATTCATTTCATTGTCTTCTTCTTTTCTTTCTCTTTTCTTTTCTTCCCTTTCTCATTTATTTAGTTTAACATATTTAAACGGCCTTCACCTATGCTGTCGGCTTTCCTGAAAACAACATGAACTGAAATTCACTGATGAGCATATTTGTTTGTTTTGCGTATTTGACATATTCCGCTTTAGGAGTGTCTACGCGCCTCGGTTTCATCGGATTCTGTTATTTCCATATTTGTGCATAGTATGGTTATTTATTTTGTCTGTAACTACTTTTTGTTTGACATATATAGATGTTGTTTTGGGGATCTGAAAAACAGAAAAAACACCGCCCTCCGTATTATTAATGAAATAAACAAGAACTGAATTGCGTCAATCTAAAACTGTGACAATCATTGTCGACAGCTTGGCCGACCAGAACGCTAAAATTCGCTGCCATTGGTCCGAGGCCGTGCATACGCTAAACAGATCACGTGGATCTGACAGTCGCTCGTCAAACCGCTTGCTCCGCCTTCGTGTCTCCTTAAAATCTTAACGCGAAAAGGAAACGAAACAATGAAGTCATTCGTAATGCCGCTCCTCTTCTCCTGACAGTCACAGACTGATGTTGATTGTAATCATGGATTCTAATGGTGGTGTCTGAATTGTGCTGTGGGTTAGAGCAGCGAGCCGGCAGTCAGTAGGCTACGCGTTCGAATCTGGCTGTCAGTCTTGCTGTTGTCTTTCTGCAGCCGGTGCTAGCCCTCTTCCCCCCCCCCCCCCCCCCCCCCCCCCCCCCACTCCGCTTCTCTCAGGCGGGGTTTAAAGGACGTTCATTCCACCATTCACCCCACTGTTTCTTGGGCTGGTTATTTCCAGTTTGTCATATAACGTAAGGTTGATGTGAACGTCAAACCTGTACTGACTGAAAGGTCTCGGCTCATTGATGATCTTCCATGCTTGTGACAGGTGGGTCACTTGGCCGTTGCCATTTCAGTCAGTATATTTTCGACTCGTGAGACACAATGCTTCGGAAGGGAGATAGCCTTCCAATCCTGTATTTCTGATTTATGGTGTACACAGGCCATTGTCGCCGAACAGCAGTGTGTGTGAGACAAAATGTCGAAAGGATGGGCTGGGGAAGGGGGATGAGGTTTTCCTAACAACAACAACAACAAACCGAAAAAAGAAAGGAAGAAAGACAACAACAACAACAAAGGCGGAAAACATAGGATGGATTTGGGGTAAGGATAAATTCTGTCCGTATCATCGCTTGTCTGCAACAACAACAACGACGACAAAGACAAAGACAAAAACAAAGAGAGAGAGAGAGAGAGAGAAGGGGTGGGGATCAATTCTGTCTGAGGGTCGCCTGTCTGTGTTCCTTGGCAACCGATCTTTATTGCTTGATTGGCTGTGTCATTAGACTTAGGAAAAAAAAAAGAAGCGTTGTGCTCTTTGATGTGTCACATTATATCATATTGCTTATTAATTTTGCATTGCTTTTGCAACTGTATTCCATCACTTAAAAAGTCTACCCAGTTTTACCGGCAAAAACTGGATTCCACAGATGTAATGTGTGTGTGTGTGTGTGTGTGTGTGTGTGTGTGTGTGTGTGTGTGTGTGTGTGTGCACGCGTGATTTCCGAGTGTGTTTACCACTGGTAACCAAAAATTTTCCGGATCGAGAAAATGAGACTAGGAGCAGACACAAACATAATGTTCAGCTTACACCCCCATCCCTCTCCCCCTGCCATCTTCTTTTCCTCCTTCTCTTCCCCTCCCTTTACACCATTTCTCCTCCCCCTCCAATGTCCATGATAAATAAATAAATGAGTAGAAATAACAATTGAACATCAATAGATTTCTCAG
>CM031603.1:55519751-55595564 GCA_018398815.1 Conus ventricosus
CTGGGCTTTGACTTCAGCACGGGTTTATTTCAGTCCTGATATATGGCGAATCGAAATCTGATGGCGCTTTAATAGTATCAGTCTAACAATAATGATTATTATCATTACCATATTCTTTTGATTTGATAATAATAATAATAATAATGACGATAATAATAATAATAGGGCCTAGTGGTAATATGATGATGATGATGATGATGATGATGATAATAATAATAATAATAATAATAATAACAATAATCATTAATGATAATATAGTAATAGTAATGTTAAAAACCTTTTTGCAAATATTTGTATGCTTGTAGGCCTATATTACGGACATGTCGAAATGATGCCAAGGGATCGACGCGGGGAAAAAATGAGAAGGGAGGGCGGTAGGGATGGGCTGGGGGTGGAAGAGGATGTGGGAAGGATGAAAGACAGGGGAATAAGGGGGGGGGGGGGGGGGGCATGTGGGATGTCGGTCGGGGATGTGGTGTATAGGTGGCAGGGGCAGCAGAGGGGAGGTGGGGTCTGGAGGGAGAGATGAAGGTTAGGTCTACACGTGTAGGCCTACGCACAGGTACTTGTGTGAGCGCAGGTGTCTGGGCATAAGCCTATGCAAGGGCGTTTCCCCTTGTGTGTGTGTGTGTGTGTGTGTGTGTGTGTGTGTGTGTGCGCGCGCGCCTCGTTACACTTTTTTTTTTTTTTTCTGTCACGGAGCATAGCAGTGCATCTACAGTCTTGTAAGAGGGACGAGGAAAGAAACATTAAATAAGCTCATGAAACATCTAATCGCCAGGTTGTCTGCATCGTTTTATTTTTCACTTATATTTCTCTCCCCAATCCCTCCGCCTTTGATTCTGTACAATGTGATTTTGATGCTGCAACCTGTAGGCTATGATATTACGAGTATTCCCAAACGAAAAAAAAAAGGTTCCAATTCACCAGCTTGTACAGAAGCGCTCTCCGCGACAGATCTAACACGAATTTGTATATTCCTGTTTTACAGGTGAGTCTCAGTAATAAATTTGTCATATGACCGAATGGGCCCATCATTCATACGCTTGAATGCTTTCTCGGGCCTCGGGCAACGGGCAACATGATAAATCACACACGTCGAGTTTTCAAAGCTGGCTTTTCAGTCGAAGGGAAATAACTCATCGATCAACTTGGAATTAATCTTCATCATTTGAAGGAGTGTTTTAATCTAAGGGAAAGAACTCATCAATCAAATAGGCCATAAGAATGATAATCCCCAGTCAACTAGTCCCGTTATTGACCATCGAGAAAGTGCGATGAAATACTGAAGGCTCAACAACAGTCGTTGGATTTTCGAAGGCAATGCAATGCTTAACATATGTATCGATCAAACAGACATCAGCTGACCATGGAAAGGCGCTCATGGCCTCAAATTTCACTTACCAAGCACGCATCTCAATACTTAACTAATTAATGAAAACCTCAGCCGTTCATACTTTGTTCAGAAATTTCATAAGACTTTTAATAGACTCCTAAGATTTTTTTTAAGTTCCTTAATTTCTAAATCGGTGAAATGAAACGAAATGACATAACAAATAGCACATTAGAATGCCCATGCGCCGTTTTCATGTTATAATTTTGTTCTTGTGAAAGGCATGAATTGCCTATGAAAGATCCTTCAAAAATTACCACACGGTAGAACCTTCTGAAGAGAACTAGAAATCTTTACAGATTGGATGAAGCGCAGTTTTGACTGGGAGATGAATTTGGTAATTATATATATATATATATATATATATATATATATATATATATATATATATAGATGAATATAATTAAAAAGCCTAAAATGACTTTAAAAGTGCTCGACCCCTTGGGGAGCAACATTTGTTAAATAAGCTCATGAAACATCCTTTTTAATATTATTTAACAATATATATATATATATATATATATGCTAGGAGCAGGCAATACAAATAGATCTGCCTTCAGAAGGGATCATGATGGCTCCCTCAGGCAGCTAGTGAAGGGTTTTTCATATTTATAATATATTTTCCCCCCCTTTTTTTTTTATTCTTTTTTTTCCCTCTAAAAATTCAAATCTTTGCAAAGTCATTATTATAATGACGGAAGAATTGTTAGCCTGCACTTGTTTTCCCCCACTGCTTAACTGTTCAGCATCATATATATATATATATAAAGAAAAAGGTTGCCAGAAAGGGATGGAGTATTTTGATTTTATTATTGCTAAGCCGACTACATGGAGCCCTTTGGGGGCTATAAAAGTACAAAGTCCTGTCATTAATAAACAAATAGAACATACAGAATCTCTACATCAATCCATAATAGCTGTACGATTGATATTTTTAAGACAAAGTCTAAACTGGAAGGGTCTTTAATGACAGTTTCACTTCTTTCTTAGTTTTGGTTTTTACTTTAAGATCAGTAATCATTGACAATACAATAAAATCTAAATAAATGCATTCTAGACTTGCAGCAACATTTTCTCCTCTATCAGTTAGACTTAGTTGTACTTTTGTCTGTCTCAGCTAATCTTTGTCACATTCTGTCTACCTCAGATAATCTTCCTGCTTGTCACATATATATCATGTTAACTTTTTATGTAATGTGTGAAGAATTACATACTGCCACATGCATCTAAAAAAACAGTTCACGTATATGTTTGTGCAGATACAGCGCACACACTTCTGTGTGACTGTATGTTCTCTGTGTCCTTTCCACCCCATCCTTATTGTCAGATTCTTGTTTAAGTTTTTGTATAAAAAACCAAACGCATTTTAATGCAAAAACAACAACTTTGCTTCCCTTTTTTTCTTAACTGACAACTGTGTAGCTCTTTATAGTTGATTCACGTTTACAACATGATTAGAAGTACTCATGCATGAAAATGTGCAACTTTTGAAGACATCCAATGTTTGTTACTCGCATCTTGTATGACAAGGCTCTTGAACTAAGATTTTCAGCTTGATAAAAGAGAAATTTGTGAACTATGAACATACTATTGACCTCTTTTCATCATTAATTTTCTTCTAATATGGAATATTTCACTGAATTCTTACAAACTGGTGAACAAGATAACCAAGTGTATGAGAGCATGAGTGTGGAACAGCCTGCAGACCACCCTGTGTTTTAGTACCCAAATAAGACGAGGTTAACCATCATGCCAGGTTAATTTTCTTTTTAACAAACACAGCACAAAGCCTTATCTTGTCTGTGCTTGATGGTACTGATTTGTACCCTTGGCCGGGCAAGTCAAAAATGAAATCAAAGCAGTGGTCAAGAAATGGATACAAATCCTGTGCACTCGAGCTATTCTGTGCACAGATGAGAACTGCGTCCCCTCCAGCACACTGTTGAAATGTTTTCTTGTTATTCAAGGTGCATGATGCATTCCTGTAATCATGTCTGGTGAATCCATGTCAAGTCCACACTCGAGACTTTTTTTTTCCTTGAAAAGTTTGCAAGTGATTTGCAGTAAAAATGTTATCAGGTTCAAACCCACTGATCTCTGAATTTAATTCTTTGTGCAACATACTGAATATACAACCAATGTTGTGACTTACCTTGTGAACAGACACTCATACATGAAAGCGCACACACACAGAGGATCCAAAACAATAATTCGCTCCACTGGCTACTCTTGCATGCAGGATAAAATAAATTATCAATACTGAATTAAACACATAACTATGAATGCAGATGGCATAATAGGTGTGAACTAGAACCCTGCCCTAGCATGCTTGGATGGCTATGATCTGTATTTGAAATCCTGTTGACACTGGTGTGTTTAGTGGTTTAAGGGGTAGAAATTCGTCACATTTCCCAGGTACAGTACATATATGTGTTGACCTATTAACACCCTAATCCTGTTTGTATAGGCAACCAGATGATCAAATATAAAGAGAAATTCCATGTTGATGCTTGGTGGGATATGACACCACAAAACATTTAGCTTGCAGCTCCCTAGACAATGATGGATTTCTGTTATACTAATGTTGCATTTAGAAAGTGAGAAATGGACAGGGCTGCCTATCTCCCTCTGCATCTTTCAGGTACACGCTTCTTAAAAACCAGGGATGAAGGCCATTTTCCATGGACACACATGTCACAACATCTGATGTCACAACCGTAACAAAGTGAAAGCTTGCCTTTATTTTACACTGTACATAAAGTTCTTGTGGCGAGTTCAGATGTTCTGAAGTGATTGGTGGTATACGCTCTTCAAAACTTGCAACTGGTTGTAGCTGTGCAAAGTTGTTGTCAACATTGCGATATGAACCACATTCAACACCATTGTTTCTCTGAAAACATGGGTAGGCACACTGAAAGCATGCGTGTTGATCGATTTAGCAATGTAAGAATCATTCCAACAGTGGTAGTAGTCTTGGCCAACAGTCAATGCGAGTTCAAGCTTGTACACTTTTTCTTTCCTGGGCCATGAAAGAGAGAAATGGATTCCTGAGGCAGACTGCCCTTTTCCATTGTTTGCAAAGACAAATCTGAAAACTCCGGGATTGTAGGCAGCCCTGAAAGCAGAATAGATGTTGCTTCTGTACATCATGAATACCCACAGATTAGTGTCTTGGGGGATGGTCTGGGGGGAAGTGAGGTTATGTATAGGTGTACAATTATGTACATGTTATTATGCAAGCCTGTACGTGCATGTGGGTAAAGTGGTGTGAAGCATGTGTGTTGATGTTTCTGAAATACAAATTCTGACCAGGTAGAAAACACACAACCTACCTACAGCCTGTGACCCTAACACTGTTCTATGTGGCTGGTTGAAACAGCATGAACTGTTCAGATGTTACAAACAACTTGTCAATCCATCTGGCAGGCATGACAGTCTGTCAGACTTCAATGCCTAATGTCAACAAGGTCTGTAGTTAAGATACAGGCAGCATGCCCAGTGTGACCCTTTAATCACCTGACATTGACAGCTCTTTGTGTGCTGTTAGCCAGGTTGAGTCTCCAAAGTGTGGCTGTACCAAGCAGTTAGGACGACTGACTGTGGAGTAACGCTACTGAGACAGCCCGGAAGATAAGCGTGCAAAATAAGATAACAATGGGTGTGAAATGGTAGAGGTTTCTTGATGTCTGCAGTTTACACATTAACAGACTCTAGTAAGTCATCATTCACAATGTCACACATAAATAGATCATATAAACACTTACAAATTCTGTAATAATGTAAACTGTATTGGTGGTTGATGGGGAAAAGTGAAAACATAAGCATGCCTCGCTTACCAATTACTGAAAATGGATTGCAGCTGCCTAGAATTGGTAGGGTAAAAAGAGAAAAGCCAAACACATGCATAATGAATATCCATTTACAGAAACTAGTGAACGAGAGACTTGCTACATTATCACGAAAGAGAAAGACGAGAGGTAGAAGAAACTGAAACCAGTGACTGAACCATTGTCTGAACGCCACAAGACACATTTTAAACAATGCAATAATTTCAAAACCAACAACACACTTCGTCAAGTTTAGCAACAGAATTCTTTACTACATCCTTGTCATGTAGACAAAGCAGAATGTTAAGCATTCCATGTCTTGCTTCTTGATCATTTTTCTTTTTTTCAACCTAACATTCGTCCCACTGATCTGACAGTATGATTTATTTCAAACATGTAGGATTCACATCAGGAATCAAACAGTTCAATGAAGGTACAAAAGATTTTGAAAAACCATGGAGGAGGATAAGAACAAAAAATCCCTTACAGCAAACATTTGCTTACCTAACATTATATAGCATGTATACTAGTCAATACCTTCAATGATCTTAATAAGAAATCCTTGTAGCTAAACAAAGTTTTTAAAAAAAAATTCTGTACTGAATATTAATCATTTTCAGAGCTTCTGGGTGATGTCTACTTTCTAAACTTTGCCCTTGTGTTTTTGAATTGTTGCCATTTCATTTCAACTTGTTTTTATATGCCCAATCCCCACAGCAGACTTTCAGCGATTTGGGGATGGTCTTGCTCTTTTCACTTGCTCAATTGCTTTACAGATATGATGGATTGTCTTGTGCATTCTTCAACTCATGTTCATAATTTTCTTGTGAGTTTCCATGCTTAGTGATTTCGTTAGAATCAATGTTGATAAAATATTTTCATTTCCTAAAACTCTTTCCATACTGATTTTGTCTTTTATGTATTCATGCTCCCCCCTTAACTTAAAATCCATATCACTGTTGATAAATACATTGTATTTCTTGTATCTTCAAAGTGTTTCTAAATCTAAGACCCACACCATGGGGTAGTCTTGAAATGCAAAGGACTCTATTATGAATTATCTACTCTTGTCAACTGAAAAACAAAATCACTGAATTGACAATAAAACTCTAAGAAATTAAATAAAAGTGCATGTGTGTGCATGTATGTGCATGTGTGTGTGTGAGTGTGTGTGTGTGTGTGTGTGTGTGTGTGTGTGTGTGTGTGTGTGTGTGTGTGTGTGTGTGCGCGTACGTGTGTGCATGCGAGTGCCAGACTGGTTAGGATGCTGTGTACATACACAAAATGGGAAAGTGAAGGGTAAGGGTGATAGGCTTGGGACTGAAAGCTTGGAACAAGAAGGCTTCCGCACATTCTGCAGGTAACCCTCCCCCTTTCATTACTTTCAATATACTTATTCTTCATGCATTTCACGAGCTTGAATATGTGATAAAACATGTGGCTAAGGATGCAGTCACTTTTGTATTAGTCTTAGTTTTCTCTCTATCTCTATGCAGCTCCGTGTGTGTGTGTGTGTGTGTGTGTGTGTGTGTGTGTGTGTGTGTGTGTACATCAATGTGCATTCATAACTGTGAGATAAGATAATGTTGCTTATAGCCCAGCCGACCGCAAAGGGCCACATCAGGGTTGTCATAACTGTGACTAAACCAGTGTCACAACATACTCCTAATAGTAATACAGTTTTGTACCTGTTTCCTGTTGCATACCTGACAATCTAATAACTGAATCATTAGGTCATTTACTAACTGACAAATGCACCGACAAGTTCACCAAAACATGATCCTAAAACAGTTTCGTATCTTGTGCATGTTGCATACCTCATGATTTATTAATTGAATCATTTATGATTTATTCGCTTAACCTAACTAACCAGATTTTTTAAAAAAAGTTAACTTTATCACAACCAAGAATAGTCCAAAAAGCACAATTACATGACTTAAAGTCTGCTCAAATGTCCAGCTATTGCATGTATGTAAACCAGACTACCTTGCTCTTGAGAATCGTTGTCCATGATTATGCTCATTATTTCATCTGGGGCAGGCAGAATGTGGGAATATTGAAGGAACATATGCACTGACAATAGCTTCTGTCTCTCATTCATGCCAAATTTTGCATTTTTCTACATGCTTTTATCCAGTATTGCCAAAACTTCTTGTTTGGGACTGCACTGGGATAATGAAATCGATGTGCTTGTATGCCACAGACACATACATACAAATATCCACACAAATACACAAAAACCAGACAACCAACTTAAGAAAAAAGTTCACAAGCAAGGAACCAAACCCATGACCAAACTACTGACACACTTCAATTAAAAAAAAAAAAGGAACAAAGAAAAAACAGGAAGAAACCAACAAGCTACGGAGATCACAAAGAAAGACACAGATCTGGAAGCATGATGGTGGAATGGCAACAGTGCATCGGCTTAAACTCAAGTAGCAGACAGAGGGTAGGGAGACGGCCACAAATTCAAGCTGAGTTCACGCAGACAAATGATAAGTCGGGGTATATGGGCTGTGGAAGGGGCAGGGAAGTGGGGGTGTGGGGCAGGGGATGGGAAGGTGGCAAACAAAATGAAAATGACGACTGCACACAGAAGTCTGACAGATATGCACGTGTATACATGGATTTTAGGTGGACTTCGAAAAGCTTTCGTGGCTCCGACGGGAAGGAGGTGGGATGATCACATGAGCAAACACCAATGAATAATACTTCAAAGATGATCATGCATACGTGTCTTAAATCTACAAAATTTGCTATTTTCTTTCTTCCTCTCCCTGAAATTTCTATTATATTATCTGCTTCAGTTTTAACTATGACTTTTACCTATCTTGGATATGGCTCTTTCATCACCATTGACTAAGTGATGACTCACGGCTCTTTCACCGCCACTGACTAAGTGATGACTCACTTCCACCGTTATAATGAGTTAACTGAACACAAAATTCATAGGACTAAGAAAAAAAAAAAAGAAAAAAAAGAAGAAGAAAAACCACAAACCAGAAGGAAACCAAGGTGATAATCATTTTCTGCTCTGCAGTTAAGAAGAACCGTATACTGAACAGGCTCAGGAAGAACCATGGCACTTCTAGTCGTTCCAACGACAGATCCATTTTCCTCAAGCAGTGACTTCTTAACCACAGAATTGCTAACACATCACCCGTGATACTGGCACTTTGACATTTTGAAGATTACGTTATCTGTACAAACACACACATACAACAGGTCGAATCACAATGGCATTGCAGTGTGAAAAGGTTACACAATGAACCACCATTACTTGCAGAACAACGCAGACACCCTCACAGCAAAAGTTCATGCTTACACTGCTTTTGCTAGAGTGCTAAATCCTTCTTCTTCCAGTCTCTTTCCCGTTTGTGGCACAAAGATGAAAAAAATCTATCCATGCGTAGGATCACACATCAACTTGAGATTGTTTTGTCCCTGTATGAAAGGACACCACATGGACAGAGTTGTAGTTTAAAGACTAAACAGACTGAACCTCTTCATCTCTTTTACCGGAGTGTTTTGAAAGTATCACCTTTTTGGTGGTGGTCAAGCATAAGCCACACTGTTTTGAAAAACCCATGTCTTCAGTCTCATCATGTGTAAGCCATGGTTGATAACATATGGGGCGATTCCTATGTTTACTCTTTTGCTTTGAACCTATTGAAGTGCAGTACTGTCTGTAGTGGAAGTAAGCTCTGGAAGTTTCTCTCGGCTATGCTGATCCCTTTGGGAGACGTCAGACTTCATCCACAGAGGCTGGGAGCTTTGGAATCCAGAGGGCTTGGCCACACCCCAGGGCAGTGAGTGTCTCAGCCGTTGCTCTGCCACACCTGCCGCCACTTGCTCACAAAGTTCTTGATCATCTCAATTGAGACACCTGCAGATCAACCAAAAATCCCATGGAAACATTGTTGTTTTAGCCGTATAGTGTCATTCAGACACATCATTGATCAATCTGTAAACATCCACACTTTACGTGTATATTGGATGTAACTGGACACATGCCAAAGTACACCTCCATTTAAATAATGATAAAATTTAAAATGCATGGGTAGGCTTTCTTTCACCCATATAAGATCATTTTTAAAAAAAATCATTAATATTTTAAATATATACATAGTATTAAGTTATTTTACCTAAATCTAATTTACCTTTTCATCATACTTACCTGTTCAAAGACATACCTTATCTCCACTCAGGTGGAACAATGCCAGACATCAAGATTCCCATAAAAAGATCAAAAATTGAGAATGGGAAGCCAACTCTTCTCTTTAACCATCAGGCCAATGAGTAGTCTCCCTAACTGAGTTAATATTTGATTCACCCTGACAAAATTGAATTTAGTTTTCTTCTTTTCCTCAGCAAGAAAACATGCCTTTGACCGAGTCAAGTTTCCATCACACATTCTCTGAAGTGGATATTTGTGTCCGTCTTCTCCTTTCACGGAGAAAACACTTCGTCTTGGACACTGGTGAAAATACCAGAAAAGTATGCTTGTCTTTGCCATTACAGTCGCCTTCGTCATGGCGCGCCCTGGCTTCCACCAAGTCGGCCTACGTTTCTTCTCTTACTTGTACTTTCAGAGCCTGCTTGTCAGGTCAGACAGCAGTCTCGGCCCTCAACTCTCATGAAATTTGTGTCGGCTGCACCAGCTGTTCTCCATTCCTTCTACGCAACTCATGTGAGAGCCGAACCAATTGCTCTTGTCTTGAATGTCTTAATGGGTAGGCCAGTTTTGGAATGGGCAGTGACTGATGCTTCCTGCCTCAACGTTCAGCCTACGGTCCTGGGTCCAGTAGAGACAGGCCAGCATCTCCCCCCAGCACGCTCTGCGCCCTCTACCCCCAGATGCTTGGCAAAGTGGAGTGGCTGGTTTCTGAAGGTTTGCCAGGTAGGTCTCAGTTGAGTCTGCCACCTTGGCAAGCACTGCTTGGAGAGCTACCAGGAAGAGGTGACTCCAAGGGGGGTAGGGCAGTGGTGCAGAAGAATGAACCCCCCAGTTTCAGGAGCAGGAGGAGGATTACACTGTGACCGTCCATATCAAAGTACGTTTGGTGTGTATGCCAGCAACAGGAGTCTGTCAAGGCAAGAATGGTTTTTGTGCTGACAAATAATGATGATTTGGACCCTAGCTGAGAATTTTCTCTAGTTAGAGCAGCGGTCAGCAATGCAAGGTCTGTTGTGACTTTACTCTTGCAATTACCTATTTTGATGTGTCTACCTCCTCGTCCCACGGGGTTTAATCCCCCTCTTTTTTCCCCCAAAAATCCAGTACTATGATTCTGTTTCTCTTCCGCAAGCGTCCTAGAAGGTGTCACACTTTCATGACACTTTTTTATGAAAGCCTTTCTAGACTGTCACTTCGCTCATTCCGGCTATCTGCAAGCAAGTGAGTGCCAGGTATCTGGAAAACATACCAATCATCAAATATAAACTTATGCATCTACAGGCTGAACAAGGTAATCCAGATGCACATTATTTGCCCTCTGTCTTCAGTTAAATTTCTGAGCCTCTTGTTTTCAAGACTTATCGTACGGAAATTTGGTTCATGGTGACCCCCATATTCTGTTTCCATTCCGCTTCCATTTTGCCCTTCATTTTAAATATTGCACATGTCTGGCTTTTGTACTCTTATTTTATTTTGGTCGTAAGTAATCTAAATAATGGTCGACAAGTTTTTTTCTCCTGCTGAATATTTTCTTCCTTTCATGTCTATTTCTCATGGTTGCAGTTTTGTTTGTGTGAAGAATGATTTACAATGATATCAGAAGTCGGGGAAGGAATACAGAGATTTTGGCTGTGTGGGCTCGTGTCCTTTTCACCATTACGGAATTTCCCTTCCAACAATCTCTCTAGTTTCATGGGGCTGGTCTCTTTCACCCCTTGCATTTTCTGCTCCCCTTTTCATTCAGTATGAGACATCTCATCTGACACTTGGGTTACTGTCTGTGTTTGGGGGACCTAAAGGATTTCCTTTTGGCTAAGGAGTCATCTAAAGCTGCAGTCCTTTCTGTAAAAGTCTCTGTGCTTTAGGAAGGTCATTCTTCCTTGTCCATAAATTTCTTAGCCTTCCATTCCTGGTTCCAAGGAGCTGAAAGTTTGGTCAGTAATGGGCCTCAGCAGGCTGCCAGCCTGGACCAGTTTGATGTGCATCTCTTTCCCCCTCTTCAGTGCAGTGGCATGTGGATGACTCTAGAGGCAACAGATCTCTTAAATATCTTCGAGACGCTACCTGACTTCTAGCTCTCCACAGTCTGTCTCGCACTTTCTGGGCAATTCAATGTTCTGGCCGACTCAATATCCAGGAGAGGGCATGTTCTCCCCACAGCTGGGATGGTAAACCAGATGGTGTCGCTTTTTCTTTGCGAAGTTCTGGGCTCTTCTTGCATGGATTTTTTGGCCACCTGATGGAACAGCCAGCTCTCAGATGTTTGGACAAATAAGTATATCATAAAACTACCTTTAGTAGTAAAATTCCTTTTAGTGAATCTTTATATGTATTTCATTCTAATTCACATCAAATCTTTATATCTTATTTATAATATATAAATATTTATAATATATTCCCCCATTTTCTTCATCTTCAATTTTTTTAAAAGTTCAAATCTTTGCCAAGTCATTACTATAACGACTGAAGAATTGTTAGCCTGCACTTGTTTTTCCCCACTACTTAATTGTTCAGCAAATCTTTATATCTCATAGCTTCCTTCAAAGGCTAAATAGTTCAAGATTCTCAATAATTCATCTTCAACTCAGTTCCTCCACCTTTGTCTGTTTGATCTTCTTCCCTTTTCAAAACATAGCCGTCTCCATTCTTGTTCCCAGTATTCCCTTTCTAACACTTGGCTGTCTCTATTTTCTTTCTAAATATGCTTCTACATGCCCAAAAGCTCATCTCCACAGTCTAAAATATTGTCTCTCCATTCTTCTTTCACAATCTGCAGCCTATCGATCTCCACTCACCCCCCCCCCCCCCCCCCCCCCAATCCACAGACCTTCCTCCTGGCTGGCAGAGCGCACTTGCTCCAGGACGGGTGGGGGATTCTCGGCGAAGAAAGAGAGGGTGGTGAGGATGACCACAACTGACCCAGATGTAAAGGTGCTGCTCTGACGGGCCAGGTATCGGCCACAGCCCAATACCTCCATCATGTACCTGAAACCATAGTGAGATGGTAAATATGTGAGGCAGGGAGTGCACATGTATTTCTGAGTACACAATCTGCACAGACGGGAGAAAAAAGTAGCTCTGATTATCATAGTCTTTGATAGAAAAATATGGCAACATACCAGATCACAGAAATACACACAAACATTCAAACTGAACAACATCAACGAATACACATGTATGCTAAGCAACATGAACAAAACAAGTAATCCTGAAACACATCAATTCATAACATTCATAGTGAACCAAACCATAAAACCAACATTCAAACATAACTGTAGCAATGTCCATGTATAACCACATTAAATCACATCCCTATAGGAGGGCAACATGCAAACAGGTAGGTAATTTGATACTGAATTCACAATTAACTTGTGAATGTGATCTTTCTGTGACATATGATCACAAATCATACCTGAAAGAATATTAGCTTGAATGTAGTAACACTCACCAGATTTCTCGATGCCGTTTTTTGAAGATACGCTGATTGTTGGCACTGACAGTTTCATTGCTTTTCTGGGCACGGATATACCTGAAGAATGATTGCATTATTTGTGAATCATTTTTACAAACAAAAGAACAACGAAAGGGATATCATGGCAAACTGAAATGAAATCCAACACATAACAGCAAAAGCAATGGCACCACACTGTCACCATGATATATCCGCACTGAAAACACACTAAGGAAATAAAAATCAAGCATGAAACTATATTCTGCTGTCTTAACAAAAGTAATAAATTTGTTTATGGTCATGCAGTAACAGCACCTTGTTTGCACCCAAAACAAAACCAACAACTTTAAACACTTTTTCATTTCTTTCTCCACCAGTTGTTCTTTGTTTTCTTATAGAGCTTTAAAAAATCCCCCCCCCCCCCCCAAAAAAAAAAAAAAAAGAAAAAAAAAAAAAAAGAAAGCTAACATAATAAGTGAGATCTTTACAGAATGGCATTTGCAAAAATGTTGTAAGAATGATATTCATAAATGATCTTGCGTTTGTAAATTTCTTTCTTCTTCAGTGTGCAGGACCATTTGTTATCAGTACTTTGGTAATAAATCTGTAACCTGTCATGTAACCAAATTTGAAAAAAAAGAAAAAAGAAAAAGAAAAAGGAAATCAAGAAAAAAACACTATTGCATAACATATGTATGATATGTACATTAATGTATATCACATATCCAGCTCACCAAAAAATTAAACAAGTCAACACACACACACACACACACACACACACACACACACACACACACACACACATTTGATATTATTGTTTTGGTCATCAGTGTTTTTTCTTTCATTATATTTCTAATAACATGAATTTGGGATTATTCAACAACAACAATTTTTTAAAATGCTTTGCCATAATATACTTTCACAAACAACCCGTTTCTATAACTGTAAAGAGAAAATTAAAAAAACAAACAAACAAACAAAAAATGGAAGACAGAGACAGATAGAAATGAAATATCACTGAACTCTTGATGAAAAAAAAAAAAGAGAATAGGAGGGACACACTATGCTACAGACAAAAGGCAACCCACAGTGACACACAGCCTTTACCTGTTGCCCTGGCGGAATTCCGCTTCCAGCCATCGGATTGCTTCTCTGGCCCCACTGCTTTCCTTCTTCTGGACATCCAACTGGTCAATCACTGCCCAACACAATCAAAGATAGTCAATCAATCACTGCCAAACACAATCATAGCTGGTCAATCACTGCCAAACACAATCATAGATAGTCAATCAATCACCGCCAAACGGAATCACAGATAGTCAATCAATCACTGCCAAACACAATCATAGCTGGTCAATCACTGCCAAACACAATCATAGATAGTCAATCGATCACTCCCAAACCCAATCATAGCTGGTCAATCACTGCCAAACAGAATCACAGCTGATCAGTCACTGCGTCAATCACTGCCAAACACAATCATAGCCAGTCAATCACTGCCAAAACATAATCATAACTGGTCAATCACTGCCAAACACAATCATAGCCAGTCAATCACTGCCAAACAGAATCATAGCTGATCAGTCACTGCGTCAATCACTGCCAAACCCTGATAGCTGGTCAATCACTGCTAAACACATCACAGCTGATCAATTACTACCAGACAGACTGATAACCGGTCAATCATGCCCAACATAGTGATAGCTAGTGAATCACTATCACTACCAGACACATTCATAAGTGATCAAACACCGCCAATCACAACAATGGCTGGTCAATCAGTGCCAAACACAATAATACCATATCAGTCACTATAAAACACAATCAAATCTGATCAATCACTGCCAAACACAATCATAGCTGATCAATCACAGCCAAACATGATCATAGCTAATCAATCACTGTCAAACACAATCATAGCTGATCAATCATTGCAAACACAATCATAGCTGGTCGATCACTGCCAAACACAATCACAGATGATCGATCAATTCTTGCCAGTCATAGCTTGGTCAATCACTGCCAAAGGACTAACCAATCATTATTGTGTTGTCAGTGATGACCAGCAAATCACAGTTGGTCATCATTGTTAAACCAATCGCACGTTGTCAATCAATGTCAGACAAAATCAAGCAACTCAGCAAATGCAAACACAATAGTAATTTGTCAGTAACTCTCAAACACCATCAGAGCCTATCAAATAACTCCTTAACACAATCATAGCTTGTCAATAACTGCCAAACACAATCATAGCTTGTCAATCACTCCAAACACAATCACAGCCTGTCAATAATTCCCAAACACAATTATAGCTTGTAAATAACTCCCAAACACAATCAGATCCAGTCAAGAACTCCCAAACAGAAATCAAGTAGCTTGTAAATAACTCCCAAACACAATCAGAGCTTGTCAGAAACTCAAAACGACAATCGGATCCTGTCAATAACTCCCATACAGGACTGTAGCTCATTAGAAAATCCCAAACACAATCAGTACTTGTCAGTAACTCCCAAACACAATCAGTACTTGTCAGTAACTCCCAAACACAATCAGAGCATGTTACTTCCAAACACAATCTTGCTGGTCAATAATACCTAATCAATGGCACACACACACACACACACACACACACACACACACACAACACACACACACACACACACACACACACACACATAATCTGACAATCTATAAACAGACACATACACAAGTGATAAACAATATCCTTCTGAAGCAATACTTCTGCAAAAAAAAATTATGAAACCGGCCTGTAAGTTCTATGAAATGAATAAGATGTACTGTACAAAGTTTGGAGCTTGATTACAAGCTACAAAATGAAAAGATGGGTTAGGATACAGGGAACTGTCTTTACTAGATCAGTTTGTTAAATGTCATGCCACAGTGTAGTTACTATCAAAATTTCGCTCCAAGCAACAGCGCGTCTTTCTGAACCTTATCAAACCACCTTTAAACTGTCCAACACTTTTCCCTTTAAGGAAAAAGCACCTACCACAACTTATTTCTAACCCTGTGCCTATGGTCACATATGCAACATGGTGTCAGTGATAGAAAAGAAAAAATCAGTAATGTCTTTATAAATTGTTCATTCTTTTAACACAAAGAATGTTTCTACTTTGACCTAGAGCCACCTATGTCTCTGATAAACATGTTCAACAAAAAAACTCTACTTCTTTAAAACACAAACTAAGCTCTTATTCTTGCTAAATCATGCTTGGTGAAATTTGGTTCAGTAATGACAAATGCAGCTGCAAATTTTGCTGGTCTAGCAGTTAAAGACCCATTCATCATTTTATGTCAGACATTGAGAGAGAGAGAGAGAGAAGAGAGAGAGAGAGAGAGAGAGAGAGAGAGAGAGAGAGAGAGAGAGAGAGAGAGAGAGAGAGAGAAGAGAAGAGAGGAGAGAGAGAGAGAGAGAGAGAAGAAAGAGAGAGAAAGAGAGAGAGAGAGAGAGAGAGTGAGAGAGAAAGCTGTTCACACCACCAGTTACAAGCTAAACTGCAGGGTGGGGGAACAGGAGGAAACAAGGTGGGGACATTATTACAGGATGCACCTCTGGCGTTGCCTAGTCACTTAAGCACTCCCTGTACATGGGGCAAAGCCTTGGCTGTCACCCAATGATGAGATGAGCCACCAGGGATCCAGGATGTAGGGTTGACAGGTAACATGCCCAGCTACATGTGTGAAACATGGCTTACAAACATCGCCGACACATGCCTGGTTTGTCTGGTGACAACACATGTTGGCTTATGTGGGGAATGTTCAGGCCCAGACTCTGTGTGTGTGTGTGTGTGTGTGTGTGTGTGTTTGTTGTTGTTTTGTTTTACGTCTTTCCACATTACGTGATATTAGACGAAAGAAAAAAAGAGAAAAAAAAAAAAAAAAAGGGGGGGGGGGGGGGGGGGGGGGGTCGGGGTAAAAAGGTTAACACAATGAGGTAAAAGAATTAACATATCTACAGCTATAACACAAAAGTAGAAAATCCACTTAATCAAAGATTGAAAAACAAAAAACAACAAACAAAAAACCCACCAAAAAAAAACGAAACATGTTACTCTTCTGTCTCATCTCACCACTGACTGCTATATATTACAAATATTTGCCAATTGGACTTTTAGCTAAGTTCAAAAAGAAAAGATACGTTTCACTTGCTGACAGTGACAGGAAAACATTTTGACTTGGCTGTACAAAAGTATTTGGAATGAATTTTTTCATTAAGTTACACAAAACAATGTGATCAGTTGATATGCTATGACCACATATACAATGTATATTTTTGACATACTTTGTTTTAAAACAATCCAATTTCCATCTACAGATCAAGGAACTTATCTGTCGTCTACGATAAATGTTTTGATTGTACTTAGTTAACATTTCATGAATACTTCCCATTTCATTGTGTAAACCAAAACACCCAGTTTCTCTTTCTATCAAATGAAAATTAGAAAATTTTACTTTTTCTGCCAAAGTATAGCACTCTTGCATTGACACAGAGAAGTTCAAAAAATGCGAATCTGATGATTGTTTTGCTCCTCTCTTTGCCAGAACATCAACCTTTTCATTATAGTATAACCCGCAGTGGGAGGGCACCCAAAGAAATGTTATTTCAGTGTCTCTGACTGAGAGGAAATGTACTAAATTATTTATTTCAGTGATCATCTCAGGTCGAACTTTTAATCTAAAATTCTTCATTGCAGTAAGAACTGACTTAGAATCTACGCATAAAACAACTTTAGATAAATTTTGAGGGTAATCAACAACAAACTTTAAAGCCATAATTATAGCAGTTAACTCCGCAGTGAATATAGATTTTTTTTTTCCGAGATAATAAGACTTTTCTTTGTTGAGACCTGGGATAATGTATGCCGCACCTGCATGTTCATTAATTAATGATCCATCAGTGTATATCTTAAAATGGTTGGAATAGTGATCATGCAAATGCATTTTGATATTGGATAATAACAAATTAGTGTTTTCAGCCTTTGTTAAATCTGTATGCTCAATATCAAAATGTGCTCGTATTAGTCTCCAGGGAGGGATAGGAGACACAATAGATCTTTTTGCAATAGATGTTGTGTGTGTGTGTGTGTGTGTGTGTGTGTGTGTGTGTGTGTGTGTGTGTGTGTGTGTGTGTATGTTTGTACATGCATATGCGTGCACCTGTGTGCGCACGTATGCATATACATAACTGAAGTATCAGTAATGGCTGCAAGGGCAGCTCCAGTATTAACAGAAATATCATGTTATTACTAGTAGTGAAGCCAGTAGTAATGTTTTGATTTAACAAATTTTGATTATTGTGATATTATTACATTAGTTGGTGCATAAGATAAGATAATGTTGTTTATAGCCCAGCCGACCGCAAAGGGAGTTGGTGCATAAGGGTGAGTTTTAAAGACATAATTATAATGCACAGACAGAAACAGGTATAGATGTGCGTGTTTCAGGTTGGTTTTAGACACATAAAATGGACTGATATAAAGAGATATAGATGTGCGTATTGTAGGTGGGTTTTAGACACATAAAATGGATGGATAGATAGAAGCAGGTATAGGTGTGTGGGTGTGTTTGTGTGTGTGTATGTGTGTATGTATGTGTGTGTGTGTGTGTGTGTGTGTGTGTGGTGCGTGTGCGTGTGCGAGTGTGCGTGTGTGCGAGTGCGAGTGTGTGTGTGTGTGTGTGCGCGTGCGTGTGTGTGTGTGTGTGTTGCATTCATCCTGTGACTGATTGTTAACTCTGGAGACTGTAGGCCTATTCATGAGTTCTCCAAGTGCTGGCTATAATGACCACCCAAACTCATCAAAATTAATAAATGGTGATCATAGTTAACACTAAATACTGGAAATAGAAAATCATATGGATAGCATAAACAGTTAATGTGAGGTTATACTGGTCAAGAATACCCTCCGTCAAACTTCACACAACCTTGGTAATTATTCAAAGTTGACTGTAAGTCATACCTATGGCTTATGCAGTTATTTAGCTACTAACTGATTGATATAACAACACTCTGCTCAAAATCCCTCGATTTCGAACTAAAACCTATGGTGATTGTTCTTTTTCTTTTCAGGGTCTGGTTTCTTGGAATAAACTCCCAATATCTTTGTGTAGTTCAAACTCTCTTCTTCCTTCAAGGCATCTCTTAAAACAATCCTCTTCACCTATCAATAGCAGTTCATTCTTCCCCTTCCCTTGCCAATCAAATTGATTCTGCGACTAATGTGTGTGTGCGTGTGTGTGTGTGTGTGTGTGTGAGTGTGTGTGTGTGTGTGTGTGTGCGCGTGTGCGCATGTGTGTGTGCACACATGCTGTTGTGTCCGTTGTTGCGCTACAGTATGTGGTGGATCATGTGTTTTGTGTGTGTGTGTGTGTGTGTGTGTGTGTGTGTGTGTGTGTGTGTGTGTGTGTGTGTACGTGTGTGTGTGTATGTGTGTTTCTGTGTCTGCATGGGAGCGTGTCAATATGCACCCTTACCTGTAAAAGCACGGTATTTATTGCAATATTCATCTTCTTATTGGTTTAATTTATGTTTTCTTTAAACTGTTCTGTGTTTGTAAGCGCTTAGGGGTTATGATGTGAGAATAAGCACCATAAATAATCATTATTACTATTAGTATATGTAGAGTTTCCATAGGTACTATTTTTGTCACGATAAGCTGAATCCATTATTTGTTTGCTATGTAAACAATTGCAAAAGTTAAACACATTGAAGCAACCAGACTATGAATACAATGAGAGAAATGCTTAGGGCGGAAATAAAATATCAGTAATTCGTTAATCAAACAATCAAAGCACAGAAAAGAAAAGCACATAAGACAGACACAATCAAAGGAAATATGTCTATTGTTCCTTTAAGTGTTTTCATCCTGGACTACTCACAAGATCCAATGTTATCATCACCAACATCATCCTTATTATTATTACGAGACAAGCACAGAAAGTGAACTGGTAGACAGACAGCTCCATAAAGTGATAGCTGCACACACACAACAAACACACACACACACACACACACACACACACACACACACACACACACATGCACAACACACATACACAACACACAACACACACACACACAACTCTACAGAAAAGAGATCACCAACCAGCCAGGGGAATGATGAGGATGCAGCGAGAGCTCTGGGCCAGTTCTTTGACAAGGGGCAGGGCTGAACACAAGGACGTGGCGTCCACGATGGCGTAGGGGGGAAGTGGGGCTGCTGTGAGGACTCCAGACATCCTTCCAGCTGACTGACCTCTGCCTGTGATGAGTGGACTTTGGCGTAACTGTTGTTAGCTGACCGATTATGGTGTGTGTGTGTGTGTGTGTGTGTGTGTGTGTGTGTGTGTGTGTGTGCATGCATGCGTGCTTGCATGCATGCATGCGTGCATGTGTGCCTGCGTGTGTGTATGCTTATGCACGTGCATGTGCATGTATGTGCTTGTGTGTGCGTGTGCATTTTAAGTGTAAAATTGGGCCTAGCATGGAACTTTTTAATTATGAAATTCAAGCCATAAAAAAACCTGTATGTGTGTGCGCACATGCACATATGTGTGTGCGTATAGGTAAAATGAGGGATAAAAAGGACAAAACGAATGAGGAACATAGGAAAACAACAGAGAGACGAAGACAGTAAAACAAAGATAGAGAGAGCCTGTGAATTAGAGAGACAGACACAGAGATAGAGAGAGAGGCTGTGAATTAGAGAGACAGACAGACACAGAGATAGAGAGAGAGGCTGTGAATTAGAGAGACAGACAGACACAGAGATAGAGAGAGAGCCTGTGAATTAGAGAGACAGACAGACACAGAGACAGAGAGAGAGGCTGTGTGTATCAAAGATATATAAAAACGCAAGACCAAGACAAATGAGCAAAGGTCCATCACTGGATATACTGAAAGTGAAATAACATTCAGTCATTTTGCTCAAGAGCACACAATGGAATCAGATGTTGTAAATGATCAAATCCGATGTGTGCTTAATTGATTTCTGCTTCCACTTAACACCACAGCCCAAAGATTTCCTTCTGCACGAAATATTCTTTTTCTAATTTTGCCACTTTGCCTTGAGAGGCCTCTGGTTTCTGATGTTCTCCCCATGATTAAGAAATCACCGCAGAATTAGATGTGGTATGTCTGCTGGATACCATGGGTGAATTTATACAAGCAGGTTAGATTCTGGTGAGCTATTTTACCCAAGAAATAAAAGTTGACTCCTGAGAGATGTAACAAATAGCTATGTTAACAATAGATAAGTAAGTGGTTACTATGTACTATATGCTTTATCATATCCAATCCCATCCCCCTCTCCCCCTTCTGTTTAAAAAAAAATTCTTTTCTACGTCATTGTTACAGTGATGGAGAAATCTTTTGCATGAACTTTTTTACTTGTCACTGTATTTTTTTTCACCTACTTAACATAAGCGTTAAAAAAAAAAGTGCAGGCGATGACAGTTAACCACAGATATGCACAGAGCATACAACACACAAGAAACCCCCCCCCCCCAGACATGTTCATGTTGAGAAAGACAGACACACATGGAGAACCCCAGTATTACCTGCAGTCGCAGTTGGGCCATGTCTCTCATCAGCTGATTCCTGCGCAAGTCAGCGTCTCTCTGGAATAATTTCAACAACGCTTGTGGAATGAGTGATAATGCCCAGCATACCCAAACTCTCAAGTATTAAGACTAATGACATGAAGTAAGACATACACATGACCTTGGTGAATGATTGGCTCGGAACAGCACGTCCTTACTGTAAAAGTCCTAGACGTACAACGTAAAGGACTGTGCTGGTTTTAACACCTTTGCCCTGTTAAACATGATTCACAACATAAGATAATGGAGATCACGGACTATCCAAGAGTCCATTACGACACCCACACAACCAAAAGACATGAGGTGGCAAATAACATGAAAAGTGGATTTTTCTTCACAATTTTAGACACAGCTTTTCACATGCTCCCGATAATATGATGGACTCTTTCACATGAATTAAATGCGTGATGCACACATGACCTCGGTCTATGATTAGCATCCACACACCACTATATGTCCACTGGATGGGAGGTGAAAACCAAGCCCACACTGGGCATGAACAACTGACCTAGGACATTTTTCTGCTTCTTGGAAAGAGTAAGAAAGCTGGTACCCTTCAACCACACTCTAAGGTGATGTTAAATATAAATAAGCATGAAATAAAGATTCCACATGTAGTGCAGTAGGCAATATTTAAACATGACAATAACAGACAGATTATTTTTCTGTCTCAAGAAATGATTTTTAACATTAATGATTACAGTTACATAACCGAATCACACATATACGCTTGGAAATCTATCTTGACAACTTGATCAATGCTGCATTTGCCTCACATCCAGTTAGACATACATACACATGATCTAATGCTTGTATCAAGGAATGAGCAAAAAGCTGTAATACATTAGTCAACCTAACTTCCTATGTTAAGTGTTATATTTGAAGCATAAATATACACAAACAGTAATAGCTGGTAGCTCTGAGTACATCAGCTTCCCCATCACTCCCTCCAACATTTTAAATCAGTCACAGAAAATGACTGCTGTATATTTCTGTAAGGAGAAGGGAATATTCAAGTACATGATACAGACAGCGAGTAATGGAAACTGAAGGGAGAAAGCATAATGGGCAGAATGAGAGGTGAGGGGGTGGTGGAAAGGGAATGAGGGAAGGGGAGGAGGGAAAGGTGACAGGAAGATTAGAACTGAGACATATGGAGATAGAGAGAAGAGATAAGAGAGAGAGAGAGAGAGAGGAGAGAGAGAGAGAGAGAGAGAGAGAGAGAGAGAGAGAGAGAGAGTCAGACAGACAGATGGAATGGGGTCGGAGGCTAACTTATGTTCCTCAGAACAATGCTTAATTAGCGAATCAAATGAGAGTGTCCACTTTTGTGATAGATGCAAAAGCAGTTCTCTCCCACCTAACCCTCTTCCATCCCTACACCCACACCCTCCCCCTTCCACCACCACCCCACCTCCCTCCCTGCTCCCCCCCCCCCCACCCATCTCCCCCCTCAAAAAAAATCTGAGTAGAGGAAAATAAATGAAATGATGGAGCTGGGTGGAGTGGCTGCCCTATCTGTGTGGCAGTGTGGTATACATTGCCTCACAGAGGGCCATGGAATCAGCACACTCTGGCAGGGTGTAACCGGACACTGTATGAAAGGGGGAGCAGCCTCCAGGGGCACCACCATCCCTCCCCTGCCTCTTGTGTGGCTATCTCACAATCTCCTGCACCTGTCTCTCCTTCACTGCTTCTGCTATCCCATCCTGCCCTCTCTCCCCTGTGATGTGAAGCCGACACCTCATTCCAGCCCCCTTTTATGTAGGTTTTCTTTGATCCCATCACCCATCCATTTCACAATATACATTCACATGCATGTGATTAAACATACACTTAGGTATTTACACACACACCCTTCCTCCATAAACAAAGACACGCTGGCTGAGTTGCACACAGTCCCCTTGGCCTCCCCCTCCCTCCCCCGTCGCCCCCCACACAAGCACATGCATGTCCTCTGACACAATCACAAACGTTCACACCTCCACCACATCCAATCAACCACACACTTGCAAACACAGCCCCTCCCCCACTCTACATACATGCACATTATCAAATGTGTGTGTTATCTCACTCTCACTGAAACACACACACACACACACACACACACACACACACACACACACACACACACACTCACACAGATATATACATATCCCAAACCACACCACCAGCCTCAGAAGAAACTGGGTGAAACTGTATCCAGACTAATTAGTCTCCTTGGCAAGAACTAAGGAAGTCAATCACTTTGTCGAGAGAGAGAGAGAGAGAGAGAGAGAGAGAGAGAGAGAGAGAGGAGAGAGAGAAATAGAGAGAGAGAGAGTGAGAGAGAGAGAGAGAGAGAGAGAGAGAGAGAGAAGTGGGAGAAAATGGGGTGTGGCCAGGGGTGAAGGGGTAGGTGTCGGAGAACAAAGGTATACAGAAGGAAGATAAGGAAAAAGAGAAGTAGGAGAGCAAGAGGAGAAAAGAAGAAAGTGAGTAGGGAAGGAGGCATACAGACAGAGTGTGGGGGGAGGGGAAGGGGCCATGGACAGGAATGCCTGTGTATGCATGCGTGTCACGGACGAAAATACTTTTGGTTTAGAAGATGAATCATTTCTTTTCAAACCCATAAAAAGTGGAGTGTTACCAGTGACATCTTTACTACATTGGCCGGGTGTTGACCAGTGTGCTATATGTGTCGTCCCGGGTGCGCTACGTCCGTGCATTTCGCTCCCATCCTCCAATATTTCTCTTCATTTTTTTTTTCTTTAAAACTTTCTTTTTCTGTTCTTTTATCGTTTTCCACGTGATTCATCAGCTGATGTCAGGTGCCACAGGTGAGCTGTTTTGTTACCTGTTGCCATCTTTGTTAGGCTAGTGGTGTGGCACTGATTTACGGACCGTCGAGTCGGAGAGATCTCCATCTCTGCTAGCTGGTTCCACTTTTCTTTATCCACTTCGGTGTGGAGTTTGTGGAAAAGTCTTTCGCCCTTCAGCGGGTCGGAAAGTATTCCACTAGACACCTGGGATCCCTATCCCTGCCAGCTGGAAGAACCACCTTGGGTCGTCCCTGACCTGGAGTCCCTTCGGTGTGGACCGGCACGGTTATGGCTGCCATCCTTCATTGGACTGGGGAGCGAACCGTTTCTCACCTCGCCCACCCGCCATTTTGGTAAATATATGGTCTGTTTTGGACAGTTTTGTTTTATTTGGGTTTTCTAACCTTTCAGCGGTTGAGAGGTTTTTCTTCTGCCTTCATGTGCTGTTGGCTCGGACACACCTTTTCTGTGTGTAACTGCTCCAAAGAAGGGGAGCAGGTATGGAAATGGTATCGAGATATGCGTCTTGTTGTAGAATTGTAGAAACGCATTATCTTTAATTGTGTTTTTGGTCCTTAGCGGCTAGGGATTCTGTTACTTTGGACTAAGTTGAAAATCGCTTACTATATGATATCCTTTCATTTCGGTCAATGGAAGCCGTGTTTGTTGTTTTCTGATTACACAGGTTGAGTCAAGGCTTATCTCGCTCAATATGTGATTTGGGCCGAAAGGATATCAGAAATGTTAGTTTCATTTTCCTTGTTGCTTTATAGACACGAGACGGATCGGGGAACGCATGAGCGTCCGAACGGAATAAACATTTAGACCGTGGAGTGTGGAATTCCTGCCGTATCGCCCCACTTGTGGTTCTGTTCTCGTTGTGTCCTTGTCTTATATGTTTGTGTGACAGACGTGTGGATGGATTCTAATTGTTTTTATTCATTGGAGCTTTTGACTAAGGAAGTTATCCTTAGTACAGGTCAAGTAAAAGCAAAAGAAAAAGGGAAAGAAGTAATTATAGTTTATCTGCCCTTTTATAGTGACAGACATTGTTGACCTTATTACGGCATTGTGACCCTTCACACTGTGACGCACTGCCGGACCCACTATGCTGCACACACTGACAACAGCGACTACAGGGTGATGACTTCTCATCTGGAGACTGATCTCCGCCGTAGGGCGGGAACTTTTCGCCTGTTTTTCTTAAGCTGCAGCTCCGGTCTTTGGCTGGCTGGACGACCAGCATCCACGGACCCTGCAGTCAACATCCTGCGTCCCGGCACCAGTCGCTTTTCCAACTTGCGGACTGGAGGTGAACCTCGTCTCCTGTACTGGGACACCTGCTTCACCTCGGACTGGAGGACCAGCCCACTACGAACGCCACCCCTCTACGGGATCCACCTCTCTCGGCGAACCTCCTCAGTTCATGGACTTGAGTTGAGTGTGTAACCTTGTGTGGTGTGAGTGTGGTTCTGGCGTGCGTGTGTGTGGGTCTAAAGCCGGTCACTGATTTGTTGTTGTTTTTTTTTGTTGTTTTGTTTTGTTTTGTTTACTTCTAGTTGATTAGGTCCCGTTGGATGTAGCATTGTTTCTAATACTGTCTTTCTTCTGTTATTTTGCTGAATGTCCTTGTAGTGGTTTAGTGGGCTAGGTTGGGACAGTAGCGGGATCCGGGACATTGGAGGGTTTTTGTGGTCTATTCAATTTACTTTGTCCCCTAAGTCAGTTAGTTCTGAATAGTGCCTTTCTCTTCTATGCCCATTTTTTTTCTCTTTCTTTTCCTCTCGTGACTATCTTTTCTCTTCTTTGTTATGACCCATACCCCATCTGGAGTGCTAGTGCGAGTGAGTGATTGTAATGTGAATAAAACTATTGTCGAAACTTCTTCCTCTTGTGGTCTGGTGGTGTGAGGGATAGAGTGATCGCTCCGTTTCTGCCACTGCACATTACCTGTATAAGAACCCCCCCTGTCAGGTGTACTCACACGTGACAATTAGTATGTCCAAATATATGAGTGCTTGCATATCCCAACAGATTTATGCGTAAAAGTCACCGAAAATAAGATGAAAAAAGAAGATGTGCTCAACTGCAAGGAAAGGACTCAATAGTTAAACAAGCAGAACTGACATGTAAAAGGTGACTGCTCTTTGGGTAGACCGAGTCTGGAGGCATAGTTAGCTCCCCTTCTCCCCTAAACTTGAAATAACTTTGATTCTTGGTTTAAAGCTGTTTGTTCACATCAGGTAGGATTAACTTTTTCTCACTGATGCAGCTTATAATGGCTAGTAATGCAAACACGTCCTTCAGGTAAAACCAGCATAACCTTCTGTAAGCTGTTGATGCAGCAGAAACATTCAGCAATTAAAAATACAAAAAAATTCTCCCCTTTCCTGTCTACGATCAAAGGAATCACATTGAATATGAAGTATAAGGTCCTGGCGCCAATGGCAAGAGTTCATCTTCTTGTAATACAGATGACCTTTTTTGAGCTGAACACACTCAGAACAAGGTCATCTGGCCTGCAAGAGGGATTTCCTCCGCACAGTGTGTGCAGAATGCCTGCCTCTGTACCATCCTGGCCAGGTACCACTCCACAAAATGTTGGAAAGAGTACAGCACAGCAGTCTGGTTGAAGACATGAGTGATAAAGTGGTGCATGTGTACATAAAGTATTCAGTGATGAATTCATGTGATGACTATTTACTGATATTTTTTTTTGGATGAAGAAGAAATACAATTGGTGACTCTTCACTGTGTGTGCCGTGAAAAAAAATGCATACTACACAGTGAGTGCACATGGGCAACATTAGGGTGAGGTTACTGCTTTTTGTTGTTGCTTTTTTTCTTTTCTTTTTTTCAATTACTACCCTTTTTTTTTTACATTTGTCTGAAGCCAGACTTATATGTTTGTATCTCTTCCCCTGTCTTGCTGTTTCATTCTAACCAAACAAACATAAACAAGACCATCAACTCCTCTGTCTTGTTTATGTTGTTTCCGTCACGACTGAGGCTTTCATTACCTGTCAGCTCTTTCAAAGTATACTGGGTGCAAAATTCTTCTTTTGCTCTGGCTGTTGTCATATATCAACAGACTGTTACATGTGAAGGCTGTAAACTATAAGAAAGAAGTGACAAAATCATGTGCTGGCAATGGTTGTAGTATGCGCAGAGCACATGGCTGTAGATAAGTGCCATCGCTATGCGGGCGTTGCATCTAAGAATTCAGGTATTTGTTGGGACTGATGCGAAAAGGAACTTAGCAGGGTTCCCACAGACTCCCAAGAACAAAATTCAAGGAGTTTTCAGGGAGTTTTCAAGAGCGTTTATTTTATTTCAAGGCAAGAGGTGGCATGAAAATGAAACCATTGTTCTTTTAAAACTTTTTTTTTCTATTGTTTATGTTTAAAAAAAAAAACATGGAAAAAACATATTTGGGCAATTTCAAAGCTCTTGTGTGATTTGGGGACCACAAATGGGGGCAAAATTATGAAAATTGAAAAAAAAAAAAAAAAGGTTCAAGACAAGAACTGTATTTCTATCATAGCAGACATAAGGCACTTGAAACATGACTTTTCTTGTTTTGCTGAGCTATAGTAATGCAATGACAAAAGGATTTTTATACACTGTTTTGCTGAGCTAAAGTAATGCAATTACAAAAGGATTTTCTTTTTTCAATAATTTTTTTTCCATATGGGGGCCATCAGGCTTCGCGTTTCATCACTCGAATTATTCCAAAAGAAATAGCAAATGATACATGCTGTTTTGACTTATAAATAAAATATAATTGCATGCAGAAATCATTTCTGATCAAAAGAAAAAAAATTGCCAAGCTAGCTAGTTTGGATCCAGAGATATTGTACTCCTACAGCCCTGATGTGGCCCTTTGCGGTCGGCTGGGCTATAAGCAACATTATCTTATCTTATTGTACTCCTAACACATCAACCATTGTTGAAAAAAGTGATTTTGAAAAAACGGCGTTTGAAAGTAAAAAAGTTAAACAATTTTCACACACACCTCCTTCAAATAAAGTCTCTTTTTTCTAAGAAAAATGTGAAAATAGACAAAATGAAAACCACAGATGGTTTCAACAGACTTTCTTGAGCACAGAAACACATAAAACCCAAAACACAATTTTTGACAGAAAATGGTCAAATTTTCGTGCCACCTCTCTACACTACTTGCATAGAAATTAAAAAAAGAAATGGCAGTTGCATAGAAATTAAAAAAAGAAATGGCAGTTTAATATTTCCGCGTTCAGGTTGATGAAAAAATCATTTTAAAACATTTTTACAAACATCGTTGCGATCCGACGGCAGTCGGCGATTCAACCAAGGGAGATAATTTGTAACTTCATCAGTTTGAAGTTACAAATTATCTCCCTTGGTAAAATCGCAGTCGATCCCTGATCGCGACGATGTTTGTAAAAATGTGTTTTCAAACAGTCTTTCATTAACCTGAACGCAGAAAAATCAAACTCCCATTTCTTTTTGCCACATTAAAAGTTTTCTAAGTAGGGGTTTTTTTTAAAAAGGGGTTTAAAGGGATTTTTGGTCAACAGAGCCACATTTTATTGTTTTTTAAAAGGGTTTTTTAAAGGTTTGAAATTCCAGTCAAATTCAGGATTTTAAAGGGCATACGACCCTGCTAAGAGGGGGGGCAATGGTGTCAAAGACAAGAGAAACGAAAAGGGGAAAATGAAACAGTCTGAACAGCGTTTTCCGACAAGTACAATGTTGGCTTTAACCCCATTTAGATTGAACCAAGATTAAAAAATTGGGTCACAATTGCATAGTTATCTTGACTTTTTTTTTTTAAAAATAAAAAAAAATTGCAGAAAAAACAAAAAAAACATAACACCTTTTTGCTTTTCAATCTGTATTTAAAAGGGGAAAACTGTGAAATGCGTCGTATTCGACTTCCAGCCTCTTAAAAAATCATTAAAAATCAGTGGGGGGTTCCTTGTTGACAAACTATCTGTCACGGCGTTTGGAAAACAAGGGCACAAAGGACATAACTGTATACAGCAACATTTTTTTCTAAAAATTTTTGTAAAACCCTATTCATTCGGACAAAAGATAAAATCTATGATGGCAGAAGTGTAGATCAGAAAACTGTGACCAATTTTGTGAAAAGTCTGATTCAAACATAATTTTAAATTTTGGGGTTAGGAAAAATAATGAAACATAGCATCTGTGGGAAATAAAGAACCAAGCTTCAAGTCAAATTTTTTCTTCTTTTCTCGAAGAAAACCCCTGAATTCTTTTTTCATGGAAAAAGAACTAAAAAACGAAGTTAGACTTCCTTTGCAATTCAAAAAAACCCTTGTCTGTTTCCTACCCGTTTTCATGAAAAAGACGTGGTAGCAAATAACCCCAAATAATAAGAAAAGTAAATAATTTTTGTTTACCCACCGACCGCAAAGGGCCAAAAGGGGGCTTCACCCTTTAAAAATAACTCACCATCTTTAAAAAAAAACAAAAAAAAAAAAAAACAACCCAAACTTTCCACATCTCTTAAATGACTCGTCAAAACGCCCAAAAATTGCATTAAAAACTTCTTCCAAAAATCTTAAAATCAGATGAAAAATTTTAAAACTCCCCAAAAAACTAAAGATCCATCAGGGGGGACTCCCTAAAACGGGTCTTCAGACTCCGCGGTAAAATGTTTGTTTTAAACGTCAAGTCCAAACCTCTAAAAGAAATGTTTCATTGTGAGGCGCATGACAGGGAAACACCCGGATTTCTTCACTCTTTAAAAAGGAAAAATGGGAAAAATACTGGCCGGTGTGAGCCGGACAAACCCGTTTCCTCTTTACACCCCACGGAGGGGAGGAAGTCCTTAAGGTTTGGATGGATCAAAAGAGTTTTTTTTACTCGTTTGTGCCCCATCCTCCTCCCCAGAGGTCTCTCACAAATCGTTTAATTTTGGGTTTTTCACACTGGGGGGGGGAATAAACATTGGACGTTTTCCCCTTGGGGCGTTTTTGGCTAAACACAACATTTCGTTCCCGCCCATGCCAACATGACCAGGAACCCAGCAAAGTAATGTTGTAACCCTCCGCCTTTAACTTTCTAAAAAAATTCAAAAAAAATAAAAATTTGGATCTGAAAGGTTGCGGCCAGCTATGGCTTCCAAATGACCGAATCCACGAACCGAAAGTCCCCTTCGAAGAATGCAGATTTTTCTTTTAAACCAAAACAAGCGTAATTCAGCAAAAAACAGAACAAAGAATGGGAATAATTAACAGTATCTGAAAGGACCCCAGGGGGGTAGGCTGCAAGGCCCCTCACTTCGACTTTGGGAAACCCCTGAAAACTTTTTACAGGATGGAAATTTTGAAAAGAGGTCAGATACAATGCCTTGACGCCAGGAGCTGGGAACCTTTGCGAAAAGCTGCGAGGGCGAAACAAACTCTGGTGTGAAAAAGGTCCCGGGGGTTGATCCGGAAAAATTGGAAAAAACGGGCACAAATCCCAGGTCTAGACCTCATTCCGCATTTAGGCCCAAACAAGACCAAACGGGGGAATAATTTGGGTTGAAAATTTCTTTGGAACGGGGGGTCAAAGACACAGTCATAGGCAGGGTTTCCGCGGTTCTAGAACATTTGGGTATAAAAAATTCAAAGACAGTTTAGCCCGGTTGGCATGAAGGTTCACCCCCTCGCGTAAAGGGGGTTGTGCGGAACGCTCCAACAGAGACAAGCCCTTTAGGTGATGGGTCCCAAAAGGGTTTGGGAAGATGATCTTGCGGACCCTACCAGACAACTGATCCCGTTGGGAAAGGGCCGGGGGTCTGTAGAGGGGGAAAAAAAGTTTTCTTATCGGCCCCATCGTGTGCGCTACACCCGCAGAAATTCAGTGCTTTCTGGAAGCATTTTGAGGTTTTTTTTTATGGCGAGAAAGTTAAGTTTTTGGGCAAAATGACTCCCAAAATTTGGCCTTTAAAAAGCTGGAATGGGAGATTTCCCTACTTTTAAGTTTTAGGATCTGGAAAAAAAAGCGGAAAATTTTGGAAGTGAATACCGCACTTTGTTGGGGAAAAGGGAAACCGTTTTTTCCGCCCCCCGATGGATTTTTTTTACGCAAAGCGGAGCCCCCGCGGACACTGGTACAGGCTTCCAGTGCGTAGCAGCAAAATCACCACAAACAATAGCGTCTGAACCCCCGCTGAACTGATTGAACAATGTTTTTGATTTTTTTACAAAGAGGGCAGGAGACAGTATGCCCCTTGGGGAACCCCAAACCCCCGCCCCGTGAATCAGAAGAGTGGGGCCAACCCGCCAAACTGTCCTTTCTCCCAAAAAAATTTTGAACGAAAAATGACCTCAAAAAAACCCAATCAGGAATCATGCGTATCCCCGACTTCCAGGGGGTACGAGCCTTCTCCAAATCAAAAAAAATTCCCACTGCATGCGTTTTTTTCAGAAAGGCGTTCCGAAGGGAGTTCCAACGAATCAAAGGGTCAACTGTATCCGAGTTTTCGGAAACACCTTTCTTTCCCAAAAAAGGCCTCGTTTCGAGTTTCCACAGGCCTAGCTTTACCATTTTTTTCCCCCCTCAATTTACAGACACACTGGGCAAAGCTTGGACGGGATTTTATGGATTTGAAAGATCTTTTCCAGTTTGGGGGTGGGAAAAGAGGGGTTTTTTCCCCCCAAAGGGGGAAAGCAACCCGAGTCCACACATGGTTTGTTACCTTAACAGGGTGTTCAACCATTTTTTGGGGGAAGAGTTTTCAACGTTATAAGGATTTCATCTATACCTGAGGGGGAATCGTTGCAAGACGTAAGGCAATTTCACTCGTTTAAAACGTAAAGGAAAGTAGTCTTCCATTTTGTCTGACAAAAATTTTGCGGGGGTTTTTCTCTCTTTTATTAAAGAATCCAAAACTGAAGGTTCACAGGACAGGTGTTCTTCCTTTGTTTTTCTTAATATGTTCCCCCACACTTTTTTCTGGAATTTTCATTCAGCCTGGAGCAAAGCTTCTCCGGGACCGACGTTTACTGATTTTAAAAGCGGTCATTTAGCACGGATTTTCTGAGGGGTCACTTTGGACCCGAAGGCGTTGTACCCGGGACCGACCCCTTTTCGAATTTTGGGAAATTTGTTGGCAGTCTGAATCAAACCGGGTTTTTTTTGCTTTGAAGTTTATCGAGACACGGGAAAACAAGCTTTTTCACACTTGATCATAGTGTTAGTCAGTGATTCGCTGGGTCCGGACTCTGAGAAAATCAGTGTCCTGGAAATCTTTAGATATAGTGGCTGCAAATAGATCCCAGTTTGCTTTCTTATAATTTAGATGTTGAGAGACAGAGACGTGTTCAGTTATGACGGGTTGTAGAAGGACAGGGAAATGGTCACTTCCGTGCAGATCGTCATGGACAGACCACTCATAGTCCAGGACCAGCGAGGGGTCACAAACCGACAAATCTAAACACGAAAGTGAACCTGTGGAAGAGTGGAGGTAAGTTGCAGATCCGTCGTTCAGACAACACAAATCCAAATCCGAAAGGACATCCTCAATTAGCAGACCTCTGGATGACGTACTGACACTACCCCAAAGAGGATTGTGACCGTTAAAGTCACCCAACAGCAAAAAAGGTCGAGGAAGTTCTCCTATCAGACTGACAAGGTCCTGACGACAAACCGGGACAGAAGGTGGGAGATAAAGGGAACAGATTGTCACAGTCTTGTGGAGAGTGACTCTCGCAGCTACAGCCTGAAGGAGGTAGACAGAGCGACAGGACTATACAACAAAGTTTTATGTAGGAGAAGGGCAACACCGCCCGACAGTCCCAACGTGGATGGTTGTGCAGGTTTTGAAAGAATATTAAAGCCAGAAAGAGTAAAGGTCTTCTGGCTTTGAATTTGAGTTTCCTGAAGAGCTACGACGGAAGGTTTTATAGATTGGCACAAAAGCTGCAGCTCCTCGAAGTTGGAATTTAGTCCACGGATATTCCAATGGAATATTGTACTATCCATGGTGCAGAGGGCGAAAGGAGAGAGATAGGTCATCTCCTCATCAACATCTGCTTCCAATGGAGTGAATTTATTTTTTAGTTTCACTGGACTATGCTGGTCTTCAGACCTGCTGGCAGACTTGCCAACAGGTGAAGAAGGTCTGGATTTGGGAGATGGTGGAGTTTCTTCCTCATCTCCACCATCTCCACACTGGGTTGAACTCCCTTTCCCGCACGGGCACTGGACAGAGGAGTTCGAGCGGGATTGCTGGGTTTTTAATCTGCCCAGCAGCAGATGTTGTAGACTGCTGGGCAGTCTGAGGGTGTGATTTTTTGCCTCCACCAGGGGCATTCACTTTGGGTTGGGAGGTGGTGGACCTGCTACCACCAGAATTGACAGTTCGACCTTGCAATGTTTTCGAAAACATGAATTCATCAGTCTGGCAGCAGACTGACCGAGTAGGAACTGTGGGAACTTTCTTTACGGCCGAAGCATAGGAAGAAGCTGTCGGCGTCTGATTGCCCACAACCTGTTTCCGGGCTTCAAAAACCGAGATCTTCTTTTCTGTTTTTATTCTTTGTATTGCGGATTCCTGAATCCAAAGAGGACAGTTTCTTGAAGAGGAGGGATGATCGCCACCGCAGTTAGCACAATGTGCCGGATCTTGACACGGCCCATCATGGGTTGCCTTGCAGCAAACACTGCATACCTCTTGCCCTGAACAGCGGTCCCTGACATGGCCAAACTTCTGGCACCTGAAGCATCTCAACGGGGACGGAACATATAACAGGTAGCCGACTTTGATGACCGGAGGCAGCACAGGTTGCAGAATGTCAGAAAGAGGGTGTTGGTGGCCACCTCTTTCTGCACCCTTCTTTACAGTCACCCTGCGCACCTCCGTCACACCCTGGGATGCCAGCTCCGTTTTGATCTCTGCCTCTGAGACACCTGATAAATCCCGGCAGCGAATCACGCCTTTCGATGAATTTAACTGTTTGTGGGGAGTTACCCCTGATCTCCCTGTCCACTAGTTTTGTTGCCCTCAGCAGCTGTTCAGATTGTTTTTGTGATTTACATTGAATTAGAAACGAGCCTTTTCTCAACCTTTTTATGGACCGAGGGTCACCTGCTAGACCTTGAAAGCCCTTTTGGATAGCAAAAGGGCTCAGAGCTGAAAGGGGTCTTTCCTGCTCCGTCCCTTCCATTACGAGCCAGGAAGCTCAGAATCCTGTCTTCTGTCGTACCTCAGTATCTGAATCACTGTCAGAATTGAAATCCCCTGAAATAGGGATGCTGCCTTCCTCTTCTTTTGGGGGGGATATTTTTTGAAAGAGCCATATTTAGTTTATTGTGTTTCATCCCTCCCTTACCCACCCACCTTGGAGTCCAACTAAGGGGCCAGGGCCAAGAATCACTGTCTTGACCCTTCCAGGCTTCAGGAGAGACATACGACAAACAGAACACTACTGCCCCTATCCCCCCTGATCATGCTCAACTCCCGGGAACAGAGAGCTGAGCACTGCAGGGGTTTACTTGGCCAGCAGGGGGACTGTCTGTCTTGACCCAGCCCCAAGTAGGGGAGCCGATTAGTACACCCGGGCCAAAGTGTACTCCCTGTCTAGGAGAGGTCCGAGCCAAAGTGATGTGTTGAGAGCGCTGGCCCTCTCAATCACCAGATCTCATTCCCCTCCAACACAGGTCGCACCGCACGCAAACGCGGCGGATCTTAAGGAGACCATAGAGAGAAAAGGGGTGTGGAAAAGAAGACTGAAGGGGAGAACGAAGATAGAAAAGGACCAAATAGGAAAGGCAGAAAACAAGAAAAGGAGAAAGGCGGTTACTCTTAGTCAGATCCTCACCCTTAGCCTATCTGACATGGGAAGCCCTACTAGGGGCATCAACTTCTTACCAACTTCTTACCACGTAACGCTTAGGCCAGGCAGCATCTCAACTTCACAGGCCTAGAAGCAGTTGGAAAAAACCAGCCTATCTCCAAGTATTGATGCCCCCGCCAGCAAAGCCTAAGGGATCACTGGACCGCGCAAGCCCTCCGACCACGGCAAGGTCGCAACCCCCGGAGGGGTACCTCATATATACCCAAGTGCTCAACTTCACAAGGGTAAAAACCATCAGTTTCTGAAAACACTGTTACGTTAGTCAGACCTGTTCATCCAATATTATCCCTCCCAGGAATCAAATTTTATCACTCAGTAAATGAACCAATTATTAGTTATCCAAGTAAGCACAGCTGTTAGTTGTAAGAAATGGCCGTGTGTGTGCGTGTGTGTGGAGAGAGAGAGAGAGAGAGAGAGAGAGAGAGAGAGAGAGAGAGAGAGAGAGAGAAAAGACAGGTGGAGTAGGGAATGGGGATGGGATGGGGGTGAGGGGTCATGAAATTTTTGTTTCACAAAATTTGAGCATTTTTCTGGAATACATTTTACTTTCCCATACCCCTTCAATTGACATAGTCTAATCCTTTTTTTTAAAGAAATATTATCATTATAATATCCCCTCCCTCATTATTATTATCATCAACAATACTACCACTATTATGACTAAATATGCGAAAAAGAGTTGCAGTTAGATTTTCCTTCAAAAGTTGGTCTAAATCTCAGTTGCAGTAGGCTTAAGGAGCACTGCTCGGGAGATGAGGGAGGTGAAAGGGAAAAGGAAGGCTGGAGACAGATTAGAAGAAAAAAACAAAGATCTTAATAAAACGAATACATTTCTAGTAGCAATAATAATATTAATAACAACCAGAACCCGACAGAACATGCAAACATGTATAGGGGAACAGAGCCAGTCACTTTGCTCCAACCATACATGTAGACCACACCCTTATGTTCATGCAAATAAGCACAGGTTGTGCATACGTCACATATTTAAGTCAACTACCTCATTGAAACTGGCACAAAAATTGTATACTGATTGGTCAGTTCCAGTGGCAGATGCTGTGCTGAAGTTTTGTCAAGAGGCAGAAGCAGTTTCTGCATGAATTTCACGCAACCTGCAATTTACTTAAAAAAAAAACAACCAAATATGTAGAATGATACAGATGGATCCTCTGTGACTTTAGTACAGAAACAAATTCGTTACAAAATATAAATCTGTAGGATGACACAGATGTGTCCCACTGTGACTTTAGTACAGAAGTAAATTCGTTTAGTGCAAAAATGTTCAGACTATGACGAGGCGGATTTGATCGATTGAAAAACTTCTGAATTTGCCATCTCCTGACTTTCGAAGCTTCTGACAAAGCCTCATTGATTTAAGTTGCAAAAATGCAGACCAGCAAAGCTTTATTTGATTAAATAGGGCAAAAGTGTTGGATCAGTCAACTCAGTACCAGAATCTGCCAATTTTTCATTCTTGTTAATTGCTGCAAAAGTGTCTGCAATTTGCACAGCAATACACAGGGCTGTTGAGTTCTGCTGAATGGTCGAGCTGAATCAAGATTGCAACACGGACGGATGAAACAATAACTGTCTGCAACTGTTTTTGCTGATATACAACTAACCTGATGAAGCTCTGAGATCATGGGCTGACAAACTGCCAAAACATGACAGATTAAAGAATAGACCGTTTTTCCTCCATATTTTGATAAGCTCCTTTGCATATTTTATTCAGCAATATCTTATTTCCTTAATTAGCAGATTTTTCCATGCTTAACATGGAAAACGAGTTCTATCAGAAAGCCAGTGGATGCACTGAGCTGGAGAATGTCAGAACAGAAGAGTTTTTAATTCAACTTTCAACGAGTGTGCATCGCTTGAAAGAATCTTCCTCCCTCTGTGACCAAAGCCTTCAACTGTATTTGTGGCTGCCAGTCACAAGTGTTACACACTGTGCAGCTCCCAGTGTTAGGGCAACTTCATTTATGAATCATTATTTCCTACTTTATTCATTCATTTGTTTTATAATTTGTTTATCAATTTATAAACATGTTTAGTTTCATTTCTTCTTTTTTTCGAACATAATTTCAGTGTGTGTGGTGTGTGTGTGTGTGTGTGTGTGTGTGTAAATCCCCTATGAATGACAATCACTGCTTAGCTGCAGAACCAGCTTGAGCGAGTGTCCTTCTCCAGAGGGCACCACTATATCCATCCTATGACATTCTCCATAGATCTGCTGGCACCACAAGCATAGATGCGGAAAGGAAATCAAAACTACAAAAGAGTATGGCATGAAGGGCCACAGAATTTAACCCTCTGTTTACAATTAGTAATGTGAATGAGGACAGTAACCATGAAAGGACTGCACTCAATGATCCATTTCATAACATATCCCAGCATTAACCAAGCCAAATACCTGCAGCGTTGGGCATGAAATAAGTGCTATAAGAGAAAGCGACTAGAGAGACAAAGTAAGTAAGTAATGTTGCCCAGCCGACCGCAAAGGGCCATATCAGGGCTGTCACTGCATCCAAGTCAACTCACAAGTCACTGGTAAAAAAAAATTCACACAACCCTTTAAAATACACCTTCTAAAAACACACCAGAACCTTCATTAAAAATCTTTCTTCCGTAAAATCTCAGATCAGATGAAAAATGTTAATCTCTTTCAGAAATTCAAAGATCACCTCAGGTGGGACATCTCTGAGCAAGGTTTTCATAGAGTCTGCTCTAAAATGTTTACGTCTCACATCATGCAAATCCCAACACCTTAAAAGAAACGTTTCACTGTGAGTGGTACATGACATGAGAGACAGACCACACAGCCAACCAGTGAAAGCAAGCAAAGAAACTAGTAGTATCCTCACCATTCTCTCCTGTGCTAGTTTCTCATCTCCTTCCACCTTGTCATCTCTCTGCGTGGGCCCAAAGAACACAGCCTGCTCCTGGTGGTAGGTGAAGTCGAAGTCCTCCAGCTCCGACAAGAAGTAGCCAAAGTGCCTCAGTGCACACACCCTCACCAGCGTCTGGAGCAAGAGAGAACTTCTTAACATCAGAGACCCGATAGGCCATGGCAAGGTGGTATGCATCAGGAAGCATAAATTAAGTGGTGGGAGAGAATTGCACATAAAACAGGGACACACACAAAATATACAGGCCAGGAGAAAATATAGTTTAATAAGTATAAATGTGATTTCTTTCAAAAGCCACTCCAAAATGCATATTCTTTTTAGCATTCTGATTTCTCTCAGAAGTCAATCAAAAGTGCATATCTATATTTCTTATATGCAGTCTTACTAAATTTACATTTGGAGAGGACAGCAAAGGATGTTTGATTGGTAAGTAAGAATGGGAAGAGTCAGAATTTCAAGAAAGAACATTTAAAAGCAAAAAAGTGCGGTAGTCTACAGACAAGGCAGCAAACATGCATAAATAAACAAATCGAAAAGGGAATCTTAAATTACAACAAAAGATTTTGATCATGCGACGAATATGAGAAGATAAGTGGTCTCTCGTTCTTCGTTTTCACTGTCCTAAATGTTATTTGTTTTTGCCTGAAGAAGACCCATGAGCCGAAATGCATTGTGTCTTGTCCTGTACTTTGTTTGTCTATGTCCTTGGCGGTAACTAACCACCTCTCTTTCTAAATGTTACAACAAAAGAAATATATCTGGAAACAAACACAGGCTAGTCAAAACAGACAAACAAACAAAATTCTCGCACATGCATACAAACACACACACTCCTGCACGCACACATACCCATAGGCACCCTCGCATGCACACACACATATCCAAACTATCTAACCTCCTGCATGTCTGATAGCTGGCCTCGGTGTGAAGTGGTGAAATCCAGGTTGATGTGTATCTCCCCAAGGGGAGGCAACTGACACAGCTCAATGTCCTCTGTCAGGGGAACACCTGCACCCATTGCTGTGACCGGCATTGGCAATGATGCCCAGCAGTTCTTGCCCCTGATTTTGATCTGTGAAAGGAAATTTTTATTCTAAAATTACGTTTAATCTAACATACTTACCGTGGCTCACTAATGCAATAAGCGGCAGCAATTTGCTATCCCTGCCTCGTATACAATAAAGTCCGTACGGACAACAAAACCCCTGAAAGGGCCTCGTGCCTCGCGCATGCTCAGAACCATCCTCTTTTCGAGGTATATTAAACCCTGACTGAGAACTCCTGATGGAACCAGGAAGGCGGGGAGGTAGGAGGGTCTCTGCGTGAGCCACGGTAAGTATGTTAGATTAAACAGTAATTTTAGAATAAAAATTTCCTTTTAATTACACATACTAATACCGTGGCTCACTAATGCAGAGTCGCACTACCTGGAAGGAGGCTCACCTGTTACCGCCTGGAGGAGCGAGAAGAGCCGGAGCGTGTGGCGGAGATGGAGTGTTGCGCCACCACAGCTGATGCGATGCCCCTAGACCCATCATCGCGCAGACGGAAACGTCGCGCAGATAGAATTGGATGAAGGTGCCAGGGGACCGCCAATAGCGCATTTAACACGCTCTGAATGCTGGCATTATGAGCTAACCGCCAGCGAAGACGCCCATGCCCTAATCTCATGGGGTCTAGGTGAGAAAACAGCCAAATCCCCTTCGGGTCTCGCGTACGCAGCTTTGATGACTTCTCTCAGTCATCGGAGATTGAAAGAGCGCCCGATCTCCTCCTTATAACCTTCGTTGTGAGAGAGAACAGGTGGCGCTGCTTGGGGCGAGAAGATTTCGTGCGTTTCCTATACTCCCGCAGAGCGCGCAACCGGACAGAGAGTGCGGTCTTCGTCGTCCGGGGCGAGAATAGAAGTGAGAGGAAGAAAGGATATAGTCGGGAAGAAGAACCTGGCAACTGGTTTTTTCGCTAAAAATTCTGGAGGAGGCGAAGAGATATCGAGCCATCCGGTTAGGAGGTGACATCCCCAGGCCAGGCCACTAAGGGCGTGGACTCACTGCAGCGCCTCCCTGAGGCCAGGGAAACGAGAAAGGCTGTTTTAAAGGAAAGGAATTTCAGAGAACACTCCCGGATGAGCTCGTAAGGGGGAGCCTGAGGGAGGAGAGGACTAAGAAAATAGATCCCACGCCAGATAACGGCGGGGGCATCGGCCTCCTGTAGGGCTGCTCCTCTGACCAGATCCCGCAGAGAGGGTCGTCCCCGAAGGAGGTGCCCCCTAACTGGCGTATAGTGGTGGAAATAGCCGCCCTGTGAAACCTTAAACAGAGGAGCCTGAAAGTTTCTCTCCGATGAAAGAAAGGCTAGTAGTTCCGGTAGTTGAACCGGTGGCGAACAGGTCTACCTGTGGTTTGACCATACGTCCAGAGGTTCCAGGATAGAGGGACGAGAGTCCACTCTGAGGGAAAACCATGTGCGACCTGCTGAGGAGTCCGCGAGAATGTGATCTTCCCAGGAACATGCTGGCCGAGATCCGGATTGATTGTGTCTCGCACCAAAGAAGAAGCTGTTCCGTCCTCAGGACAGGAGTGAGAACGCCCCCCCCCCCCCCCCCCCCCCCCCCCGCTTGTTGATATACACGCCACAGTCATGTTCGGTGTTGAGGAATGTTTTTCCTTTCAGAAGGGAAGAAACTCCTTGAGGGCTTGAACACGCTTCCATCTCTAGCCGATTGATATGCCAGGACTGGAGTGCCATTGGACCACCGATGACTGAACCACTGACTGAGAGGGATCGCAGTCCCACGACTGCAGTGCCTGAGACCAACGCTTGCGAAAGAGCGCCTGAAACCGGCGTTTGTGCGTCGTCCAAGGGTACTAAGGAGCCAAGGACTCCATCAGACCCGAAGAGAGCTGCTGCGACGGATGAGATCGACTTCTCCTCGTTGCGAACAAATCCCACTGCTGACAAGGCTAAAACCTGTAGGCTTGCTGGGAGCACAGATGCTGGATGAGGCAAGAAGAAGCCAATCGTCTAGATAGGCCTTCAGGCGAATTCCTTTCTCCCGAACATGCAAATAAAGTTCCCGAGCCACCTTCGTGAAAACCCAAGGGCCGGGCTAGTCCAAAGGAAAGCCCTAAACTGAAAAACGCGGCTTCCTCCACATGAAGCGAGGTATCTTCCTGTCCCCTTGGGTGGATCAAGGGATGGAAGTACGCATCTTTCAGTCATGGATACCGCCCAGTCGCCGGATGCATGGCATCGCGGATTGACATGGGGTTTCCATTCGAAAACGGAGGACGAAACGAAACCTGTTCAAGGGCGAGAGATCTAGAACCGGTCTCCATCCTCCAGAAGCTTTGGGAACCACAAAAATGCGGCCATAAAAGCCCGAGAGGAATGGAAAGAGGACTTCCTCTGTGGCTCCCTTGGCTAACAGCGAAAGGACCTCCTGGTCTAAGGCCGGAGAGTCTGTCAATCCCGAGAGGAACGAAAGGAGTGAGAGGAGCCTTCACTGCACCCCAAGGAAGACGAAACCCCGACCTGATCACCCCGCAGAGCCCAAGGGCTTGCGGGAAGCCGCTCCCAGACACTGAGGTGCCTGGACCGACTGCCCACAGACCCGCCCGGGGTGAAGTACCCAGGTCGGGGGCAAGTCATTGGGGTGGCCGTCTGAGACGTGGGAGCTTCCGGACCCGCCGGCCGAGCCTGAGGCCGACCCCTGCTGGTTGCTTGCCTCGGATCCCCCGGGTCCAAATGACCGTCGTCCCTTGGGTTGAGAGGGACCCGGTGATGAGAAAGGCGCTGGCGCCTTGCTTTTCAACCGGGGCGGGGGGAGGGGGGCCTGACTGAAAGCGAGGTCACGCCTAATCTCGCCTAGCTCTTAATGGTAGCCTGTACGTGATTCCCAAACAGAGACCCTGACCTGACTGGCAAGGCTCTGAGGGAGGCGCGGGCAGAGGGAAACGGGTCACAGAAGATGCCAAAAGGACCGCATCTCTCCTCGCTAGTACAGAGTTCAGAAGGAGCCTAGCGACGGCCCCAGCCGAATACTTAACCCCTTCAGCCATTGACTGAAAACAGGCTACCACTGCAGCTGGTCCGCGGATTGGCGGATGGTGAAGGAATCTGAATCAGGATCCTTAAGGGCAGACACTAGTCCCCCTAGAAAAGAATCCATAACCGAGATAGCCTCCAAACCCCCCCTCGCAGGCTCTTCCCACTCGGCAAGGCAGTGCCCTGAGAGGGACACCTGCTTAGCGTGTGATTTTCGACCTCTCCTGGACCAGGAGGAGTCCGCCTGGGAGAGGGGAGAGTGGCTTCTGGATAGTATCATTTGCCGAGAAGGCCTTCTTGGCAAATGGAAGCCGCACGCCAGCGCACTAGGGAAATCAGGACAGAACCAGGCATGATGTCCTGTGCCTCCGTGCCCCTGACTCTTATTTGGGCCCTCCTCATGCAGTCGGCCACCATGACCGACTCCTTTAGCAGAGAGGAGGGCCTAGCTGCCAATGGCGAGATCCCAGGCGAGTTCCGCTGCCGAAGGGCAGGGGCTCTGACCTCCTGAGAGGATGACACCGCCTCCGAACAAGGGAAGCCAGAAAGGCCACCGAGTCCTGGAAGGAATAAGAACCGGGTGACTGGTCCTCTTCCTCTGACTCAGAATCCACCAGGTCGATCCACAGACCGAGGGGTGACCGCCCTTGGCGAAGCGGTGCGCGGCTAAAGCCCAGAGTGGCCTGGAATGGCTGATTCCCCAGACATTCCGGGAGAGGGTCAGTCCCCGGGTGGGCGAGGGGGCCTGGGAGGGAGAGGCCTGCACTGGTGAGGGCTGGGCATAAAACCCGGCCACCAGGGAAACCCCGGAGCAGGGGGCTGTGAAAGCCCATGGTCGGGGGATATTGCCATTGGGCCCGTGGCCCCCAAGGCAAAGGGCCCTGACCCCATGATGGGGGGGGGGGGGGGGGGGGGGGGGGGGGGGGGGGGGGGGGGGGGGGGGGGGGGCCTGAGAGTGTGGCTGCTGGCCCAACCCAGAAAAATGGGGGGCCTAATGCGCCGGTCCCCTGAGGGTTGCTCGGAAAAGAGGGCGAAGACCCCGGTGGTCTGCCCAAAGAAGAGGCAGACACATGAGGTGGGGGAAGGGAAACAACCGGGGCCGAACGAGATTCGAGCCCTTGAGCAGGAGTTGCTTCCCTTGGATCGCCTACCGAGCGAGAGGGGGAGGGTGACGAATAGTCTACCTCAACGCCCGGCGCCTCCGGAGAGGGCCCGTGCATCTTCGATTCTGCCATGGGAATCGAACCGTGCGCATAGAACCGCAGCTGAACTGAACACAGGATGCACTTAACGGAACGACCGAAGCTGAGTCGATCGCCGTTAGGGGGACAAGGGACAGTCCAAGGATCGACAGAACCACCTCTGAGCCGATCATCGTGCTGTGGCTGTTGGCCCAACCCAGTAAATGGGGGACCTGATGCGCCAGTCCCCCGAGGACCGCCCTGAAAATAGGGCGAAACCCCAAAGTCCTACCCGAAAAGGCAGAGACATGAGGTGGGGGAAGGGAAACAACTGAGGCCGGGCGAGATTCACAAGCCCTCGAGAAGGAGTTGCTTCCCTTGGATCGCCCATCGAGCGAAAGGGAGGGGGTAGACAAGCAGCTGCCTCATTATCCCACCCTTTGAGCCTTCCGTAATAGGGGCTCGTGCATCTTCGATCCTCCGCATGGGAATCGAACTGTGTGCAGTAGAACCGCAGCTGAACTGACACATGATGCACTAAACGGAAAACGACAGAACCGAAGCTGAGTCGTTAGCCGTCAGAGTAGACGTGGAGTCTGCCTCAATACCCCACCCCTGAGCCATCCGTCATAGGGGGCTCGTGCATCTTGATTCCCCCTGGGAATCGAACTGTGAGCAGTAGAAAACCGCAGCTGAACTGAACACAGGATGCAATAACGGTACGACAGAACCGCGGCTGAGTCGTATGCCGTTAGGGGCGAGGGGACGAGATCGAGCAGAACCGCAGCTGAGGCCGATCATCGTCACGAATTAAGGGTTGCGAGAAAGAGCTCGCTGTCACAACAACATAACCGTTGAAGTGAACCCTTGGAGAAAGAAGATGAACAAAAGAGAGAAAGTGACGCGGAAGCGAGGGGGGGGGGGTGGCGCGGCCAGAGTAGGCTAGGCTAAGCGCCTGCCAGTGAGACGAGAATCGAATGACAAAACCTTCGTAAATCTCGCCTTACCACCCAATCGCTTCACGTACGTTCTCCCTTAAGTGAAAACATAAGCAAGGACACAAAAGAACAGCAACAACGATCGAGCGATCGTGAGAAAGCAAAAAAATACTTAGCTGCTCGTCTACACGCGGCTAACGGGAAAAAATGGCTGCCGAGAAAAGAGATGGTTCTGAGCATGCGCGAGGCACGAGCCCTTTCAGGGTTTTGTTGTCCGTACGGACTTTATTGTATACGAGGCAGGATAGCAAATTGCTGCCGCTTATTGCATAGTGAGCCACGGTATAGTATGTGTAATTAAAAGATAATGTCTGTGACATCAGGACCCGACCTGGAGCTAAAAATGTGCAATATCCTTGATCAAAAAGATATCTTTCCTAACAAAATACAAAATCAAACAAACATCCTCTCTGTTTTAGCATACTGTCAGGTAGCGAGAGTCTGAAGGGAAAGTAACACATAAAAGACGATCACTGAAGATGGTTTGAATCATTCAGGAGCAGTATATACATTGGTAAATTTTGTATCTTTTCAATTTTGGTCAATCTGGTTATTCTAATCAATCATGAATGTGAGGGCTATAATTTTCTGAAGACCTGACTATGCATTTCTGTTGATCTCTGGCTTCATCATTTTTTTTTTTACTGCAATAAGATTGACCATTCAGTTCAAATGTTTCTGTCTAAAATTGTCAGCAAGTCAGAAATGTTTTGTTACTTTCAAAAACCCTCGTTTCCATTGACGAAATGCAATTCTTCTGCTAGATGAAAACATACATATGAGAAAACAGGCATGGAAGCAAAAAGAAAATAAGAAAGCAAACAAAAACTAAAATGATAACTACTACGTTGTTGTTCATATTACATGTACTATGTTCTTCAGCGACTTTACTATCAGACTGTTCCCATATTGTGAAAACCTCTTGAGAACCACGTGACAAACTTAGCAAAAGATCTCCAGCTTGCAAATATGGCAGATAAAGCTTGGAAGAAGCTATGGCACAAAGAGAAATATAATCCTGAAGGCGAACTTCCAGAATATGAAGACAGCAGATGCAAATAGATCACAGAGAAATAAATTGAGGAGAAGAGGGAACAGAGAGAGAGGGAGAGAGGCAGAGAGACAAGAGACAGAGAGAGAAAAGACAGCATAGATGGACAAACTAAGAAGACAGAAAGAGGGAGAGAAAGAGACAACAACTAAGAAAGAGGGAACATCATTCAGATCCTGACAGATTTTGAACAATAATGTAACAGGTGCTTATGTCAAGATAACCCAACATGAACCTTCCAGTCCAGCAACATGCCATATACATGTCTGAAGCAACTGCCACCACCCCCACTCACCATGCTGCACCAGGTCATTTTCATGAGGTAGAAAGTTCAGCAACACAGCAAACCGGCTCCACAGAGACTGGGAACTCTGAAACAGCAGCATGACAAGAAATTGTACTTTATGATAAAATACACTTTCTATTTCTATAACGTTAACAATATTGCTGTCATGGTAGAGTTATTCACCCTATAGTGTTACCTGGGTTACATCTTTCCCTGCATGCATTCATACCCATCCACACACGTTAAACACTCACACATCTACCTTGCATACCTGTCATTTGTGCTCTCCCCCCCCCCCCCCCCCCCCCCCCCCCCCCCCCCCACACACACACTTACTTTTGCTCTCTTTTGAGATGTGGAGGATAAAATGTAGATATAAAACATTGAAAAGGTAGTGAAGGATTTCTTCTGGCAGGCGACCTTATGGCTGCTTCACATTACCTGTTCCACGTGGCCTTTGAGTACTGAGACAACATTAAAAAAAAAGTTCTACACATATCTGTACAGATCAGATCAATGCTTCACTCAAAAATAAAACCACCACAAGGAAGAGGAGTGGCTCAGGGAAACAGGATCGTTCAAACCTTTCTATGTTCTACCTATCAACATCCCATCCCAACTGACCATAGCTCACCTGTGCACAGGCTGTGATGATGGGAGCCTGGCTGATCATCCAGTCGCACATGACCTTAACCACTGCCAGCAGACCTTCTCCTTGAATGACCTCCAGAACCTGCAGCAGTTGCCGCTGCTCCAGTTCCTGTCTGTAAGCCAGGCAGGACAGATCACATCAAAAATGATATGAAAATGATGACTGAATGTATCATAATTCACCATGGACAAGTACAGCATGTTTTCCTCCTAAGCAAGGCACGGACAATGCACTACTGGCATGAAAGAATTTCAATTTTGGGATTATACGGTATTTTTGGTTCTCTGCCTTAGAGCAACCCTTCATCTCACGAAAGAGAGCACCTTTTAAATGAACAGAAATTGGGGTTATGTCTAAATGGTAGTTTATTTACCTGAATCAGGTGGTGTTATGTCACTGCGCAGTTACGCAGTCTCTTGTGCTTTCTGTTTTCTGTACTTGCTGGCATACTGCACTGTTTCATGCTATCAAGCTTTGCAAATTTTGCTTGTTGACTGCCAATATTTTCATCAGTTTACTCCGTGCTGGCATTATAGCTTGCAACTGTCCAAAATTTTAAAAGACATGCACAGAGATACTCTCACAGGACTTACACACACACACACACACACACACACACATACACACACACACACACACACACTCACTCCTCCAATACCATACAAAACAAAGAACTGCTCACTTGTCTGTGGCGCTAGAGGAACTCTGCTCATTGTCTGCCTCATCAGTATCTGTTACACCTGATTGTTCTGTGAAAACATCAAAAACAAACAAGATCTTCATCCAATTGGCAATCATATATCTTTTGCCAGCTACATGCTTCAAATCATTCTTTTACTGAATGTGAAGGCAACTGTTCCAATTGTTTCTTTTTTTTTTCAAGGGCATGTCAAGTATTATGTAATGAGTAACACAGATTCTTATTACACCTGCACAAGACTTTACAGTGACCCATTCCTTATAAACATTTGCTTTTCTAGAATATTTCTGTCTTGGTCTATATTAGACTTATCACCTTACAATGACTTCATCCCCCTAAAGATTTGTTTTTCTAGATATTTCTGTCTTGGTCTATGCTTCGCACTGACCCCTTCTCGAAAGATTTGTTTTTCTAGATCATTTTTATCTAAGTCTATACTAGATTTGTCAGCCTACAATGACTCCTCCCTGGAACATGTTTCCCTTTCTCTACACTAATATTATTTCGCTAACAAAGACTAACTCCCTACACTAGCCTTGTTTCACTGGAACACTTCTTCATTCTACCCTTACCTCCAGAAAACACTCACAGAAACTTGCTTTCTCTTTGTCTTTATTAGATTCATCACCTTATGAAGACTTTCCATGCAGACACCCTTTTTAAAATCAACGCCCCCCCCCCCCCCCCCAAAGATTTCCGAGAGTCCTTACTGTAAGATCCTTAGTATTACTATCATTATTATGGATATACCTAAGAACTTAAAAGTCTGAACTCCCTCTCCACCTCCCTCCCCTCTCCCAAACAAAATTTCATATCATTTCCATGACTGCATCACATATGGAGAGAAATAAAGCAAGCAAACCAGTGTCAGTAGGTGCGGTGCTGACTTCTGTGTCTGTCTCAATGACAAAGTTGGCCAGCTTCTCTGTGATGTCAGCAACATGCCGTTGCTTCCTCGGATGTCAAAAAGCCTGACGGCAGGACAAGCAAAGTACCGTATTATCTACAGAAATAAATCTATAGCAATTAACCTTTTCATTGCCTATTAACCTTTTCATTGCCTATTTCTGACAATCCCAACCCTCCGAATCAATTTTGTATGAGACTGATGAACTTTTCAAATTACAACACAGATTTTAAAATGTATCATCAAACAAATATTATATAAAGCCTAGTAGTGGATGTAGTTTGATATACACATATGGGTTTTAATTTATGTGTTGATGTTACGATTGATCTTTGTGGTTACTCCCTAAACGGATGATCCAGACATCACAACCAACTCACCACATCTTGATTATTGTCACTTATAAGTTTGAATCCCAGACATCACAACCAGCTCACCACATCTTGATCATTGTCACTTTTAAGTTTGAATCAATGTTAAACACACCCATTTAATCAACACTGATGTCAAAGTTGACCCTACTGAATTTTAGCGACGCCTGGGCTGCTAAATTGTCACTAGCATGTTAAGTGCACTGTGCTCTATCACTGTCACTTACTTACCAGTCACACTCTAAACATGGTAGAAAAAGAAGTAACAAAGACTTTGGGGGGGGGGGGGGGGGGGGGGGGGGGGGTTATTTTGAAACATACTGTAAATGCAATCTGAAGGAGTTGAAGCAAATGGCTATAAACACTGCATCTTAACATTTAAACCCACATGAATAGAACAGGGTTCCCAGGGACTTCAGTTTATGCCAAGTAAGGACCTTGTAAAGACCTATAAGGACCATTTTCTAAATTAGTAAGGACTCTACATTAACATTAGCAGCATATATATTACAATACGTACTTGTATATCTCTCATGGAAATGCACCAAACACAGCGTACACCAAATATAACCTGGCTGCTGTACTGCAGAATCAAATCACACTGAAAACTGTTTGTTCCCTTTGTTCAGTCTTCAGTAAGAACAATGTCTTGAGTCTCTTGTCTTCCACTTCAATCCACTCTTTTCACACCTAAAACTAAAACAGCTGATACTTTAACCTGACAGTCATAGCTGATACTTAAACTTGAATGTCAATCTTTCACAACAGAAGAGATAAGTTTTTTTAAAATGACACTGAGAATGAGAAACAAAAACAAAAACAAAACTGTAATTAGTGGTCATAGGCACTTTCAGATCTGAATATATGTCGGAGCGAAAAAAAAAGAGCACACACACACACATACACTGGCCTTAATCAGCATTTTTCCATTCTTTTTCGACCCCTGTGATGTCCTGTTGAACTCTCTCTGCTTCATTTTTTCTGTCCTTAGCTAAACAAACGCAAAGTGTTGAATCGTTCGATCAGACTGAAACTTCTCTGCTCTGAGACTGGAAGCTTAGACGGTCAGCCTCTTCAAGTAGATGACGTGCCTCATCACTGGTGCATTTATGTTTCTTTCTCAGGTTGACAGTTCTTCTCCTAACCTCTTTCTCTTCTCTTTTTCCACAGCTGCCTCCTCCTCTTGCCTCTGTTCAGCAAGGTATCTGTCATATCTTCCTAGGCTCCTGATGCTGAGACAAGGAGTTTTTTGTCAATGACAACTCCTCCACACCTCCCATATTATGAATATGGTCTAGCACAACCCTACGTGCCATCGACGCCAAATGCAGTGATCTTTCGCACACAGAACATCGAGCATAATGTTTGTTTGGGGGATCCTTCAGCAACCAGTCCTTGTACTGCTTTTTTTTTACCAACAATCCTGAAATGCACTTTCCTGGCATTTCGATTGCCTTGAGCAAAGACTGGAAAATGATGGATGTAAGTATCGAGTCTTCACGCGAAACGAGATCATGCAAAACTAGGACGAGACCTGAGAAAAACCAAAACTTCCAAGCTGAAAGTTGTCTGCTAGGCTAGGGCCGTTTGTCAGAACCCATTGGCGAGCAGATTTCAGAGTAAGTACCGCTTGCTTCCGAGATTTTCCAACCAGCATTTCGCCATTGACGATTTTTTTGGCTGTCATAAGGACTTGTAAGGACCTTGATGCTAATATAAGCACTTGTAAGGCCTTACTTGAGGTGTTTCAAAATGTAAGGACCGGTAAGGACCCTGGGAACCCTGATAGAAGCAAAATATAATCACCCTTGACATGTGGATCATGTGTTACAGACAGAATAGTAATTACAAGGTAGAACAAATTTCTGGGTATATTGGGAAAATATTACAAGCACTCGACATACATGAGTGTGCACGCATACACAGAAATGCACCACATTCAGATACACACACACAAATTTACATATACATATCAACAAACACACTTTAATACATGCCAGTACACACCTGGAGGTACTGACACATGTGTTCTGCCCTGCATCAAGTCATTGTAAGAGGGAGACACTGTCCCATTAGCATAGGGATCTCCAGTCAAGGTCAAGTTCTGACCAGAAAGAGCACTGAGTGGGAGAAGAGCTCCGATGACATGTCAGCCAGGTAGCGCCGCTCAGCCAGATTGGACCAATCACCGCTGCCGCCTTTGCTGTTGTTACGTATATGTGTTCGGCTCCTGCCAGCACTCACTGAAATTCACACAAACAAATGACTGTGATGAAACCCTTCATATTTGGACAAATGTTTGAAGAAACTGAAACATCAACACCCTCCGTTGCCAGCCCAAGGTTTTGATTTGGTTAATAAAACCTTCACCATGAGGCAAAATTAGCTTATCCAGAAACTTCCACCATCCTGACCTCTCCAATCTACCCACCACCTCTAAAGGAATACAATGCTCATTTACTGCTCAAAAAACAACTGCCAACACAGATGTCATTATATTACAAGAAGAACAAAATCAATCAAAGCGTTTCAGTCTTTAAAGATGTTATTTCTATTTTCATTCCTATTTTGTTCCTAACTCGTTTTTCCTACCTCACTCCAATCAATATGTACACACACGCGCGCGCACGCACACACACACACACACACACACACACACACACACACACACACACACACACACAAACTGAGCACTATTTTCCTGTTTGTATTCATTCAATAAGGTCAAGTCAAGAGATTTCAAAGAAAAAAAAGAGAGAGAGAGAGAAAATATTCCATGCTATATTTACTGGTTGGTGTGACTGATGTGACCTCTCCGTTGGTGGTAGGGCATGGCAGCACCTCGCCACTGCTGAGGGAGGTGTGAGAGGTACTTTGGGATGGTACATCCTGTGAGTCAGACAGGTCGGAGTCGGAGTCATTGCAGTCAAAGTAGTTCCCCAGATCATCATCTGAGTCTTCAGACAAGTTTTCATCATCATCCTCATCTGCACCTGATTGAAAAATACAATTCAAGAATTATATCAAGAACTGGAATTCCTGTACAAAATTTAAAAGAAAAAAAAAGACACATAAATGTTAGCTCTGATAACTGGCTTGTATGTTTTCAGAATAAACTTTAAAATCCTTGCCCATACAAGCACACATACACAAACACAACAGAGGAAACCCCCCTTTGAATAGTACTAAAAAGCAAACCCATATATACATCCTATTCAATTCTAATAGTTCTATAAAGTCATTAATACAGGGTTCCCACTTCTTCACAGGAAAAAAATTCAAGGGTTTTTCAGGGTTTCTAAAGGGGATATTTTAATTTTTAAAGGGGCAAATTTAGCCGTACGATTGAAAAAAAGGAGTGAATAATTACCTTAACACATGTAATCCAGCCATGATGATAAGGTGATTACACTTCTGTAGTCTTTTCCATGCTCAATATCATATACAAAAAATAAAAAATGAAGTCTTTATACAGAAACTGAGAAATCAGAAAAAGAAAACTTTCAACTGCTTTCTGGACCAGTATCTGACCTGGGATGTCCAGCTGCTTCTGTTTCAAGTCCTTATTCAATGATTCATCAAAAAGCATGACATATTCATTAATTCTCTTCCGGCAGCTGCAGCGGAGGCCCCCTCTCTGGCACATTTCGGAGGGAGCTCTGCAAACTTTACTTTAAAATACAGCCACTGTATGTGTTGTGTGGAAGTGTGTGTGAATGGTTGGCGGGCCTGGACTAGCCTAATGCTGTTCTGGGGCAGGGTAGGGAGCGGGGGTAACCCCTCTTGAAAGGTGAACGTGGGTAGCCTTCCTGCAGCTCCACACTGAACGTTTTTTTTTTTTTTTTTTTTTTTTTTTAAACTTTTTTTAAATTGCTTTAAACAAAATGACAATAACAACTACACAAAGAAATCATATTCATTATAAGTGAATTAAATATAAAGCTAGAAAAAAAGTATGAGAGAGAGAGAAAGAGAGAGGGAGGGAGGAGTGGGGGAGTGAGAGAGAGAGAGAGAGAGAGAAGGAGGAGAGAGAGATTGGGTTGGGTTTTGTGCGTGACTTCAAATGCTTTCAGTAACATGCTTTAAATCAAGTTTGGATGTTGGACAAACAAGCTGTAAAACACAGTGGAGAGTACATGGGCAAACAAGACCTATATACAACCATTGTAGTGTAACACAAAAATACTAAATACTTGATTACATGCGGGAGCAAAAGTGGCCTTTTGACTGTTTTTTAGTTTGGTGTGTGTGTGTGCGTGTGTATCTGTGTGTGTGTGTGTGTGTCTCTCTCTCTCTCTCCCTTCTGTGTGTGTTGTGTGTGGTGTGTGTGTGTGTGTGTGTTGTGTGTGTGTGTGTGTGTGTGTCTCTCTCTTTCTCTGTGTGTGTGTGTGTGTGTGTCTTTCTCTGTGTGTGTGCGTCTTTCTCTGTGCGTCTTTCTCTGTGTGTGTGTATGTGTGTGTGTGTGTGTGTCTTGTGTGTGTGTGTGTGTGTGTGTGTGTGTGTGTGTGTGTGTGTGTAGGCTAGCTGGTAGGTAAGTTGGGGGGGGGGGGGGGTAGGGGTGTGGTATGATGCTGTCTTTTAAACAAGAAAGTAGGATTTTTTTTTTTTAATTACAAATGTGCACACACGAGTCACTTAGTGTCTATGGAGACGACGTGACGATTGATTTGAAGATTCAGTATATGATTTCACTCTTTTTTCAGTTCTAACAGAAAAAGGAGCAATGCCAAAAGTTGCAAAATATCTAATTTTAGTTTCCCCACGCCGATACTTCGTCGCAATCGAGTAATATGTTAACATTGCTGCAAACAGTTTCGTGTCGTCTTCAGCAGATCGGAAACTGTGATGATTGTTGATGACATGAATCGTCCACAAACACTTCAGCTTTTAACTTTTAAACAGATCTGTCCACTTGCAGTTATTGTGGATTGGCTGACGATTCTTACTGAGGAAAGGGTCTGACCTGATGTTGATGAATTTGATGATTGCCGAACAAAGTCCGTAAGACTAACTACCAGCCTACTCGCGTTTTCCAATTCCACATATTTTTCCTCTTTCCGTGACTTGCAACCGCGATTCGCCCACTGCCCTAACATCAACGGTCTTTTTGCACACTTTACGGAAAAAAACGCATGTTTGTTGTCTCTGCATTCAGTGATCCAGCTTCGATATTCTTCCTTCTGTAACCACAACGGATCAAACGCGCAATTTCCCTTAGGCATGATGACAGACGCAACAGTGTTCGCATTCACCGAAGATTAGGGAGCATGGCGCACTTTGTCGGAAGTCGAACTGCGCATGCGCAAACGATAACCAACTATTGAATTGCTTCCCTTTGCTTGAAAAGCAGACGACACACAGAACGATTCGAGAGGCGAAAATCGATGTCCGAAGTCTTGTTCGCGTTTGTTCTCCGATTCGTCTTCAAATGTTACGGTCAGTTTTGGTCCGAAAACGATTTTTAAGGGGATTTCAAGGGATGGTAGGGATATCTGCAGTATTCAAGGGTTTTCAAGGGCCTTTTGACCCAGTTGTATTTTAAAGGGTTTCAAGGGTCTTCAAGGGGCGTACGAACCCTGTTAATAGAAGCAGTGAAACAAAACATACTAAAGGATTCCAAAAGATTTAGAACAGCCTCTTACTCACACACAAACAAAACACACAGAACAAATCATATTCCAACCATTTTCTTTCAACAACTAGAGAATTCAATGGTATTAACCATAGCCTTACAAAGATAGAACTATTCTGTAGAAAATTCATGGGAAATGGTGTCAAATCATATCATCTGACTGAAACAGCTCAATTCTTTGTGCGGTGTTCCATCTATCCCATACTTGTAATGATTGGTTGGTTTGTAGACGGCATGTAATTTTGCATTTTTTGTTTCTTAATGAACATATTTAGTATTAGCAGTAATCTAAACTCCACAGTTCTACCTCCTCCCCTACCTCTTCTCAAAAAACTGTGTAATATCATATCACGTCAAGTGAGATTATGTGAAACAGAAAAGCAAACACACACGCACACTCAGGCACTTGCACACAAACACACATGCGCTCACACAAATACACACACTAAGAATGTCAGCAAGACACAGACAGCAAATATGTTTGACAGATGGAAAGACAGGAAAGTAAACAGTTAACACACAGGCAAACTGAGGCATTAGAAACTGAAAACCTAACAGACAGAAGATATACATGACGCTACACCTCCACTTTGACACACACTGACTACAGCCATGACAACCCTCACCTTCACTGAGATCTGATTCATCTGACAACTCTGATAAGTCACTGTTGCTATCACTGTGACGACGGCGACGACGGCGTCGCATGTTACGCAGTTTGAAAGACCTGAATTTCTGAGAACAGAAAAACGACATTGCGTTCTGAAGCTGTTTCTCCTGATACATATACTGTGCATGCATGACACTTTCATCCAAAATCATAGACACCATATCAGTGCTGAATATCCTCAGTTTGCAATATAAATTCTTTTTAACTGAAACTCATTGCTGAGAGAGAGAGAGAGAGAGAGAGAGAGAGAGAGAGAGAGAGAGAGAGAGAGAGAAAGAAATCAATCATTTGTGTGGAAACTCATGAACTGACCAGTTACAGAAATCAGTTAAGGTATATTTTCAGCAATACTAGGTGCTACTATTAAGGTGTAGCATGATACAATTTCACTGACCTTGCTACGATGCTTTGTGATGAAACTACTCCACAACAAAAAGAAAAAGAAAAAAAAAGAACCCTCACTTCATGAACTTACCAGGGCTTAAATCAGTATAGATCGATAGATGGTAAACTTACTTCATCAAAAACTGGCCAGTGTGATTGAAAGTGCTACTGTGCCAGACATGTTACATCACAAATGAAAACTACACTTGAATTGAAATACAGCTAATGTAAAAATAATACAATTTTGAAGCCTTTGCAGCGTTATCTTAAAAAAAAATTTTTTTTGAAACTTACAACCTGAAAATTACGAAAACTGTATACAATTTCTCTCTTCATTCTGGAAAAGCTGTATTTCTATAATCTGGTGCAGTTCATAAGTTAGCATAATGTTTCAAAGATATAGTTATTGAATGAAGGCACATATTTCGACAAGAAGAACCTTCTAAATGGAAAAGATAACCCTATCATATTAAAGGATACCATAAGGATTAAAAAAAAAAAAAGGAAAGAATTTCCTAAACCTCTGCAAACATTTTTCTCTGAGCCTGAACAGATGAGTCTATGTATGTTGTCAACAGACTTGTGCTCATTTTGTTACTTACTGGAATGTATTCTCTAGTTTGGGAAAATCCCAGTGCAAAGACAAATAATGAAACTAACAAACTGAAATGTATTGTCTAGTTTGGGAAAATCCCAGTGCAAAGACAAATAATGAAACTAACAAACTGAACACCAAACGCACAAGTCATAACTCAACCATCCGTCTACACATGCATGCACTCAGTCAAATCATTGCACAAACACTGGCACCACTAATGAGGAAAATAATCACACAATTCCAAACACTATCCTATTTTCTTCTCGGCAGAATCACTCACTTTGCTCTGTGGTTTCCCTTCCTCCTTGCCAGTGTCCCCTGTTGCAGACGTCTCTCCTGCACCAGTTGTTGGCCCAGAACTGTCGCTGCCACGTTTCTCATACACATCTTCCCCGTCACGCACCTGTGGTGGAGGGGTGGGCGGATGGTCGTCCAGGCAGTCAGAGGAGGCGTCGTCATGGAGATCTGGAACAAGTTGAAAGCCAGTGGAGAAGACTGACCACAAAGGAAAGATACAGGGAGTCAGTATGGAGGACTAGACATCAGTTGAAATTTTGTGGGTTTTTTTTTGTAATCTGATATAACAGCTTCTTATACACAAATCAATTCTGCTGTAAAAATTGATCTTTACTTTCTTTCTTCATGATTAAGAATTATCTCTGTTGCTTTTTTTAAAAACCGATTGTTTAAATAATCACATGTATATTTCCCATGGAGCAAACTACTTTAATGAAAAAAAGATGTAATAGCATTTCGTATCATACACAACATCATCAATGAACATTCCATATTTCCAGCAGGAAATCTCTGCATGGTTGAAGCATTCCGTGACCATGATTGATACCATCACATCACTGACCACTCAGATCTATTCATCACTTTACATGTTCGCACACAAAAACAGCCCTGCTCACCTTCTGTCATTCCCGACTCCAGCAGTTTGTTGGGATTCTGACGATCGTATAGATTGCTCTGCAGACGTATGATGACATGGTTCAGGGTATGAGAGAAGAGAGCCAGAAGGAAAGCAGTCGCCACCGTCACGTGAGATGAACCTGCGTAAACACAGCGCAGCTCATGACTGGCAGAATTTTCGTCACTTATTCCAGACCAGATTGAACATGAGCATACACACAACGCAGCTCATGACAGGCAGAATTTTCATCACTTATTCCAGACCAGATTGAACATAAAAGTAATTTCTAGAACCGTTTCTCTAAAACCTATTGGCAGTACCAAGTTCATACATTCTATCTTAATATATCACTCAAATCTAACACACACACACACTCACAAAATGTTACAGAACTGTATTATCAATTGAACTGTATGTATTTATCTTCTAGGCGCTCTCACAGTTCTTGAAATATTTAGATATACTAACTTTATAGAGTTAGAATTCAGAACTGTGAAATAAAACCTGGGACAAATCACATGCACATGTACTCTTATACATCCATTTATACAACGCTAATACATGCACAAAAAACAGGGATCTGTTCAGACAGCTGAGAATTTCTTTCTTTCTTTCTTTCTGTGTGTGCAGGCTGATACTCCTGCGGACACTGCCTGTATAGACAGGCAGTGGAGTTTTGTGTGTATGACCGTTTTTTATCCCGCCATTAAGGCAGCCATACTCCATCTTCGGGGAAGGTGCATGCTGTGTGTAACGTGTCATCCATACCAATGGCCAAACTGGCCTTCTCTTCCGAAAATTGGTGATGGGATTCTATGTGTGTGCAAGATGTTGTGTGTGCGTTCACACACAGAACCTCGGTTTATAGTCTCATTCGAAGGACTGTATGGGGAATGGAGTCAGAACCAAAGTGAACTCCGAGGGAAAAATCCCCCTGTACCGAAATTTGAACCCACAACCCAGGATCACGAGTCCGGCTCTCTTACCAACTGAGCTATTCCGGCCTGACAGCTGAGAATAATACCTAAGATTTTTTTCCTCACATTTTTTATAAGAAACCCACTATCAAATCACAAAATGTTTGAGCATCTGATCAAATATTTTCACCAATCTGAATGAACTAAAAGCCCTTCTGAACATGCTGTGTTGGCTGCTTTTGATTGCATCACCGTTTGTTTTGCCAAATGTTACAAAGTTTAATATCAACATGGCTTCAGGTCTACATAAACGTCATTTCCATGTAAACATGGAAGTACTACAAAAAAAATGGCTCAAAAAGAGACAAAAACTGTGGTATATCTAGCCCCAAAGTGTAAATCAAAAAGTGTGAAAATCTTCTTGGAAAACACACACACACACACACACACACACATACACACACACACAGATGACCTGTAAATTTGAATGAAAATATGAGAAAAACCCAACAGGACAACAAAATGATCAGTTTTACATCAGCTGAACACTCGCTCTGTCTACTTCCATGACAAAATAATTTTAGTCACTAGCCAGGGTCTGTCTGATTCCATGACAAAATAATTTTACTGTCACCAGCAGGGGTCTGCCTGGTTCCATGCCAAAATAATTTTACTGTCATTAGCAGGGGTCTGTCTGGTTCCATGACAAAATAATCTTACAGTCATTAGCAGGGGTCTTAGCAAGCACTGTTTAATGTGTGCGGAATCAGGAACCACTGAACAATTGCCAGGTAGCAATGCAAGGCATCCTCTGTCGGGTGACCTTGTTGCAGTCTCATTGTAATTGTTCCCTGAGGGCTGCTGGCACCAAGATGATACAAGTATAAGTCTATGGCTGGTCCTTTGCGAGATGAGTGATGCGAGTGCAATGCCTCTTGGACACACAGGAAACATAAGGCTTAAACGTAAATTAAAAGAAAAAAGGAAAGAAAGACAAAGTCTTCACTTTGTCAAACTTACCAATCTTCTGAAGCAGGTGAATCTGACTGACGAGACTTGTGGTGATTTTAAAGATGATGTCATCATCCAAATACTGTGGTTGGTCTGAGGAGGACAGATCCCAGTCGTCGTCGTGGTCAGGACTGAGGGCACTGGTGGAGGGTTCGTAGAACATGCACAGGTTGAAATCCTGAAGAGTCTGCTGGCACATCCCTTGGAGTTCCGCAACACTGACACTGAAACAGCAACTCCATCAGAGGTACAACAGACAGACAGAGAGAAAAAAAGGAAATTGTGAAATGAGCATTAAGAGCCCACTGCACTTATTCAAATCACGCTTTCTTCTTGTCAGAACATGGCAATGTAGAAAGAATTGCAAGGAGTGGACATGAAGACTGCAAAATAGATTTGAATGCAAACCATAACTGCAAGTCCTACCAGCCGCCGTGGCGAAGTGCAGGGATGAGAACAGATTTTAAAAAAGCAGAGGAGATTTTTCTGTTGGGGGTCTGGGGGCAGAGCCCCCAGTGGGGTCAAGGGGCAACGCCCCTGCGGGGGTCAGGGGGCAGCGCCCCCTGAAGCTGAAGCATTTTTAATATATAAACAAGAAAAATCCACATTTAAAACCATCAAAATATGTTTCTAGCCCTTATCTAAATTGAACTAAATTTATCTACATTCTGTTATTAAAATCACATTTCACACAAGGCATTACTATTAAAACTAAACTATATTTCAGTTTTTCACAAAAGGCACATAAATACAAAAACAATTTGGCCTTACCTGCTAGTAGTAGTAGAAGTAGGCCTTTTTTCTTTTCTGCTTCAGTGTGTCCTTGGTAGAATATCACACTCTATGCTGGCATTTGTCTTTCGATACTTCTTTATTTACAGTTCTCAAGAGGTTGATCTGTAGTGTAGGCCTCATACGATCTGTGAAACACCTACACCACTGAATGAAGTCTTTCAATTGAGTCTTAGTCCAAAATTACACCTCTCATTGAACTCTTTTTTTTTTATACTAACTAATGCTATTCTTAGTCAAAATCAACACTAATTTAACACCAGCAATCGTAATGAAGCCACGACTTCCGAAGCTGATTTTCTTGTTGCAAGCAACACAACACCTGCTCTTCACTGCTTTTGCATATGCTATCTCCAACTCTACTCCCACACACCTCTTCCTCGAGCCAGTTTTCTTTCCAACGGTTGGGATATTTTTTCCTTTTTTTTGCGATTTCGTTCGACGCCATGACTCACAAATGACACTCGGTCGATCGGCGCTGTAACACCGCGTTCCCACTGTCGGAGTGAAAGTTGTGCGTGAAAGTTCTGAGTGATCGTGGATCACTCAGGAGTGAAGCGACAAAGGGCCCTTTCACTCCAAAATAGTGGGAATGCATTTGGGTGATCGGTGTGGCTGGCAAGGCTCGCACGCAACCGAAAATTTTCCCGCGGTATGCAAATTGGACACGATGAATGCAGTAGGTGCCACTTGTGTTTAAACATGTTTGAACACAAATCTCGACCACGGAGTGATCTGACCGTGCACAATCACTCAAAGCTGGCTAGGAGTGAAAGGGTCTGGTAGTGGGAATGCTACCTGCATTCATCGAGAACTTTAACGAATTTAGGCCCAAAAACACGATCACTCCGTCATTTCGCTCATAGTGGGAAGGGGGTTTTAAGCGGATGTGCAGTGGTTGGCCGAGTCAACCGAGTAAAAACCAGCCCATTTGGGAATCTCGCCGGAGGCGTCTCGCCGAGATTGGGAGCAAAAAAATCGCGATAGCTTTTTTTTTTTTTTTTCGGCGGAGATTTTTTCGAACGGCGGAGATTTTTTTAAAAGACGGCGGAACGGCGGAGAACGGCGGAGCTGTTCTCATCCCTGGAAGTGGTTAGCGTCGCGGACTCCCGGCTGGGAGGTCGTGGGTTCGAATCCCATCAGAGTCATGTGGGTTTTTCTGCCCCGACCGGCTCCTACCCAGAGTTGAGTTTGCTGCGGACTTAGTTGGGAAGACTGGGACCACACAGTCGAGTTTCATCCACTTAATGGGTGCGTTTCTGAGAGTGTTGCTCAAATTTCATGACCAACACTGCAGGTGCCTGTATCTCTCGGGCCTGGTTGACGCCGGGATACATTATGAAAGGAAGCGTAGAGTACAGCCCTGACATGCAGTCTCAGACCGAAATGGAAATCCGTAGCATCATCTTCATCATCCTCATTCTCATCGATCAGCATTGAAAAAAAAAAGTCTCAAATTCTGTGGCCCTTCATGCCCTGCTCTCATGGTGACCTCAGTTTCGATGTCCTCTCCACATCTGTGGCCTTGGTTTGGTTCCGTCAGGATCACCGGTATCGGTGGGTCCATGGGGCTGTCGTTGTACGGACGTGGTGGCGCCCTCCGGAGGGAGAGCTCACTCACGCCGGCTCCGCGACTAAGCAATTATTGTCGTCAGTAGGGGGCTTAGTAGGTGGTGTCCTGCGTATGTTAGATCAGAACAGGCGCCACTGAACACCACCGAAGTGACTCGGCAGCAGTGCAGTGTCTCCTCCGGTGGGTTGCCTCTTGACGACTTGACATAGACTGTCTCTGTGGATTGCCGGTGACCGACCTGGCTTTGGCTGTGGACAGGGTGTCGGAATGAGCGGCATGGGTGCACTGCCACTGAGGTGGCGCAGAGGTTGGGACAGGAAAAAAAAAAAAACAAAAACAAAAAAAAAACTGCAAGTCCTCTACCCTCAACATGTATACACATGCACATTACCGACCAGTCTTCAAGTCCTCTACCCTCAACATATATGCATGCACATTACTCACCTGTCTTCAGGGCCAGAGAAAATTTCCATTAGCCTGAGATATCCCACAAAGAACCGTTGTATATCTTGGGGTCTGGAACAGTGAAAGTTTTTTTTTAAAAAGCTGGTTTATCAATCTCAAGCAGATCATTTATAAGGAGACAAATTATTATGATAATCATGACCATCATCTAATAATGCTGTTCTTAACCCATAAGGACGCCATGATAGTTTACTTGTGAATTTTGACACAGGTTTATATGCTTGGTTACGGATAACAGGTTAGAGGTGTGATATCCAGTTCAGTCCTTCCCACTGCCTGCTCTGGATTTCTGTGGTCTGTCTCTCATATGCACACTCCACAAAACTCTATAGAATGATCTGGAACATGAAGTGTACGGGAACACATGCCGGTACACGGAAAATTTAAGAGATCTGATTGATGAAATGACAATTTTTAAGTTGCTAACCCAGTATCAACTTGCTGCCCAACGCATTCATTTATCATGTATCCCGTGTATCAAATAAAATAAGATAACTGACACACCTGCCTACTGAATATCCAGCAAGAGATGCTGTAAATCTTCAACACTTGCTTGTACATTGAAAAAAAACCTCTCTTGCAATCTTCATTTTTCTGACAATATCAACCTTACATGAAGCAGCAAAACACAATTACCACCAGACTGGAGATCTTGAGCAAGTAATCATACAAGGACTTGACACTCTATGGGATTACAAACAATGAATCCAAGACAAAAATCACAAATAGAAAGATTTGAAAAAAAAACATTTGTATGTGCTTCTGATATAATCCCACTTCAACTTAACCTTTCACTCTCATCTGCAGATCTATCTGTGGTCTGGGGTCACTGTATTGTACAACATTCTCGGCCAAAACTTCACACAAAACGTAGCTTGTGAGAGCAGTTAACAAAGAATCTCAAAGGTAGTTTTCACAAAAAGTGTGTAGAACGCAGTCTGTACAATTGTATTAATCCATGCTACCACAAAGAGTGTAGGTACAATAAAAACTGATCAAATTTGGCCTTTCATCCTCTGGGGTCTTTTTCTCTTTCTACTCTTCTACAAAATTATCAAATGAGACTTAAGATCTATTTTGTGGAAGTGACCGATGGCCCTACAGAATATACAACCACGCAATGAGCAAAAGAAAACGTCCAGCATCATGCGCCATACCTCTGGGTTTCCGGCGGGAGATCACGAGCCAAGTGATTCCTGTTCCTGAACCGGGTTTGATTCTTCTCAAACAGTCGCTTCAGATTTCCCTGAGCGCCATCAAAGGGTTTCTCACATGCTAAGCTGAAGACACAAAATTGCAAAGACAGTCATTTGCTCTGTTTCAGGGTTCATAATGATCTATCAATCGCTTTTCCAGACTGACTATTGTAAAATATGAACAACCATACACACTAAAAGCAACACAGCACATCCATTTCTCAAGATACGTATTCATATTATTTCCAAAATGAATGGCACTGCAGCTAAACAACTCACATTCTGCAACAAATGACGTCTTTCAGGACTGCCAGCTTATCTCACATCTCTGTCATTTTTGTCTGCATGTTTTCACTCTCTTACTTTCCCATGATTCTGGTCCTTTTGTGAAGAAAAAGCAAAACAGACTTTTGTGGCAACAGATTTCAAAGACTTCTCAAGAACCTCCAGACAAACTGTACTTCTTGAACACTTTCAAAGACATAACATGTGGGTCTCAAACCTAAAAGATTTCCAGGTAGAGTAGACATGGCCAGTTTTCTGTAAATGTAATATTCTGAAATACCCAGTCATATTATTCTAACCCCTTGACTACTGCTGATGAACAGATTATCACTGTGGGACCAAAGCATTCCTGTGATGGAATGGGGCAGACAGATCAGGTGACCATGTACCACTGTCTGTCTTGTCTTGTGTGTGTGTGTGTGTGGGGGGGGGGGGGGGGGGGGGGTGTTGCTTCATCCAGGGGAAGAGATTACACCTTTAAAATGTACTTCAAGTATATTCTCTGTCAAATCCATGTATATATACAGCATCATTTTGTGAAATTCAGCAGTCAAGTGCTTAAAGATGGGCAACTAGACACACTCTTTTCGGATACACACAAGCCAAAGAAACATGCACACATTCAATCAATCAACACAGACAACTTTTATAGCTTTAAAGCAAATCAGAACAGCTATGTGAAGATCAATACTTAGATAAAATTCACATACATATACACGCACGCAAACATATTCATGTACACGCGTGCGCGCACACACACACACTAAAAGATACACATGAGACCCAGGCCATGGAGGCACTGCAATGATGAGTTCTGCACCCTCTTCACCTCTGAAGACTGTGGGTAAGTGAGTTGCAGCAAAGTCTTCCCCATTCACTTGAATGCACAAACTCAAGCACACACACACACACATCACAGAGGATCTCACCATCGCAAATAGTGGTATGCAGCTTCGCAAGAGAAATAACGTGATCCTGATAAAGTTCCAAGTTGGTTATGTGGCATGCCTGAAAGGGAAAAAAAACAGCTTTGACAATTCTGCCGACAGAAAAATACTTTTCAAAACTTTTTGTTAAAAACGTTTAAAAAGGCATTCACATTCACTCTCACTATAAAAAGTTGATTGTGAGTGAGCATGACCGCACACACGCGCGCACGCACGTGCGTGTGTGTGTGTGTGTGTGTGTTTGTGTGTGTGTTTGTGTGTGTGTGTTTGTGGGCAACCCTGATACTTTGCTGCTTTGCCCACTAACATTTCACCTCACATCAACCTCATTTTCTGAATACTTGCCGTTTCATTATAAATGTCACAAAGGGCCATCATTTCTCCATTGATTTCCCAATTATGTTCAAAGCTACTAAATCTGGACAGAGACCAAAGCATACATGAAGCAATTAAGCTGTCTGTCTATAAATTACTTCCAAGTTTAACAAAATATGCTAAGCTGCAGAGCTGTTGCTGAAATATCCACAGGTGTGTGGATTCAAATCACATTTAAGGCCTGATTTTCCTTCTTGCTCTGGAGATAACAGGCATGGCCAAGGGCTGGAATCACACCTGGTCTTTTCTTATCACTTCTGGGCTGGAAGTAGAGACAATCTTGGATCACATATCTTTCCTTCTACATCTTTTGAAACAATAGGTTTAAAGAAAGAGAAAGCGTCACATTTCATCTTTTGTTCAGCTTCAACGACTATCACGTAAGGACTGTGTGGAGGCACGTCTATGTTGAATGAAATGAGGCAGAAATATGAGTCAAAAGACTGATTTCTATGGTTCAGATAGACAGATCTTTTTCTCTTTCTCAAACAGATGTACATGTTTGCAAATGCTTCAGACGGAACAACCTAATCTGGAGGTCTCAAACCACATCTGCCAAGTGTTTGTGTGGCTGTGCATCATGGCTTAAGCAGATGATGGTTATAAACAGCCCTAAAACTTTCAGCTTCCAGCAAAAATAACCATTACTAGACTTCAGCACAGCTTGACATCATTTTATATCAAAAACATATTAGACTTTTAGAGAGATAGCAACATGGCTTGAATTGATTACTGTATTTCCAGACGTTGGGAATGTGACAGTTACCTATTTCTGGAAACAGCATGGAAGCCTGGTGGTAGTACCGCTGAGCAGTGGCTGCAGTGATCAAAGGATCCACATCACGTTGGTAGCGTGCTGCAAGCATACATAGAGCTTAGCGTTTGGAACAACATCGATCAAACTGATGATGAATGAAAATATAGACATCATGGTACTATTGAGAGCCATACTATCACTTTATCACATCTTTATGTTCTGCCAACACTAAAGAATGATCCTGAAATGTCTGACTGCAGGTGTTACCACTATTACAAATAACAACCAGACTGACAATCATGAAAATCATTACTTACATTCTTTAAATGCAGTATGTGTGCTCATTCGTATTACTGTATATTAGAGATCGGGAGTAAAAGCAGATGGATAGCTGTATATAAGAGAGGATGTTAAACTTTATAATACAAACATAATTCTGGATGCAATTCATTTTTTTCACTGTCGTATTTCATGTCCAGAAAAGGAACTATTAAATGGGATAATGTGTGCTGGCAAAGATGTTGAATGTACATGAATACCTACTGTGTAACAGATGGGTCAAAAAGGAATGAAAGAGAACGCTTACATTTAAAATACATATGTCTCAGTATTCTGTGTATCATGCACCTTGTTCTTAATAAGCCTACTATCATACTCTTCCCTCCAGCCTTTGCAGCAAAAAAGTTCTTTAAAAAACCAAACAGATGCATTGAACTGAGCTGAACTGACCTATGTCTCCCAGGCAGATCAAACAGCGATGACAGGCACGTTGTGCCCACTCCTGGGCTGCATTGGTCCACATCTTGACACTGTTACCACCTGGCGTGCGGGTGTCCGGCACCACGTGAAAATCCAGGACAGCTGCCAGACTGAGGCCAAACTCTTGCTGCAAGCGGAACAGCAGGTGCTGGTAGCAGCCCAGTGCAGCAGCCAGGTGTGTGCGATATGCTGTCTCCAACGACCCGTGATGACGCACCTGACATGAACAACAATGGTTTATGGTGATAATCATGAAAATGTTTTGCCGTCTGCCATACAAACACAGACCCTGATGGCTTACCTGACAAAACAAAACAAAACAAAAAAAGCAAAACCAACCAACCCAAAAAATTCACATCAACATTACCAACAATTTGTGATTTGCCTCACAATACGTTTAGAACATGTATACATTTTATGTAGGGGTTTTCTACTTTTTGTTGATAAAGATACTTGGATTTTAGAATGCAAGTGACAAAAAGCATGAATCAAATTATCGCTATATTTTACACTAATATTCATTATAATTTCAAATGTGACAAATTCTGCAACAACCAAAAGTAGTTTGACCTTTCTCTCAACAACAGTTATCTTATGATCTGTCCATATAAATCATTTAAACATTATTCAATTGTTTCCGGAAACTGAAAACCATTTATGTTAAAATTCTGATTTTCATGCAATGTTAAATTCTGACATTACCTGCAAGTTCTGTTGGCTGGTCTGTCACAGTGTCCGTCTAAACCTTTTTTATGTTCTCATTTTCTTCTTCCTCCCCTCCCCCCCAATTTGTTTTTTCTTTCTTTCATTTATTCAAATCTTTGCCAAGTCATATAATGATGAAAGAATCATTGTTAGCTTGGACTTGTTTTCCCCCACTACTTAATTGTTAAACTTTTTTTTTCACTTGGATGGTCTGTCTTGGTTTCTGTCTGTCTGTCTCTCTCACAGTGACACACAATACACATGCACATAACACACACACACACACACACACACACACACACGCACACGCCACACACACACACACTCATACTTAGGGAAAGAAAAGAGTCTTGCTTGAAAAGCCTTGGACAAATACATGAAGAAAATTAATGTGAATGAACTTTCATTGCATTCTGTTGCTACTGCTTCCTTCATCTCTAACCGCACATAGCTGATGTGCACAGACTGCACAACATCACAACAGCCCTGGATATTCTGACAGGTTACGACAACAAACCTTAGCACTGGACTGTATTAGCCAGGGAGAATCACAAAATTAGAACACTACAAAATGACCTTCTCTTTATAGTTACATTAAACAAGCAGGCACTAACATGCACACACAAGTTCATATACAGAAACTTAGATGATCACTTTTCATATGCTCAAAGAGACAAACACACACACACATATATATATATGTGCTGTCTCTCTCTCTCTCTCTCTCTCTCTCTCTCTTTCTCCACACACACACACACACACACACACACACACACACACACACACACACACACACACACACACACACACCACACACAAACACATAACAAGCACTTGTATCACACATGACAAATATATATATACAAAGTAACACTGAGATAAGAGGTCAGATATTGTGACTGAAAGTGAGACACAGCGAGACAGACAACAAAACAAAAAAACAACAAAAAAAAAAGACACTGAGACTGACAGAAATAGAGACACAAACAAACAATAATGTGAACAATGGCAAGCGACAGAGATCTGCTGTTCCTCGCAAGTATGTCTCTGAAAGGATGTATGACACTAACAGCTCCATAAGTTTCGAGGGCTTTCAACTTCCTTTTCTGGTCGATTATTTGTTGTCATTGCCATTGTTTTTCACTTATTCATTCTAAATGCTCCTTGCAGATGCTGAGCACTCACTTTGATTCGCTTGTTGTGTTTCAACAAGTGGATGATCTGGTAGAACACCTTCCTCCACAGCACCTCCTCTGCCTTCCGCCCATATTCCACCGGGTTCAGGAACATCAGGCGCTCACAGTAATCCTTTAACCTGCAAACCGCAAAAGTGTCAATGAGCAGGCAAAACCTGACATCATGACATCATTTGTGCCAGTTTCAAGAAAAGGGGAAAATTAGATGATCAGGATGTGCATTTTGCTGATAAGCTTTTTTTTTTCTTATTAACCCATTGGCATAACTTTGCATGACATCAAAGAATTACACTTTCTTTTTTAACCCCTTCTTCACTTTTCAAAATGCATATAAATAAAACAAATCAAAATTCCCTCGTAGGAACTGAGCCAGGGATTTCAACATACCACTGGCACGTTCTAATCACCCAGCCACAGTGCTTTCTGGCTAGAATGACAGTTCTTCTAGTATTGAACTGTATGAGTACTTTCACAGGGATTCATCACCAGAGCGTCAGACATCAGACACTGGACCGATTGCTCTTGAAAAAGAGAAAAAAGTCTTTAGTCAAAATCAACATTTTGTCCTGACAATTTTTTTGCCCAGCTGGATACAGCAGTCAATGTATATCAACAAACTGCATCCAGCATTCTGCTTTCATGAACTTACATTGCTAAATTTATCTCAAGCAAGCATATCTGCAGCTTATCACTCAAGCTTATCACATGCACAGTGTTTACTTTGCCACTGTGAAAGCTTACTTTCTGTTCAAGGAGGCTATCTATGATGATCTATCCCAAACCTCATACTGGAAGAAGGGAGTGGGCAGGACTTCCATTTCTGACTACTTTGGGTAGGTGGAAGTCAAGTAAACCAAGACTTCTCTATGGTCTCACACTAAGACGAAGAGAAAAGTCACCTGTGTACAGCAGCCACAAATGTACAAGTTCAGACCACATCCGCTGATCAAGCCAGCAAAATGATGCACTTTTAAGCTTCAAATCTAATTCTTATGTTACAACAATCATCATACTTTCAAAAGTGTTTTGATTTATTTCAGTTGTGTAAACGTTATCAGTAATAATCAACAGATTTTCTACTTTCTTTTTCAAATGAGAGGGTAGCTGGGTAATGGAAACACAGCTTTTTTTTCTAAGCTTCCTGACACTTTATATAGTTTATCTTATAGATTTATAAAACATCATAATGATAGCCGTTGAGCTAGAATACATGATCAAAATGCTTGAAATTGAAATTTCACACAAACCCTGGTTTTAATTCTATTTTTGGTTTTGCCACTGAGGATCTGTTTTTGTCCTTGATTCTTAGAAAGGTTTTACTATTGAAGATCTGTGTTTGTTTGTGAATTCTTAGAAACAGTACTTCAGTTCTACTTTCTGTTTTGCACCATGTAAGGCACTAGAAATGGAGGTTGCCGGTTACAACTGTTTCAGCCTTCTTGGTTCTTGTTTGTTTGTTTTTTTGCTTTATACAAATATGTTTGGAACTGCTTGAAACTTTGGTGTGTAATTAGTAAAGAATATTTCCTGAACTTCCCAGATTGATTCCTTTTTGTGTGTATACATTAGACGAAAGGCACACACACAGATGTCTTCTTAATCTATGTGAATAGTAATCTCTTACAAAAAGAAAAATCATACTTTCATTCATTTAATAAAATCCAGCTGAGAATGCAACTGCTCCCAAATACACAAGTGCATTCACATAACTGTCCTTCAGTCTGTTTTGTTCGTTTCTTCGTGACTGACATTTTCCATTGTTTAAGCTCCTTTAAAAAGGAACACAAACAAACAAAAACCCAAATTTCTAAGCTGACCGCCAAATTAAGTAAAATCTTTAAAAAATATAAATTTAAAAAAGCAAGAAAACATACTACAAAACAAAAACAAACTATAATGTTCCTACATACATATCAGAGATGGATATCAGAAAACAAGTGCTTGGGTCATTGCAGTTTCGAAGAGACAGCACACGGAAGGAACTCTGAGAGAGAGAGTGAGTGAGAGAGAGAGAGAGAGAGAGAGAGAGAGAGAGAGAGAGAGAGAGAGGAGAGAGAGAGAGAGGAGAGAGGGAGACAGAGAGAGGGAAAGAGAGAGATAGACAGACAGACACAGACAGAGAGAGAGAGAGAGAGAGAGAGAGATGAGGAGAGAGAGAGAGGAGAGAGAGAGAGAGTCGGGGGTTGGAGGATGAGGAAGAGAAAGAGAGAAAAGACAAATAGGGAGGCAGAAGGGAGTGAGTGAACAAGGGAGAGAGGAAGGGAGTAAGCAGGCAGAGAGAGAGAGAGAGAGAGAGAGAGAGAGAGAGAGAGAGAGAGAGAGAGGAGAGAGAGAGAGAGAGAGATGAAGGCAAAGGGTTGAGGAGAGGAGAGAGAGAGAGAGAGAGAGAGAGAGAGAGAGAGAGAGAGTAGAGAGAGGATGAGAGAGAGAGAGAGAGAGATACGATAACGATAACGATAATTTATTCAGAAAGGCCACAGCCCATTTGAAGGGGGTGAGTATTAAAGAACATTGTTAAACAAGGTATTTCATCACAAAAATTTAAACATTCTCAACATTATGCAATTACCTATGTCAATCACTCCTTCTTTAAATGATTTGTACAGATATAAAGCAAGATTTCTTGCAAACGTTGTAATTTTTTGACGACAAAAGACAGACTAACTTGAACAGTGCTGGACGTCGATGGTATTTTAACGGAATAAGTTTTTGTCGTAGGTCAGCCAGAACAGGACATAAGATACAAAATGAAGTTCATCTTCCCTACCAGATTTACACAGTGCGACACAACAAATCATTTTTGTTGGATATTATATCGTTGACGATGTACAGCAATATCCGATACACCAAACCTGAATTTTGTTAATTCAGACCTGATAAATCTATCAAGTTCAGAGACAAATAAGCTTCTGCTTCTACTAAATAATTACTTTTCAGCAATCTAAATAATGAAAATCGTTCGCTGTTTTGAATATGGCTATCCCAGTCTTGCCATCTACAATCTATTGTTCGTTGTTTGAAACAGCCAAGAAACTGCTGACACAACCAACCCCTTGTTCTAACCATACAAACGAAAACCATAATTACATAACATTTACGAATGCCCGATGCCCACGTAGTTTTCCCTCTTCATATCCAGGTCAAACAATGTTTTATAAGCTTGGCTGGCAGCCTATGTTGCCCCATACGTAACAGTTTTAAGCCAGTATTTTACACATTTCATATATGAATTCAAATTAAATAGGGAATCTACCAAGTTCTCCATAAGTCAAGTCATTTGGGGTACGCCTATCGACATTCAAAAACCGTTTCATAGCAAATAAGTGCAATTTCTCTATGTCATGTCCTTTCTCCAAACCCCAAATCTCAGCGCCGTATTGGACTATAGGCTGGACCTGGGTATCAAACATTCTGAAAAATAGTTTTACTGACTCGTTTTCAAACTTATACAAGACGCTTAAAATGGCCATAACAGCACGCTTCCCTTTACCACAAGATCTTGGCAGGCAAACGAAAAACTTAGTTTTTGTAGAAAAATATAAACCCAGATATTTGTAGGCGTTTACAATCACAATTTTAGAATTTCCATAAAACCATTTTTCACGCGACGACAAATATCCACCCTTTCGAAAAACTATAATGTTTGTTTTGTCCATGTTTACTTTGAGATGTAATCTCTGCGCCGCTGAGCACAAATTGTTCAACTGGTTTTGAAGCCCTATAACAGTTTCGACAGTAAAACGATATCATCTGCAAAAAGTAGAATGAATATTTCAATCAAATCAAATGAAACACCATGTTTTCCCTTCTCGATAATTTCCAAGCTAATTCGTTAATAAACAAAGAGAATAAAACAGGACTACAAACATCACCCTGCTTAACACCCTGTGTACATCTAATGTACTCACTGAATTTTGCACACACCTTATATTAGCTTTAACATCATCATACATACATTAACACATTTAAATAGCTTACTTCTTCCACAATGTTTTGCCAGTATTGGCCACAGAAGCTTTCTAGAAATAGAATCAAAGGCCTTTTCGAAGTCTATAAATGCAACATATAACTTACGATTATTTGAAAATGCTTCTGAACAGCAGCCAGTAGAGTGAACAAATGATCGATTGTACTATAACCCTTCTTAAAACCTGCTTGGTATTCACCAGTTATGTTTTTTAATTCGACCCATTCAGATAATCTCTTGTTTTTTAGATCCATAAAGTTTACTAGCAATATCACACAAGGAGATTCCTCTATAATTATTAGGATTATTTGCATCACCCTTTTTAAACAGAGGTAAAATGATCGATCTGGTCCAATTCTCGGGATAAATTCCTTTTTCAAAAAGAACATTGAATAATTTTACAAAAAAATCGATTGCAAAGTCCCCTAAGTTTTTAAAAATTCACCAACAAGTCCATCAGGCCCTGCTGCTTTACCATTTTCAGTTTCCTTATTACAAATTGTACTTCATGCTTTGTAATTGGTCGATCGAAAAATTCAGAATATTCATCATCTAATAATGTTCATTTTCAACAGTGTCTGTATCAACGCTGATATCCTTTTCCAACACGTTTTTAAAATGGTAATACCATTGCTCCATTGTGATTCTATTCTGCTTCTGTGTTCGTGTTTTAAAACGCTTGTTTGACACTTTTCAAAATCCTCTTGGTTGTCCATATTAGTGACAAATTTCTTTAAACATTTTATCATTGTGTGACTTTTGCTTCCTATATAATAAATTTTTATACTCTGATCGTGATACACAGTATAAGTGTCGGTTATCTTTATCTAAGGTTCTCTTCCATACCCTAAGTAACCTCCTGACATCTCTTTTAGCTCGTAAACACTCTAGATCAAACCAGTCCTTCTGTCTTTTGGTCCTGTTCACACATACTCGTTTTTCCATACATTTACCAGCTTCTTTAACAGTATTGATAAACAAATCAAGAGCATCATTTACATTAATATCTATCAAATTAACAGCATACAAAACCTTTAGTTTCATTTCATCCGAGTGCATCATACTAACGAAGTCCGTGGCGCTATTTATTATTCCAAACAAATTTATTTACATACTCTTTCGTTTCTTGCTTCATATTTTCACAATCATTAGAACAGATGCACCCACATGAAATTCAAGAGGCATGTGGTCTGATTCCATCCGTTCTTTTTACATGAAGGCTACAAGAAGATTGTATGAAATCAAAAAGGTCAGAAGAGTGCAACAAAATAATCATTCACACTATACCAGATTCACTGACATAAGTAAAACAGAAATTGTCATCACCAGGACATACACCGTTTAAAATATATAAATCTAGCGCGTTACACATGTTTAGTAAACTTTTGCCATAAGCATTTAACCTGTATCTTCAGAGTGACGTCTCATTTCAACAATACCAGACTTATCAACCATGAAAATGCTTTTGTTTGTTCATCAAGTTGCGGTGAAACATCGGCCGTTCGGCCGTTTAAAATCACCACACATCATATTGACATTTTGTCCTTGTAATACAAATTATCTATTATACAATCCTCCAGTTGATTGATACCATTATCAACATTAAACACAGAATAGTATGGAGACTTTTCTGGGGGAACATACGAACATACATATAGATATCATTCGCCAAATGAAACAATTTTTTATCAATAACAAACAACAAGACATTATCACGCTCAGTACTCATTTTTGACACATATTTTCATGAGATTATTTCTTATCAGACATATTACTCCCCCGATCTTCTTCCACGCTGAGTGAATTTAACTGCAGGCTTAACAAACTGTTATGATCAGAAAACATGGGAACACTGAAATTGTCAACGAAAGTTTCAACAAGACAATGAAATCAAAGGAAGAAACTATTCAATAACATCAGGATCAGACAGTTTAGAGAGTAAACCACAAATATTCCAATGTAGAAAAGAATAGGTTCTTGTGTTGCAAACATTCTCCGCTACAAAATGACAACCATTAATCACCAGAGAAGGCTTCTGTGCTTTCAGAACACTGACACTGTCACACATTTCTTTATTTTCGTGCACGCATCCAGACACGCTTTTCACGCTTTCAGAAACACACAAGGGTGCATGCGTACGACTGTCTTCCCTCTCCCAATCTGAACGCGGACTCGCAATGTCAGATTTTCTATTTTGAATTCCCCGTGCAGTGTTCGCCTGCACTTGGACCATCCCCTTGAAACCGGTGTCTTTCCAAAATGCTGCCCACTTGTATTTACACCTAACCTACTAACACACAAAACTATCTAACTCATCAAGAACATTTGTTTTACTAGGCCGGCCGTATTCCTATGGTACCTCCACGATGCTTGTTTCATCACCAGACAAGAAGAATTTCTTCCTTCGATGACCAGGTGGTCGTAGATCATGGTGGCCCTCTTTCCTGATCCTGGCAGCTCTCAGATGAGGTGACAACTTTTTTCTAATTGACCTAACTCGCTGAGAATAGTCCTCTGCCACAACAGATCAGTCCCTTCAGTTTCCACTTCGCCTTCAAGATCTTAACTTTTTCTTTATAGAATGTACATCTGGCTATCACTGGTGAGTCCCGTTTAGCGTTCACACGTGAACTCTGTCAAAGGAGAAGTCATCAGTCGATCCATCTTGTCCGTCAGCATGTCCTCAGAAGGTTCTCACATTGCTCAGGCGTTCCTTTTCAGCTCTGGGAATTCCATGCACAATGATGTTATTTCTCTTTGATCGGCACTCTAAATCGTCCGTTTTTCTTTCTAAAGCTTTCAGTTGTTCTGCATGCACTTATTCGATTGGTCGAGTTCATAATTAGACTGTCTTAAGATTTCTACTTCTTCAGTAAGAACCTGAACTTGATCTTTTAGAGACGAGAAAGATTCTTTTATCTCCCGAGGTCTTCTTGAACCTGTCAATTTACCTGCATATTGTCAACTTCGTGCTCAAGCCGGTCAACATGGTCATGACGTCTGTCAAGGTAACTTCTGACCCCATCTTACTTTGCTCATGCCTGGTTGACTGTCCACTGTTCCTCCTGACCTGCAACGCCTCTGTCCATGACTCACCCTCGAGCTGCTGCTCGTCAATCGGGACTGCTTTGCACTGGCAGACTTAGGAGGGCCAGGGTTAAGTTCAATGTCACGCACTGCATGAGAATACCGCTCCAGAAAACACATGAGGGTCAGTCCAACCATGACACCGTCTGCCGAGATCTCGCGCTTAATGTCCGACATCTCAATTCTTCCTTCTTCTTGGCCCGACGACACATGAAATTCAAAAATACAGTCACGAAACATCCACATGTTGACGGAACACGAGCGGTACTGCAGGCATGGTCCAACACAGGTACGATGACCAACTGTCAACCCTCAGAGTGACCAACAACAGTGGTTACTGTGCAAAAGTAGCGGGACCGATGTCAAAACACGTCATGCACTGAAGAGTACACGTACACTCCCAGAGAGAGGGAAGAGAGAATGAGAGAGAGAGACTAGAGAGAGGGAGAGAGAGAAGAGAGAGAGAGAGAGAGAGAGGAGAGAGAGAGAGAGAGAGAGAGAGAGAGAGAGAAATAGAGACAGACAGACAGAGAGAGAAAGAGAGGAGAGAGAGAGAGAGAGAGAGGAGAAGAGAGGAGAGAGAGAGAGAGAGAGGAGAGAGAGAGAGAGAGAGAAGGCAAAGGGTGAGAGAGACAGAGACAGAAGGCAAAGGGAGAGAGAGAGAGAGAGAGAGAGAGAGAGAGAGAGAGAGAGAGAGAGAGAGAGAGAAAGAGAGAGAGAAGGCAAAGGGTGAAAAGAGAGAGAGAGAGAGAGAGAGAGAGAGAGAGAGAGAGAGAGAGAGAGAGAAGGCAAAGGATGAGGAGAGAGAGAGAGAGAGACAGAGAGAGAGAGAGAGAGAAGAGAGAGAGAGAGACAGAGAGAAGAGCAAAGGATGAGGAGAGGAGAGAGAGAGAGTGAGGAGAGAGAGAGAGGAGTAGAGAGAGAGACAAAGACAGAGAGAGAGAGACAGAGAGAGGGCAAAGGTGAGGAGAGAGGAGAGAGAGAGAGAGAGAGAGAGAGAGAGAGAGAGAGAAGGCAAAGGGTGGAGAGAAGAGAGAGGAGAGAGAGAGAGAGAGAGATGAGAGAAGAGAGAGAGAGAGAGAGAGAGAGAGAGGAGAGTGAGAGAGGAGAGAGAGAGAGAGAGAGAGAAGAGAGAGAGAGAAAGAGACAGAGAGAGAGAGAGAGAGAGAAGAGAGAGAGAGAGATGAGAGAGAAGAGAAGGAGAGAAGGAAGGAGAGAGAAGAGACGAGAGAGAGAGAAGGTAGGAGAGAGAGAGAGAGAGAGAGAGAGAGAGGAGAGAGAGATGAGAGAGAGAGAGAGAGAGCAAAGGGTGAGGGCAGAGAGAGGAAGAGAGGAGGGAGAGAGAGAGAGAA
>CM031603.1:55596564-55604064 GCA_018398815.1 Conus ventricosus
GTTTTCGCCGGGAGGCCTAACAAGGAGCATGTATTAGAGACAGATGTTTTAGAGGGGGTTTGTCACGAGTTTGTCCGAGGCCTGCGTTGACCCACCCGGGTGGCGGAATTACTTATTTGTTTATTGTCGTTGCTGTTGTGTCGTTACCCGTCCCTTAGTGTGGCTTGTGGTGCGGTTGCACCTTGGTATAGTCAGTCAACTTCGGTTTGCTTTCTCTCTCTCTCTCTCTCTAATTCCACCGCCCGTGCTATTCATCCTGCAAGTTCACGGGTGGCCGGTACCTTCTCTCGAACTTTCTGTCTATCGGCCTCTCGCCTGTCTTTTTACCTGTCGCACGTGCTTCGTTTTTTTTTTAGTTTGAAGTATGCTCACTCTGTGACGCAGCATGGCATGTTGGCCGCCATTGCTGAGGGAGGTTAGCTCTTCACTCGAGCGGAAGATGTCTCTGGGGGCGCCGCTCCAGTCCGGGTTCTTTACCTTATCATCGAGAGTACAGTCAGTACTTTCAATTCCTGCAGCGGCCTGTAGGAGAGGGACAATCATCACTCTTCGGTTTCGCATCTTCGCCTCTGTCCTCTCGCTGGACAGAGGGTAGAGAGAGTCCTTTGACCGCCTCTTCGGGGTCACCACGGGTAGCTGGTAAGCATCAGTTTCGTGGTCTGTTTGTTTTGATTTGTTGTTGTTAGCCGGCTTAGTCTTCGCTTTTGCGCAATTTCTTTTGTTTTCGAAATTGTTAAGAGAAATATTGTGTGGAGACCTTTTCTCTGGTTATTCCATCTTTAACCTGGCCATTCTAAATTTTTTCCAAATTCTTTCTCCTGTTTATGTATCTGGTGATGCGGTAGTCGGTGGGGAGGGAGAGAACCTGGTGATTCAGGGTTGGAACTTGCTTGGTCTCACTCGTCCGCCCTGTCACATTCTCCGGACTTTTATCCTTCGGCCACCGTCTGTTTGTGTGTGCAAGGAGAACGAGTTTTATGTTCACGAAACGTGCGTACGCATGATTTGTCGTTCGGATGCATGGTTGGAAATTTGTGTTATTTTGAAATGTGTTTATAAAATGTGACAGTTGTCCATTGAATTATTATTTGCAATGTGGTGGCAGTTATTAAGCGATGGTCGCTGTGTTGATTTATTTCCTAAGGAAGGAAAACGTTAAGCGTGAGTGAGAGAAGAGTGAAGATAATCATATTGGTTTATAACCTGTTGATTTAATGCAGTCTTTTACCTGCATCGTGTGAGAAGACTTGATTCGATGGATTTTCTGTGTGCGTTGAATACACTTCCCTCGCCCATCATGCGAGTGGCTAAGACTTGACAGCAATGGTCAGACGGTACTGACGGCAGGGTTCCAGTACCCTTCTTCCTTCCTCCTTCCTTCTTCTTTCCCTCCTCTTCGACTCTCCTCCCAGCTACGTCCTCCCCCCTCCCGGGGGCTTCACCTGGAGCACGATCTGGATGGTGCCACGTATGGTCGAGGCCACGTTCTGGTTGAGACCACGGACGGGAGGTGCCACACGCTGATCGAGGCCACGCCTTGGTCGGGACCGAGGGCTGGTAGAGACGCCCGCCGTCTTGACTGGCCGGCCTGGACCCCCGTCCAGGACCTCCAGTAACAGCTACGTCCCCCCCCCCCCCCCCCCCCCGGGACACGCTCTTCACTGCCGCTTGGAAGTCGAGGGTGTCGGCTTTGAGCGACTCCCTGCGAGAACCAACCCGGCTCGGAGCACCTAGTGCGACAGGGTGCTCCCAGCAGACTCGACAGGGGCAGGGGTGTGCACGCACTCCATGGTGTTAGGAAGGGTCAATGCTGGGAAATATTTCCTTTATTGTGTATTTGTCATATGTGCTGGAATGCTGTAAGTGTGATTCATGTGCGTCGTATGGCGAAATACTTATTTATAATCGTGCATGTTGTGGGTGCGGGAGTGCTTGATTGTGATTGTGCATGTTGTGTGCGTTGGAGTGCTTGATCGTGATTGTGCATGTTGTGTGCGTTGGAGTGCTTGATCGTGATTGTGCATGTTGTGTGCGTTGGAGTGCTTTATTGTGATCGTGCATGGTGCGTGTGTTGGAATGTTTATTTTGCTGGTGTGAATAAATGGGGTGTTGTATCGTAATCTTTATTGTGTGGTCTCTTGCGGAGCGTGTGTGGTCAGTCACTCCCTTCACTCCCACCTAGACCGATCCTGTCAGGGCAGACCTCCAGGGGTCGGTCGTGACAGAGACAGAGACACAGAAAGAGAAAAGAGAGAGAGAGAGAACAGAGAGAGAGAGACGGGGGTGAGAGGAAGAGGGAAAGAGAAAGACAGTAAAGACAAACTGGGAGAGACAGAAGGGAGTGAGTGGAACAAGGGAGGGAGGGGGGAGTAAGGAGGCACAGACAGAGAGAGAGAGAGAGACAGAAAACAAAGGGTGGGGAGAGAGAGAGAGTGGAGAGAGATGAGAGAGAGAGAAGAGAGAGATGAGAGAGAGGAGAGAAGCGAGAGAGAGAGAGAAGGCAAAGGGGCGTGGGTGTGAAAGAGAGAGAGACGCAGAGAGGAGAATGGAGAAAAAGTGAAAAAGGGAGGAAAAGAGGGGAGGGGAGGGAGGCAAAGAGATAGAGAAAGAGAGAGATAAGAGAGAGAGAGACAGAGAGAGAGAGAGAGAGAGAGAGAGAGAGAGAGAGGAGAGAGAGTGAGAGAGAGAGAGAGAGAGATCTATAGAGAAACTGAGAGATGTATACTGGTGAATCGAATCCAAAATACACTAACCTTACAGACTGTGGACTTCGACAAGTCTTTTCTCTACGTACGCACCCTCCCCCCCACCCCACCCCCCCCCCCCCCCTCCCTTTTCCTTATCCTGAACTGCAAAAGTTTTATACCATAACTGTCTGGTGCTATGTCTAGCTTAAAGACATGGAGCAAATGTTCATGAATCCAGTAATGTGCAGTCTACAATTCTGATGGGTCAAAAATAAAATTGGTCTGGCAATGGCATGAGCAGTGATTCAAGATCTATTTGTCATATTATGATGAAAAACCTTAAATTAATAAATGTATACGAGAAAAAAGTAGAATCTTTTACGATCATCATCAAAAGTCCACGCATCATTTCTTTTTCAGAAAAGCCGCAAAAACCATGATCCAACTGTTCTTCTACCCTAGAAAGATATGAACATTCAAATACAACCTTACCTGTTTCTGAGTGCCACAGCTTCCTGACTGAAGACATCTCTCATGTGTTGCTTCTTTTTGTAGATGTCCTCCAAGCAACGGATGGATTCTACGGCTCCTCTGTAACAAAATTAACTTAGCATATGTAACTGTGATATCTTATCGAAACAAAACAAGGAATCCCAGTTAAAAAAGAAAAGGAAACGAAATGAGAAAGAACTGAAACAAGTGTCCCATGGACACAATTTGAATTACACTAACTTACAGGTCTCCTACAACACTATTCCATCTTCTGTGGTGGTCCCTGGGAAGAAATAATAATCAACACATCTCTAGTCTACATCATCCCTATTTTCCACCATATAGCAAACCAACAGACTCCCAACCATAAGCAACATTAAATCCCAACCATCCTCAAGATCATGGGCACCAAAGGAAAGAAGAACAGGAGTGTTGTTTTTACTTTTAAGTCTGGAACTTGTGCAAGTGAATATTTCCAAAGAAGATACATTGGCAATCTCCCTCAGGAGTCTCTTCTATCAACAGTAAAGGGAAAGAATATGTTCCTGAAACCGCATGGTCCTGAGGGAGTGATACTTACAGGAGGCAGACCATGACTTTTTCCACATGTGTAAGCAGGATCAAAATTATTTGTCTTCAGATCTTACAGAATCAGTCAGACTCTCAAGTTTGACATTATGATTTAAAGTAAGGTGCATGAAGATCGATGGCACACTACTTCCAGACACACATTTCCATCATGCATACTAACTGCCTAAATCTACTGCCTGCGTTTATGCTTTTCTTCTGTTGGTGAGAGGAGGGCATGACTATGAAGCTGCTGCTGACTGTAGCAAGGCTATGGTGGATCTCATATACCACTTAAAACTTGTAGTACACAAACATACTGGTCAGTAGGGCTTGCTTCTACCCCAGTTATTAGGGATCCCAACCTTTTTTCTTGGATTCAGCTTTAATTGGTAAGGTTACATCCTCTCAACAGTTACTGAGGGTATAGTCTGTCACATCAGCACTGTGTTCCAGCCTATGAAAGGAAGCCTATATGTTTCAGCTAATGTAAGCTCCATCCTCCACCATGCCTATACTCCACTTTGTATAAATGTTCTATCCCATGGTGGTTCAATGTTCCAATGTGTTCCATGTGGTCCACAATACAAACAAACAAACAACACCACCAAACCAACAACAGCAAAAAAGCAATATGACCCCCTTCTTTTTCTGTCCTACTCACTGCTTTAAATTTCTGTCCCTTATTCACCTCTCTCCCTCTCCCCCCGCCTTACCCCCCCCCCCCCCCCCCCCTCTCTCTCTCTCTGTTCTCTCTTCTTTCCGTTCTTCTCTAGACTCTCTCTGCTCTCTTAGTCTTTGCCAGTATCTCATTCTCAGTCTCTCCATAACTTTCATACAGCATGCACACAAAGTCCCTGACTTCCCCTGACCTTTTCCCTGACAGGGTGTGACCAAAACCTTCTTGTAATTGAAAATGGTGCAAATGAGCAGGCTGAAACAATGAACTGTCTTGTCTGCTGATGTGTGCCAAAAATAGCAATGTTACTAAATCAATGGCCAGTATTCTTGACAGCATAATCAGATTACAATTGTCTCTTACACTTTATGCATTTTCCTTTTACTTATGATCTTAGCTTTGGAAACGAAAGTAACTTATGGTCTTTCCAAGCCCTGCTCATGATGTTATAGTGTGCTTTGTCAGTGTTTTATCTGATTTCTAGCTCAAATCTTACTGCCCTATTCAGTGACTGAGAAAGTGTGTTTTCCAATACTTTTTCAGTTTCCCTGATCTGTACAAACCCTGTTTCTGTGGACATCTGTGTGGTCAGAGGCCCTCTATGTGATTCCGTCTCCCTCCATCTGTCCATTGTCTCTGTCTGTCTGCCTCTTGTGTGTCTGTCTCTTCTCTCTCTGTGTGAGCGAGTGTGTGTGTGTGTGTGTGTGTGGTGTGTGTGTGTGTGTGTGTGTGTGTGTGTGTGTGTGTGTGTGTGTGTGTGTGTGTGTGTGCATGTGTGTGTGAGCATGCATGTGCGTGTGTATGTGTGTGTGTGTGTGTGTGTGTGTGTGTGTGTGTGTGTGTGTGTGTGTGTGTGTGTGTGTGTATGTGCACACGTGTGTGTGTGTGTGTGTGTGTGTGTGTGTGTGTGTGTGTGTGTGTGTGTGTGTGAGTGTGTGTGCATGTGCATAGTTTGTTCTCCAGGATTCAGACTATTTAACTCATCAATAAAACTTTGAAAGGCATAGTATGTCTTATTTTCATCTATTTTTTCCTTTCTTTTATTCCTTTCTTGTGTGTCTGTCTCTTCTCTGTGTGTGCATGTGTATGTGTGTGTGTGTGTGTGTGTGTGTGTGTGTGTGTGTGTGTGTGTGTGTGTGTGTGTGTATGCGTGTGTGTGTGTGTGTGTGTGTGTGTGTGTGAATATGTGAGTGTTGCTTGAGTTCACTTGTTGATCTATTAAGACTTTATTGAGCAGTGGTGAGGAACAGGCTGTTGTGGGTGTGAGAACAAACTACTCTCAGAAAAACTTGCACAAAGCAAGAGACCATGGGCAAAAAGAAGGATGAAGAAAGGTGATTGTATAGACAATTGTGCAATATCCAGGTGACTTCTCTCGATGAGAAGCGATGCTGTACTTTTTTCTTCTCTCTCTATGTCTCTTACTTGTGGGTTATCTAATCTTTTCTGCTGCACCAGTGACACTCCCCTCACGCTGTTTATTCGCGCTCCCCATCCAGTCACACCCTGCTTTGTCCTGTTACAACCCCTGCACCAGCAATCCAAAGGGAGAGTCAATGCCAAATTGTCAACTGGCAACCCACCAAAAAAGACAGGGCATGGCTGATGAGTCACTTCTGGAGTGTTCAGTGGTGCCTGTTCCGATCCATCTACACGGGACACCTCCTTCTAATATACCCAAACTGACAAATAAAACTGTGTCGTCACGGACCCAGTATGAATGAGCATCCCCCTCCAGATGGCACCACCATGTCCTTCCAGCGGTAGTTCTAATGAACTCATTGATACCAGTGACCTCTACACAAACTCACATAGGGCATGGACAGGAAATCAAATCTGATGTTTTCATCAGAGCTGGGCACGCAGGATCACAGAATTTGAAACTTTTTTTTTTTTTAAATCTTTATGCTGATCAGTGAGGATGAAGATGATGCCATGGAGTTCCAGTCTGGTCTAAGACTGCATGACAGGACTGTACTCTGTCTGTGCTTACTGTCATACGTCCTGGTATCAACCACGCCCATGAGATACCAACACCTGTAGTGATGGTCAGGAAATCTGAGCAACAGTCTAAGGGATGCATTTGTTAAATGGATGAAACTCGACTGTGTGGTACCGGTCTTTTCAACAGAACAAACTCAACTCTGGGTAGGAGCCGGTCATGGGCCAAAAAAATCCCACAAATGTCCATGGCTCTGATGGGAATGGAACCCATGACCTCTCTGCTAAGAATCAACACTAACTACTACACCACAATGGCTGTTCTTTTCTCTTTTTTTCTTCCCCAAAAATGCCTGTGAACACACACTTGCCACTCAAGAGACCATTTTCAAATATATGTTGAGCTGGGAATTCATCATCAAAAGCACATGACCAGGGAGAACTTTTTCATAAACATACCTACATATATCACAACTGCCTCTTTCAGGTTTTTCTACAGTTTTACTAATTGGACGGCACACATAATGGCATGCAATTTTTAAAATACACAGCTCAGGCAAGCCTTCTGGTATCTTTTTGCACACTGACTAGGGATTCATGGTACAGTGGTAGTTGTGTCTGTTTTGCTCACTGTCGCTGACCCCCCCCCCCCCCAATTCATTGATAACACTGTTTGGGGTCCCACACCCAGACAAGAAGTGAGAGATTGCATCCAGCCTTGTCAACAGCTTGCTTTTGATATTTGCGGGGGAAAGAAGGAGGGGGTTGGGTTGGTAGTGGTGGTAGTAGGCTTGATTTTCAGATTGGGTTCGACAAAGCTGAGGAGAATCCTGATAGTGTTTTAGCAGATGCTGTTGTCACATTGCTTTATATATTCCACTGCCAGAATTTTTGCCTGGTCACAGTCTGTCTGCATAACTGACGGTCACAAAGAAAATGGCTGCAGATATTTGCACTATTCAAATTTTTGTTGATACCTAGTGTTTGGGATGGTTAAGTACTGTACTGTCATGAGTCATTCTGGACACAGATCAGCACTTCCGTTGTTCTGGGTGGCCATGTGTCTACACCTATGTGAAACATACTAGGACTATGTACATATATCAAAATGAAACATTCTTAACACGAAAAAAT
>CM031603.1:55611564-55621564 GCA_018398815.1 Conus ventricosus
ACTGACCAGCAGAAAAATTCTTCTTCGTGCATGCAACAAGATATCGAAATTTCCAGCTCCATTTAAAGGTAAGACTTGAACGTGGGCCTCTTCAAAGGAACTTTGTATAAGCGACAATACTTGGAAACATTTGACCTAACCCTTTGTCAATAAATTTAAAAAGGGAGGCTATTCGTGTTAAGGTCCTGCGAAAGCCAGAGTCCAGCTGTCATTGCATTATGCGACACATTCAATATAGTCTGTCTCAGTGACTTGGAGACATCGAGCTGACGTGTAACAACGTTTTCATTCTTAAAAGTAAGCGCAACACACCTGCTTCCACCGCAAAAGCGAAAAGAAATATTGGTCATATTCACATGAACCAATGAAACTTTCGAATCATTTCTTCTGCGCGTCTTCTTTTTGAACCGACGAGTTTAACTGGTGTTGCATGCAAGGTTGGGATTGTGGGGACAACAAGCAGTTCGACAGGCTTACAACTTGTTTCTCCTCAAAATGAGTTGTGACCAAAGCCTGAGGTTCACTTAAAAAACCCAAAACCAAATTTTTAAATTAAATTAAATTTCCCAAAATCATAAATACTTTTTTTTAGCCATATCCTCGGGTAAAAGACCAAGCTCTAAGCGCTTTACTATCCACCCCTCGTTTCACAACGGACTGCCCCTTTTCCCTGGGTTTGTGCCGACTGAAAACGGGCCCCTGGCTTCTTTCAATCCTTTTCCCTTTTCATCCAGTCAACATCGTTAAATTTTGTTTTCCCCCCTTTTAGTTTCCTTCACTTCCTTCATTCTTTCCCCTTTTTCCCCATGCGCACGTAAAAATGCCCCTTTTATTTCCCTTAAAAATGAGGTTTATTACTGGGGGAAAACCGAAACCGTAAAGAATCTGGGCCTAAAAAGGGTACGGGGAATGGAAAAATTTTTTTTTAAAAAAGGAAAAATGTTTTTAAAAACGGCCCCTAGGGTTTTTTCTGGGGTTGTCCGGTCTTTTCACAAAGGAAAAATTTTAACCAAGCCTGGCACGCCCCTGAATCTCCCGTAGCGAACCACCATTTTCCCAAACAATAGTTTCACTCTTCCTTTTTGGAGGCCCTATCTTGGGTTTTTTAGCTACCCCCCCCCCCCCCCCCCCCCCAAGGACTTTTGCAAATGTTTTTTCTTCTGACAGAAAACCTGAATTTTTAATGTGAGCATAGGGGAGTCTGCCCCCTTTTTTGCATCCATTACCCAACCTGTCATAAAAAAAAGGGACATTTTTCCCCTTCCCGCATTCAAAATCCACACTGCATCACCGGGGGGGTCCACGGGGTGCCAAAAAGTAGGGGGTTCCCCGAGGGGTTTTTTTCATCTATTTCTCGACTGGGGAAACACCTTTTAAAAATACCCCGGGGAAAAATTGAGAAAGGGGGTTTTATTTCGATTTCCCTGTTTTCAATCACGATTTTTAATGGGCCCCGGCCCCCCCCTGAACGGCAATTCTGCCCTGCTTTTTTTTTGTTTTATGGGGGGGGGAAAGCGGAGGAAAGGGGAAAAAGAAAATGACAACGGGAAAATTTTTTAAAAAGTTTTAAAACCGCTTCCCGGCAAACAATTTTTTTTCCCCCATATACTTTTCCCTGTTTGTACATTCCAAACGACCCGAAAAACTTTGGCACAAAATTTTTTGACACTGAAAACACAAAAGCCACTCCCCAAAGCACAGGTTGGTACGGTTTTTAATTTTTTTACCACGAATTTCCCACTGTAACATTTCAAAAAAAAAGCTTTCTTCAAAGGATGTTTTTTTTTGGGGGTTGTGAAAAAGGGGTCCCCCCCATTGAAATTTTAATTTTGCAGGGTTTTTCACCAGTAAATGCTTACAAACGTTTTTGATTGGGGTCAAGGTTTAAAAAGGCTGCTCACGAAAAACCCTGGGGGGGCAGAAAAACCCAACCGGGGAAACCCCCGGGTCAAAAAAATTAAAAATTTCGCTGTTTTTAAAGGATTTCCGGTTTTTCCAACACGGATGGCCCCCGTTGCGGTTTTTCCCCTTTTTGTTGCCCCTGTAGTCAATTTAAAAATTTTCCCTTTTAATGGTGAAATTTCCCCAAAGGGTTTTACTCGGGCCCTTGTTTAAAACACGACCTGGGTTTTGGGGGAGGTTTTGGGCTCAAAGTTTTTGAGCCAAACCTTTCCCCGCGTTCCCCCCTTTTTGGCTGGATCTGTGGGGGGTTGGGGAAAATTTGGCCCCCTCGCTTGGGCACGGGGGAAGGCCCGGGGGGTGAAAAACACCTGGAAAAGGAAATAATTTAAAAAGTAGGGGTTTTTTCTGCAGTCAGATCCCCCCAAGGGGAAAAAAAAATGAGCTTCTCATTGCATTAACCGGGAAAAGGCAATACACTTGTTGCCGCCTTGCCAAACCAAAATTCGTTGGATAGACCAAATCAGGGAAATTCGTCTGGGGGCCCCGTAAAATACTCCCCAAAAGAAAAAAAAACAACACTTTTTTTTTTCAAAAACTGGCCCTTCCTAAAATTTTGAGGACGGGTTTTTTTCCCAAAGTGGGCTTTTAAAACACCCCCAACACCAACCCCACACAAAACCCCACACACCCACAAAACACACACACCCCCCACCCAAAACAAAAAATTTTTCACTGAATGTTTTACGATTGCGGGTTTCAGATGTTTCAGACCCCCAAAAATGTATTTCAAAACGTGCGTTCCCGTTAGTCCGGGAAATTTTTTTTTTTTTTGGTTTTTGGCCCACTGTTTTGACCCCCAAACGGCTGGGGGCTTATTTGGGGAAGGGCGACAGTTTACTCTACAGTTTTTGCGTAATAGTGCTTTGCAATTCATTTTTTTTCATTTTTGTTTGGTATTTTTACGAAAAAAAGGTCTCGGTTTGTTGCCGTGCCCAAAAAAAGCCCCACAAAACCAAAGGGTTTTTCGAACGGGGTTTGGTCTTTTTTTTAAGAGTTTTTATCATATATACAAAAACCCCCCCCCCCCGTCCCCAAATCCCCTTCCCCCTTTTCGCCCCTTTTTGCCCCTCCCCTTTTTACTCACCCCGCCTTTACGAGGCTACCCCCCCCCCCCCCCCCCCCCCCCCCCCCCCGCCCCCCCCCCCCCCCCCCCCCCAAAAAAAAAAAAAAAATCCATCACCCATGCACCCCGACGCTCACATGGCTTTTAAATTTTTTTTTGCAAAAAAAGGGGGGCTCCTTTTTAGCCATCGTGGAAGCATTACATTTGTTTTCCCCGGGAAAGAGGAAAAATTTCAAAAGGGCCCTTGCCGTTCCCCCTTTAATAAAACCCCAAAACGGGAAAAGGGGGTTAAACTACCTTTTTTTGCAAACCTTCCCCGACGAGAGCCGTCCCCCCCTTTTCATGGGCCAGATTTTTGCTAATCGTGGGTAAGGGACCCCAAAATCATTTTTTCTCCATCAGTTGGCTTTATAGTTCAATTTTGAAAACACCCCACACAAACCCCGCGCGCGGGTGGAAGGGGAAAAGGTTTCCCTGTGGCACATGTAATGCAAACAATCGATATCACCAAAAATTGACTCCCAAGAGCTATTTTTTCAATCATTTAAAATTGGGGAAAAAAATAAACTCCATTTGCAAAGGAAAGACAGGAAAAATCTTTGATTTTTTTTTTTCCCCCCCGGACGGTCCCTTTTTGCGTCATTTACGGGCCCGACCCTTATGCTCATTTTGCTTTTTTAACCCTCACATTTCAATCTCATTTAAAAAAAACAACAACAACAACAACAAAAACCCCCAACCACACAAACAAAAAAAAAAAAGATCCCTTGTCTGTAACGGTGTGCTACTTAAAGGGAAAAAAAAAAAAAATAACAGGAGTGAACGTTTGAGGGTTTCTTTTTGTCTGTATATCCCAAAACAAGCGATTTAATTTCTCAGTTTGTTTGGGTTCTAGTACCATCTTTCAAATAGTCGGGGACAAATACAGATTGAGGGGAAATTAAGGGGGGGAAAAAAAACACCAGTCATTAGCCCAAAATTTTTTTTTTTAATTTTGGGGGGGGGGGTTTTTTTTTTTTTGGGTTTTTTTGGGGGGTTTTTTATTTTTTTTTTTGTGTTGGGGGTGTGGGTGGGGTGGTGGGGGTGGGGTTGGGTGGTGTTTTGGTGTGGGTGTTTTGAGTGGGGGTTTTTTTTTTCCTGGCTCTTTATATGTCGGGTTTTTTCCCCCCCTTTTTTTTTTCTTTTCTTTTCCCCCCTCTTTTCTCTTCCCTCTCCCCTCTCCTCTCCCCTCTCTCTCTCTCTCTCTCTGCCCCCTCTCTCCCCTCACCCCACCAACAAATCACACACACAAAACACACACCACACAAAAACACACCAAAACCCCACACACACCACCCCCACCACAACCCCAGAAAGGGCCTTTTCCATTCTCTTTTTTTACCAAATGAACCGGTTTTTGACACATTTGCTCATCGACAACTAACTCCCTTAAATCCCCTTAAATCAAAAAATTAATCAAAAAAAAAAAAAAAAACAAAAGAAAGAAACAAGTAAACCTTTTTTTGATTAAACCCAAATTTTACCCGAAAAAAGTTTCTAGGCTGTTTTTTTTAAAACCCCATCTTTTCAAAAACCCCACTTAAATTGAATGGATTCCCCCTTTCCAGAAAAATGTTTAGCATTCTTTTGCTTCATGGGTCCTATAAATTTTCTTTTTTTTTTATTTTGAATGATAAAAACACACCCCAACACACACAACACAAACACACACACCCACACACACAACAACATCACACGCCCCGCACGCCAAACCCCCGCACGCAAAGCACGCACGCCACCACGCAAAGCAAAGCACGCACGAAAGCACGCTCGCAAAGCAGCAAAGCACCACCGGGGGGAACACCCCCAAAACAAAACAAAACATTCAAGCACACAAAATTTCACACAAACGACACCCCGAAAAATTTGACGACGACAAAAGAGACAGACAAACAGAAAAAAAAGACATGCAGATTTTTGGGGGGGTTTTAGTACTAGCGAAACACCGGGCCGCCCCTAAACCCCCTTTTTTAAAAGGTAACAATAAAAAAGGAGGAAAAACAAACAAACAAATAAAAAAACAACAACAACCCAAAAACCCAAAATCTGTCCCAAAAATTTAAAAAAAAAAAGACAGCTATGTTAAAAACAATTAAGTTTTAAAAACTGTACGTCTTAAACTAAAAAATTGATGTCCCCTTAAAAAAAAAAACAAAAAAATGCCCCGTCCTTAAAAAAAGAACAAATCCCCCCAAATAAGTACACAAATGCATGTGAAAATTTTACGTGAAAAAAACTAAAATATTTTATATCCTTAAAGCAAATTTTTATATATATATAAATATATAGTTCCCTTTTTGGGAAAAAGGTTTAGCCATTCCTTTCTATATTTAATATCATCCACAGTTTACAAACCCGAGTTAAAACAAAACAAAGAAAAAGGTAAAAATAAAACAAATTTTCCCCCTTTACCCCCCCCCCTAAAAAAACAAACAAAAAAAACATACACCAAAACACACACACACACACACACCCCAACACACACACACACAAAACAATATAAAATATATTTATATTAAAATAAATTTATATATTTTATATATTTTAAATTTTAAAAATAAATATATAATTTTTTACACAAACCCCACACCCCACACAAACTCACTCAACACACGGGGAACGCGCCCCCACAACACACACACACACACACAAAACACACACACACAACCAAAACACAAAACACAACCCACAAAAAAACACCACACACCCCACAGAAGAGGGGAAAAGAGGGGAGAGAGGGGAGAAGGGAGGAGAGAGAAGGGGAGGAAAATTTTAAAAGGAGAGAGAGAGAGAAGGGGAGGATGGGGGAGGGGAAGGGAGGCGGGAAAGGTTTAAAGAGCGGGGGGTTGGGTTGAATATAAAAAGGATGAAAAAAGGGGAAAAAATTTAAGGAAAAAAAACCAAGGGGGGGGAAAGGATAAAATTTTTGGGGGGAAAATAGGAAAAATAAGGAAAAGGGGGGGGTTAGGAGGGGGGGGGGGGGGGGGGGGGGGGGGGGGGGGGGGGGGGGGGGGGGGGGGGGGGGGGGGGGGGGGGGGGGGGGGGGGGGGGGGGGGGGGGGGGAAAGGGGGGGGGGGGGGGGGGGGGAAGGGGGGTTAGGTTGGGGGGGAAGGGGAAAGAAGGGGGAGAATTGGGGAGAAAAGGGGGAAAAAAACAAAAAGAATGGGGGAAAAATGGATTTAAGGGGAAAAGAAAAAAGGGAAGGGGGGGTTTTTTCATTTACAAAACACCATTTTTTGGGAGTTTAACATCGTGGGGAAATAAATAAACCTTTTTAACCGTTTTTAAAACAAAAAAATAACTTAAATTAATTTTTGGACAAAGGGGGGGAAAAAAAAGGGGGGGGTTGGGGGGGGGGGGGGGGGGGGGGGGGGGAAAATTTCCCCCCCCCCCCCCAAAAGGGGGGGGGGGAATTTTGGGGGGGGGAATTTTTTTTTAAATTTTTGGGTTTAAAAATTCCCCTTTTCCCTGCCCCTCTTCCCACCCAAAAGGAAAAGGAAAAAATTGGGGGAAAATTTGGTAAACCCCCCCCTTTTTCTCTTATTTTCCCCATTCCCCAAAATTAATTTTTAGGTTAAATGGGAAAGAAAAGCCCTTTTCCTAAAAAAAACCCCAAAAAGGCCTTTTTTTTTTGAAAGGGGGGGAAAAAACAAGGGGGGGGGGGGGGGGGGGGCCAAATTTTTTTTAAATTAAAATCCCCCCAAAAAATTTTAAAGTTTTGGAAAACATTTTTTTTTTTTTTTTTCACATTTTTGGGGGGGGGAAACCCTTTTTTTACCCCCTGGGGAAAAAACCTAGGCACCCCTTGGGGCCCCCCCCCGTAAAAGGGGGTATCCTCCCGCTGGAAAATGTTTGGTTTTTGGGAATGGTTTTTGTGGCCCCCCTTTTCAGGTTTTTTTGCCCCTTTGAATTAAATTTTCAATGCTTTGGTTTTGACCGTTTGTAAAAAAATAACTAAAAAAAATTAATTTTTTGGCTCTTTGGGAAATTTGTTTTTAATTTCCGGCACACCTTTTTGGATTAAAACGTATACCCGGGGGTGTGAAGAAAGAGGAAAAAAGAGTGAAGAAAGGAGGGGGGAAAAAGGGGGGAGGGAGGGGGAGGGACAGGCGGCCGAAGACAAAGCGGCGGTTTTCTTGAAATTCCTTTTTAGGGGCCAAGCCAAACACCCTTCCCGAAAGAAGGAAGAAGGGACAAACCCCCCCAGTTAAGGGGAAAAAAAGGGCCTTGGGGGGAATGAAAAGGGGATAAAAAGAGGAAAGGGGAAAAAGGGGGAACCTAAAAAGTAAGGGAAAAGGAAAAAAGGGAACGCCGCCCCCCAGGCCCCGAAGAAACCCCCTGCCGTTTTTGGGAAAAATGTCCCCTTGGGGGAAGCCCCCCACCCGGCCCCGCTGGCCTTGGGGAATAGATGTCTCCCTCAAAAACACCTTTTTTGGCTTTGGGAAGTTGACGGGTCTTTGGGCCCTATCCCGGGGCACAAAAGGAAGAAGCCGGTCCGGGGCAACGGGGAGGTGATGAGGGGGAACCTTTTTTGCCCCCTCGAAAGAACCATCCTCCTTTTTAAAAATAAAGCCCCAGGGAAGGGGTGGGGGTGTCCCGGGCTATAGGCAGGGTTTAAAAACCGGGGGCCGGCTAGGGGGTTTGAATTGACTGGTTCCCCCCCTCTGCCCCCCCTTTTGGAGGGGTTTCTTTTTAATTAAAACCAAAATTTCATGTTTTATCCCGTGCGGGGTTGGGGGGTGTCCCCTATTTTTGAAAATTTTCAACCCGCCCCCCCGGGTTTTTTTTTAATTTTTAACCCGGACCCTTTTGTTTTGTTTTACTTTAATTTTTTGGCCCGATTTCGTGCCAGGGTGTTTTTCCAAATTTTACCGCCCGGGGTTTTTTTTTTTATTTCGTTAACAGGTTTTTTAAATTTTTCCGTTTTAGTAACCGCTGCAAACCCTTGAAGGCTTGGAAATCCTTTTTAAAAGAAAAACCTTGTTCCTGCCTTTTTAAAATAAACCCAAAACATATCGACATATCTGCCTTTCACCCCTGTTTTATGCTTTAAATACCAACTACTCTGCGAGCAAAACTGTGTTTACCGGAAAAAATAAAAAAAGAAAAAAAAAATCTTAAACAAAAACGATCCAAAAAAAAAAAGCCCCTTTTAAATTAAACTTACCCTCACAACACACACACACCCCTACACACAAAACACACAACACACCAACACACAACACCACACACACACTTTTCAGCACGCAGGACACACAAAACACCCACACAGACACCCCAAAAACACGACACCCCCACACACACACACAACACCCCAACACACACAAAACACACAAAACACAAAACCCCACAAAACACCCCACGTGCACGCACGCGCGCGCGCCCAAAACTACAAAACACCCACACCACCCCACACCCAAAAACACACAAACCCCACACCCCCACACACACACACAACGTGCCCGCACACACAACAAACACACCACACACACACACAACCCCAACACTCAACCCCCCCACAACAAAACACACACACACACACACACGTGCCCCCCCACGCACCCACACACACACACACCACACACCCCACACACACACACACCCCAACACACACACACAAAACACACCCCCAACACACACCCCACCACACCCATACATCAAAAGGCCAGGTCATTGTTGAAATGTCGACCCCCAACAATTAACAAAAAAAACCTCAAGGGTTTTCAAAAAAGAAAGAAAAAGGACCTAAGGTCTGCTGGTAAGATAAAGGACCCTAACTGTTGCTGGGAAGGGTAAAAAAAGGGCCCCAATGGTCTGCTGGGAAGATAAAGGACCCAACCGGTTCCGGGGGGGTTTTTATGTGAGACTCTTTTCTGGGTCCGGGTTTTGATTCTCATTCTGATTTCCAAAACGGAAGAGTTTTTTGGTTTCGGAATTTTTAAAAACTGTCCACCCTAAGGTTAAGCCCCCCATAAAAAAAAATGAAAAGTAAGCTCATTCAATTCAATTTCCCCTTTCTAAGGAGAAAAATTTCCCTCGGTGATTGGGGGATGGGGGTTTTAAAATGAAAAAAAAAAAGTTAAACGTGTTTTGTTTTTGGGCATCATCTCCAAGAAGGGGGATAGTTTTTAAATTTAAAATTTTGGCATTTTAAAACGAAACCCCAAACGTAAAAAATCTCCAACCCTCAGGGGAAACCTTAAATTTAAGGGGGCGGAAAAAAAAAAAAGAAGGGGAAACAAAGCAAAGATTCTGGATTTTGTTCCTTTCCTTTTTTGGTTAAGGGGGTTTTTATGAAAACAAAAACAACCCCCCAAAAAAAAAGCACACAAACCAAACCCAAAACCAAAAAAAGTGAAAAACTTTGCCATAATTTTTGTCAAAACCACGCGGTTGTCCATTAATTTCATGACAATGGTTGCCATGATGAGAGAGATGCAGTTGAACGTCATCACCACGAACAGGAAGACACCTGCCAATGTGTGTCGATCAAATCATCATCATCATCATTACGTCGTCGTCTGCCGTCACGATCATCGTCATCGTCACCAGCATCGTCACAATCATCATCATCATCATCATAGGGCTAATCATCATCAATTCATCATCATCATCATCATGATCATCATCATCATCATCATCATCATCATCATCATCATCATCATCATCATCCATTCATCGTTGTCATCATCATCATCGTCGTCGTCGTCGTCGTCGTCATCGTCGTCGTCATCATCATCATCATCATCATCATCATCATCATCATCATCATCATCATCATCATCATCATCATCACCACCATCATCATGACGGATGTAGCAGCCCAGAATGTTGTTTTAGACATGATTCCCGATTTCACAGCTGTTGCAGCATCCGTCATCTTCATCTTTGTCATTCTGCCTGTGATCGCCAGATTAAAGTAGCGGGAATTATCAA
>CM031603.1:55626564-55629064 GCA_018398815.1 Conus ventricosus
TACAGTCTGGTGCTGTGACAGACCACAACTGACTGATTTCACTGCATGGCATCGCCCTGCTTTGGACAGAATCAGCCCTAAAAGGACCCAAAGCGTCAGCAACACTGAAAACGAAAACTGCTGGACCGAACTGTATCACGCAGCAGTGTAATTGTTCTGTTATGTATGTATTATGCTGTGAACGTGTTGCATATTGAGGACAGTGGACTGTGATTATCCTGTACTGAACAGGTGTCCGTCATGGCACCTGCACAATCAATTTGTCATAGCACAAAGAAGAATGTACTATGTTACGAAAGAAAATATGAAACACCTTGAAAATTCTCTCTCTCTCTCTCTCCTCTCTCTCTCTCTCTCTCTCTCTCTCTCTCTCTCTCTCTCTCTCTCTCTCTCTCTCTCTCTCTCAAAAAGTCAATCAAGACACCTCTACGACCTATATACTTCATAGGACTATGATAAATGAAACGCGTTATGAAAGGAAATCTGAAACGATGCCGGGAACACTAAATCAAAAAGAGGTCATTTTATCTCCAATGCATGTGTGAAACTTAAACACTCATTGTCGATTTCCCCCCCAAATCGAATCAATACCCTGGAAATGAAATATTACCTCAAGATCTTTAACATTTCATTCAAAAACGTCACATCACAACTCAGTCTGTTCACTAATGTAAAGGGGGGGAAGATGGAGTGGTACAGGCGTCTTTCAAGAACAGCCGACTTGGCAAAAACAAACAAACAAACAAACAAACAAACAAACAAACAAAAACAGCATTCTATGGGGCTCACTGCGAGGAGAGGAAGGGTGGTGAGGAAGGAGGGGGGGGGGGAAGTGGGGTAGGGCTGGGGGACAGAAAGAAGGGGAAACAGAAGAAACGGTGGAAGGACATCATCAGGAAGAAGCGGACCGTTCTCAGAGGAGCGTAGAGAATTACAACAGGTGGAGGGATACACAGGCATACAATGTAAAGTCATCATTAGTGACTCAACACAGTTTACGAGGCAGATAATGAAGACAATGATTATGACGATGAACGAGAATAGTCATCATTAGTGACTCAATACAGTTTACGAGACAGATAATGAGAAGAATGATTATGACGACGAACGAGACTAACACAGTTACATAGGGTTTTTTTTTTTTTTTTTTTTTTTTTTTGAACGGTACATACGTTGCTTACACTATTGAACAGCTTGAACAGAAGTGGCTGGGTAGTAAGGACAAGGAATACAACATAAAAAGCATTCACTGGAAGTTACATAGTTTTGTTTCCTCATAGAAGCTGTCGAGTTCGTGTACTTCATCATTATTTTCCCTAATACTTATTCACTCCCCCCCCCCCATCTCCCACCCCATTTGTTTTTAAAGTCTACATTGTTATGCTAGAGAGTGAATGAGTCCTTTTACTTACTTCGTAAATCCAAACAGATGTGGTAAGAACTTGATTCTTTTCATCCTGTCGCAGAAAAAAAAAAAAGATTAATGAAGGAGGGGAAGAGGAAGAGAGGAGGAGGTAGAATATATGGAAAAGAACACGGATGACGAACAGAGAGAGAAGCAGAGAAGTCGGTGAATCTTAACTAAGAATATGATCTGCCACAAAGAGAGAGAGAGAGAGAGAGAGAGAGAGAGAGAGAGAGAGAGAGAGAGAAGAGAGAGAGAGACAGAGACAGACAGAACAGACAGACAGACAGACAGACAGACAGTAGCTGACACACACACACACCTAGAAACAGATGAGATTGGTGTAAAGTGAAACAGAAAGAGCACACTGAGAACACGGATATCTTAAAACAAAAATAGATACAAACAAATCCAAAGCATCAAAGTACATAGACAAACACACACACACACACACACACACACACACACACACACACACACACACACACACACACACACACACACACACAAAACGCACACACGCACGCATGCTCGCACGCACGCACGTACGCACACACGTATGGATCCACCCACCGATCGCCCCCCCCCCCCCCAAACACACACACACAAACACACACATACACACGAGTATGCTCCAGCTTTTTTGTAGTTGGTTGTCTGGTTGGTGGACTTACAATCGATTCGATTGGTTGATTACTTGAATAAAATCCAAACATCAACGTGCATTGACATGCGCATATACATATGCATGAATACGCACTCACGCACACACACACACACACACACACACACACACACACACACACACACACACACACACACACACACACACACACACACACATCGTTTATCCACACGTTAAATTTGTTCCTTGGTCCGTTCTCTTTTTCCTCGTCACCAACTTCTTCAATTTTTTCCCTTCTTCTTTATCTTTGCCCACATAAAACACCTTTCTCCCTCTTTCGGACCTTCTTTTCCAATTCCATACGACCCCCCCCCCCTCCTTCTTTCCTTGCCTTTCTCCTTCTCCCCTCCCTTACTTACACCCTTCTCACGTCCTTACTTCCTTTCTCTCTGTTTTTCGTTTCTTCTCCC
>CM031603.1:55639064-55651564 GCA_018398815.1 Conus ventricosus
TAACATAAAAAATTTGTCCCGTGATAAGGAATTTTTGTTTAAAAGATTTTAGACTTTGAGGAGTTTAAATCAGGGCTTTTAAGCCTTATCCTATGGGGAGACTTTGGAATTTAATCTGGTCCGCCCAAAACCAAATTTAAAATACCCAATGCGGAGTTTGAAATTTTAAAAAAAAAAAGGGAGTACAGGGAAACTTAAAGCAGTTGCCCTGTGCGTCTGCAATTATGGTTTCACATTTAATGTATTTTTTTGGGGGAATTCAGCAGTTTTAAACCCTTAGGGCAATAGTGATAACCCTTGGGGACTTGTTTTAATGCGGGCTTCCCAAAACTTTAGCTGGACTTTTTTGAAGATTCTTTTAAAGGACTGCAGTCAGAAAGCAAACCGTTTTAAACCATCTCCCCCGACCGACCCCCAAAAGAAAACTGGAAATTTTGTCCTAAGTTTGCATCCCCCCTGTTTTTTAAAAATGATAAATCCCCAAATCATAAAGTGAAACGGAACCCCAAATAATTAAGAAAAAAAAGATAAATTTAAAATGAATAGTTGAAAATTTTCACTCTTTTTAAAGAAAAAGGAAGAACTCAGTAATTTAGTCCCCAAAAAAAATTTTTGTTGTTTTTAATTGGCCCCAGAAACTTGGTTAAAAAAGGGAAAATCCAGCAGCGAATTTTCAAAGGGGAGGACTTTGATATTTATAAAAAGGACGATTTGGGAAAAAGAGGTGGGGGGGTTTGATTGCCATTGGGGAAGAACTTAGCCAGTGGGTTTTTATACCCAAGGCAAAAATAGTGAAAGTTTTTTTTTGCAGGAAAAATTTTTAAAAATTAGAGACTGTCTTTGTTGGATCAGTTTACAAAACCTCCGCCCCCGGATAAAAAGGGTTTTTGTTCGTTTTCTGCAGAGACATTTCAATTTTGGGTTTGGGCCCCAATAGGGGGCAATATTATGGTTGGTGGAGACTTTAAATTACCAGATATTGTTGGGAGTGAAGATGCCATACTTGGTAATTTTTAAAACAGTAAAAAAAAATTAATCCCCAGTTTTTGTGGGCCCAAGGCTTGGATTGTACAGTCAGTTTAATCAAACCCAAAATCGTGGTAAGGCATTCTGGATTTATTTTTTACCAAATTTTCCAGGGCCTTAGGGCCCAAACCCGGAAATTTTGAAGGTGGGTGATCATGTTTAGGGTTTTCTTAGGAGCAACTTTAAAACCCTTTTGAAGAAAAAACCCCCCAACCCTACCTTAGGGCTCTGGGGAACCCAAAAGATTTCCCAAAAATTTCGCAGGGTTTTCGTGATTTTTTTAGCCGTCTTTTTTTTTAGGTCTTAGTGTTTTTAAAAATTTTAATTTTCGTGCCCCTTTTGGGAAATGTATAAAATCTAAATTGGAAATTTTTTATGGATGACAACATAAATACTAAAATAAATTCAAGCAAAAACCAACCCGCAAGGGGTTATACAAAAATAAAACGTTTGTTTGGGAAAGGGAAAAACTTTCTTTTTAAAAAATTGAAACTTCCATTTAAATTTAGAAAGATTACTGGTTGGTATAAACCTTAAGAGGCGGGTCAGAGAGAAAAAAGGGTTTCTCACTCCAAATTTTGTTTTTGGGTGATTTCGGAAGGTGGCCTTTAAAAACAAGGGAAATTTTGGTTTTTTAAAAGGGTAAAAGGGAAAAAACAAAAATTTGGGGTTCCCCCCCCTGGAAAAACAAAAAAAAACCTAATACAGGGCCCTGGGAAGGGGGAAAGGGAAAATTTCTTTAAAAAAGCCGTTTTGTTCAGTTTTTCAAAAACCCTAACCTTTAATTAAAGGTTTGACTAAAAGGGTGATGAATTTTTAAATCCCCCGAAATGCAAAACAAACAAAAAAAACAAAACAGGATAAATTTTAAATTTTTGACCATTATCAAAAGAAAAAAAGCAATGGTCCCGTTTGGGGTTCCTGGGCCCCTTTTAAAAATTTTGTGCAATGAATTGATTTAGGTTTTTCCCAAATTACTTTCCCAAAACTTCATGGCCAGGGGGGTAAAACCTGAAGGGGGAGAAAGCGGCATTGTTCCCTTATTTCCAAAAAGGGGGGAAAAAAAAAAAGCAGAGAAAATTTAGCCCCGTAATTTTACATCCATTCGTTAAAAAAATTGAAAACATTTAAAATTTTAGTTGAAAAATGGCCCCTCTTGGGCAAATTGATTCTTTTAAATAATTTTCCCCGGATGGTTTTTGGGCAGCGAAGGAGTTTGTGGAGAATAACTTATAAAAATCTCCAAAGTTTTTGTAAAATGTTTAAATAACAGCGCAAAAAAAGATGCCAAATTTTATTAGACTTTTTTTAAAAACCTTTGTTAAGGTTTTACCAAAGAGGGCCCCGCTGCTTAAAATTGAAACCCTTTGGATTGACGGTTTTTTTGCTAAAATTTGGGCCCCGATTTATTCCCGGGTTGGGGGAAAAACCCGAAAGTTGTTGTGGGGGTGTCCCCTTAAAATTTTAACCCGTCTTTTCAGGTGTACCAAAAGGAAATTTTGGGGCCTTGTTTTTTTTTAATTTATTTTAAAGACAAAAGTTTGAAATTTTCTCTCCTGGGGAAAATTTTTAAAGGGTTTTTTTCCAGACCGTTTTTGTATATAGAAAAAATCGAAGTGAATGATTTTGCTTCTACAAGGAAAATCTTTAAAGCTTTTACCCCAAAAGGGGGGAAAGAACTTGGAAAAAGGGAATTTTTTCCCCAAGTGCAATGTTCGTTTATGTAAAAAAAACGTCACATTTGAAACGATTTTTCTATCCATTTTTACCCATTTTTAAAGAAACTAAAGCTGCAAAAAAATTTTGGCGTGTTTTTAAAATGCGTCAAAAGAAACATTACAATTTTTTTTTTGAAAAAAAGCCAAAAAAACATCTTAGCTTTTTTATTTCCCGGTACTTCAATGATTGGCCCCAAAAAAGGGTTAAAGGGGCGATGTAAAATTTTCCCGGTTTTGGGCCCGTATGGGTTTTTGGTTGCCAAATTTGGGATCCTTACCCTTTTAAAAGGGCATTGTAAACCCCCCAAAAAAAGTTCAGAAGAGAGAGAGGTTGTAAAGGGAACCCCATTTAGAAAAAAAGGGGAAATTTCTTGGGAAAAAACAAAAGGGAAATTTGAAAGGAAAACCTTTAAAAGAGAAAAGGGTTTTATTAAAATTTAAAACCTTTTTCCCAAAGGGAGAGCTAAGTAATTGATTTCCCCAAAGGGAAAAAATAGTTTTTGAATAAAAGTTGCAACCCGGAAAATGGCCGGGCAATGTTTTTTACCACCTTTCTCAAATATTGACAGCCCCCTTACTTTTTTTTATCCCCCTTTTTGTTCGGTGTGGAATCACTGCCCGGGTGCCTAAGATTGCCACAAGTGAAATTCCTTTTAAGGGGGAAAAAGATTCGACAGTTTTGAGGTTTTCATATTGATGTTTTTTTTTTTTATTTCCCAGATATTTTTTTATCCCTGGGCCTGAATTTGGCCCATTGCTTTTAAATCGAGGCCCACCCCTTTTGCCAAAATTTTTCCGGGGCCAACAGTCAGAGTCGCCCCTGTTTTTGTTATTTTATTTTTTTTTTTTTAAAATGGCGCTTTGGGGACCCATGTTTTTGAAGGGGAAAACCGTATTTTAAAGGAAAAAGAAGAAGAAGAAGAAATGGGGAAAAAAAGCCCTTAAAAATTTAATTTAAAAAACATTATCCAAAAAATTTAATGGAAGCCCGTGAACCAAAATTCATTTTTTGTGTCTGGGTGTGGCCCCATGTTTTGTTACGATTGTTGTCTGCCCCTCACCCTTTTTAAAATTTTTCTAAGTTATGAATTGAAAGTTATGAATTTCGTGAATGTTTAAAAAGCATACATCTTTCTCAACGTTTGTTATGTTTTGTTATTAAATGATTGTTGCTCAGTTGTCTATCCTCTCACAGCCCTGATGTGGCCCTTTGCGGTCGGCTGGGCTATAAGCAACATTATCTTATCTCGTCTATCCTCTCATATTAGCTTTATGAACTGCATATTATGATTTATGCATGAATACTTAGATAAATGCATACATCTTTCTCAACGTTTGTTTGTTTGCCATGACTATTTTGCCTTTACAAGGCAGTGATGGCAAGATAAGGCGTACCTTCAAGTAAATGTTTTTCTTTTTTCTCCCTTTCTTTACATTTTGCTTCTTCCTTCATTCTTTTTTTTTTCTTGCTATTTTCTTTCTTTGAATGGGTAGGGGATGGGAAGTGGGGTAGGGTGGGGGCTAGAGGTGGTGTTGGAAGAGATTATGAAGAGCTTCTTCCAACATCCAAGTTGAGGTTTTATTTTTGTTCTTTTTTTGCTTCATCTTCATCTTGTTCTTCTTGTTCTTGTTCTTCTTCTTGTTGTTCTTCTGTCTTTTCTTTTTTTAAAATTTCTTTTTTAGGGCATGTTGTTAGGAACCTGTTTGCTTATAAATCCATTATATTTTCACCCTCAATAAACACAGGTGTTTGTAATGTGTTCTCCTTTCTCTCTCTCCTCTCTCTCTCTCTCTCTCTCTCTCTCTCTCTCTCTCTCTCTCTCTCTCTCTCTCTCTCTCTCTCTCTCTCTCTCTGTCTGTCTGTCTGTCTGTCTGTCTGTCTGTCTGTCTCTCTCTCTGTCTCTTCTTCTGTCTCTCTCTCTGAATATGTGTGTGTATAATCCCACAAGCATTTGTAGAAATAGAAAAGGGATCTCATCAGAATGAGGTCTTAACATATATTATGATATATTGTAACATATGACACAAAGATCTTTATTTGAGGGGGTGGGGGGTGGGGGGGGGGGGGGTGGGGGGGGGGGGGGGGGGGGGGGAGCACCCAATAACAACAGCAACAGCAAAACAAATGAAAACATGGATTCACTCCTAGAAAATGCGTAAGGACTCGAAGGAATATATCATGCATATGTACAGGTGTGCAGTGTTTACAAGAAAGTGGGCCAAATGTAATGCAGACGAAAGAGAGATGTTGTTAGCTGCATGTTTCCCATCTGCACTATGACCCTGCAGGCCTTAAATTACATTAAATACCTAGACTAATGGTGACAGCTGTAATAGATCTCACACAGGTTGCAGGATTTCTTTCTTCCGCCCTTTAACTTTTCATGTGCATTCTCAAATTTGAAAATAACATGCATGCAGAGGTTTTTGTATCACTTATCTTTAGAAGCTCTAAATAATACCAAAAAATCCCAACAAATAGACAAACAAGAGACAGTTTTATTAAACATGCTTTTCTTATGCTCTGTTCTGTGTTATGATGAGAATCAGGGGGGGAGGATATTTTTTATTATAATCCCTCCACACTGATATGTCTTCTTGGTTGTCCTACATAAATGTTGTTTTCCCCACTCTTTCCTGTACTATACCTTTCTTCTTCTTCATCTCCTGTCTTTTTCTCTCTTTCTCACTCTTCTTATGCATAAAGTGTCCTCTAAAGTCTGTCTATCTTTTATGGATAGAGAGACTGGGTTGTACTCATGCTGTTGTATTGCAAACCTCTTGTGTACATATTGTAATGGACTGGAGTCTTTGGAAGACAACAATAGCCTGTGAATTGTATCCTGTTGATATATTGAATAAAGAAAGCCTGTCTTTGCAGAAAATGTTATTGGTCTGTAGAACATAACAGCAAGTTTGTGATACTGCTCATAGTGATGTAGCGGCCACATGAGCCCATCAGTTGTACTGAAGCTGACGAAGTGGTGGTGTCATTCAAATCCTATTTCTACAATTGGTAGACCAATACATAATCAGTAATCTCCATAAAGGCTAAGTAGAAGCACAAACACACACTCACACACAGGCACACATGCATGCACACACACACGCACGCACGCACGCACGCACGCACACACACAAACACACACACATGCACCACCACGCATGCATGCATGCATGCATGCACATACGCACACACACATGCACGCACGTACACACGCATGCACACACACACATTCACTCTCTAACCTACTCACTCATGCTGCATGTGCACGCACGCATGCACGCCACACACACACACACACACACACACACACACACACACACACACACACACACACACACACACACACAGAGAAACACACATACCTACTTCATTCACACATTCACTCGCACACACTCGTACCAGGAGCAGTTTAGTTTATTCAGGAATGTGGTGAAGGAGGGAGGCTGAGAAGGAGAGGGTGTGGGAGATAGAACAAAGAACTGAGAAAACAACAGGAACTTCTTTATTTAACCAAGGATTGAGAATTTAGGGATGGTCAGTCTATTGCCACACAATCTCTCTACATACACTACACAGACATACCACTGAACAGACTCCATTATATCAGTTCAGTTTCTGGTGTTCATGCTTTCCAACCAATGTAATTTACTGTGGTTGTTTGTCGTGGGTCAGCAAGTATGCATGCCTGTGTGCATATACGCTCAGTGAAACACGCACTGGATGTTTTTCTGATGCACATACAAATATGCAGGTGAAGACATAAAGACACACATAATTTTACAACACACACACACACACACACACACACACACACACACACACACACACACACACACACACACACACACACATGCACAAACCACATTCATACACATGTAGTGATGAGCAACACGCATACTGTGTAAGTGCATATCCATGCATGCATGCATGCACTAACTCACGAACGTGCACTTGTGAACACACAGATCCGTTCACACATTTTTGTTTGACAATGACATGCCTTGTGAGGACATAACATTACAATCTGTCTTATTTTTTTACCCTAAGAGGAGGTGAAAATGAAAATTGTATAAACTGACCTAATTTAATTGTTATGGTAGAATAAAGATGCCAAACTTGAAATTTGCGGGTTTTTATTTCAGTCATTAAGTCCCTAATTTTCAAAGTGGCAAATCCTGGACTGTTGTTGTTGTTGTTGTTGTTGTTGTTGTTGTTGTTGTCGTACCCTGGCTAAAAGACTCCAGGGATCATCCAACAGCCGAAGTACTTGAACACTATGACCGTGTACAAATAGATCAGCTAGGGATGAGAACATTACGTGTGTGACCGTTTCTGATTACCCTGCCCCTTGGGCAGCCACACTCCGACTTCAAGGGATTTTGGAGACTGATGATGTTATGCTAGGAGCTTGTCATGACTGAAGACAATCCCCCCATAACTATGCAGACTGGACTGAAAAGTGTAATATGTCTTGGCAATTCGTTTTCATTTTCAAACCTTTTCAGGATATGACATCTTTTGAGGATATCATTTGTTAAACGGAAAGAGGTCCTTATAGCACAGTGAAACAAATCCACAACACCCACCCCCCCCACCCCCCACACCCCCACACTCACCCACCCACCCACCCACCACACACGCACACATACACACACACACACACACACACACACACACACACACACACAACACACACACACACACACACACACACACATACATAATCATCATCATCATCATCATCATCCTTATTGCATAAAAAGTTCTAAAGTTGTATTTTTTCATTCTTTCTAGGTTTACTTCAATCAAAAGCAGGAGAATGAAAGAAAGGGGAAACAACAACAAAAATGAAGAGTAGACTAATTCACTAATTGTGTTGTGATGATAGACTATCACATCATGTGTGTGTGCGTGTGCGTGTGTGTGTGTGTGTGTGCACGTGTGTGTGTGCACGTGTGTGAGCGTGCGTGCGTGCGTGCGTGCATGCGTGCGTGCGTGCGTGTGTGTGTGCACATTGAGAACGTGCATGTATGATTATATTCATGTACTGAATGTTTTAATTTTTGTGCATGAATGTGTTCACACGTTGCACATCATTGCACACGTTGATCTGAATATTTGGTCATTTGTTGCAGGGTGCTGCCTTTGTGATTACAAGATTGTTCAGCCAAGATCTTATGCATTGGTTCTGCCAGGACAGCATGTGCACAGGTGAGCATTGATTCAAGGGGAGGGTAGAGGAAGAGACAAAATCTTTTTTTAAAGGTTTCAAACCACTCTTGTCAAGATGGGAGTGGGGTCTTGAGAAAACAACATGTCTACATTTCCATTCTTCCAGCTGCGCTTGACAACATAGTAAAATCCGTGGTCTGTGTGAACTTATACTTTAATGCGCATCCCTTTCAAATGAAAAAAAAAGAGTGTACCAGCCCACGGCCATCATCTTCTGGAGGAGAAAAAGAGGAAAGAAAGAAGGAAAGAAAAAGGAGATATAGAAATGTTTCAGGGGTGTACCAGAACAAGAAACATCACTGGAGTACGGCAGATATGTCGACTGTTTCTTCTTCCTGACTGAACAACTTTTGTCCCATCTGAGGGTAGTGCACTCTTGTAGTCTGTTCTCCCAGAGTCTCTTCCCCTCTCTGCTCCCAAACTAGTCAAATTCTGTCACAACAGACTCTAAGTTCAGAAAGTGAGGAATCTAGGTAGACTGGAACTATGGAATTGGGGATTCGAAGTAAGGCACTTTTGAGGTGGGCAAATTGGCCGGGGAATTCTGAAAAAGAAAGTATGGGAAACTGACATTATACTATGGTGTTTCTGACAAACAAACAAAAGTTTAACAAAGCCCCATTAAGAAGTGAATTTTTAAGAGGGAAATATCTATATTCATATCAGTTTCGTTTCATCTGCATGAGATTATGGCTTTCTTTTTTTTTTTTGAACAGGTTCACAGAAACGATGACAGTGAAAGTCGAAACAAAAGATGTTGTCACTAAAATTGGTGTACCAGTCTCCATCGTTAGTATGGTACAGGTGAGTGTAAAGATGTCGTCACTAAAATTGGTGTACCAGTGCCCATCGTTAGTATGGTACAGGTGAGTCTGTCAACCGCAAGTCATTGTGAGAAGAATTAAAATATGCTTGTCTGCATGATGTTATGAATTATAACCCTTAGTATCTGTTTGAAAGTCCCCAACATTTTCATAAGTGGATAAAGTGAAGAAACACAGTATCTTTTAGCTGTATGTTTTTTCCAGGCATTGTTCCATTGCAGCATGACTTTCTGTTGACTTTTCTGTGTGGTTTTATTAATTAAAATGATCTTCCGTAGCTTCTTTTGTAAAGTCCATGCTGTGGAATTTAATGAAAACAAAATGTAGAATAAGTGAAAACAATGCTAAAGGTCTTGTGCTTCATTCTAGGTTCCCCTGAAGGGAGGCATAGTGTGTGACTGCATGAAACTTGAAAGCCAACAATGGCCATTTAGTCTTGGATCTATAAAGGTTTGCTGCACCATGTCACCCAAAGCAGAAGCTGTAACTTATTTTGTCTTGGAAGGATGGTACAGACTTACTAACTCTAGTTGCCCTCCTACATATGTGTGTGTGTGTGTGTGTGTGTGTGTGTGTGTGTGTGTGTGTGTGTGTGTGTGTGTGTGTGTGTGTGTGTGTGTGCTTGCTTGTATGTGTGTGTAAGCCTGTGCAGGTGCGGGCATGTATGCATGCGTGTGTCTATTCATGTGTGTGTGTGTGTGTGTGTGTGTGTGTGTGTGTGTGTGTGTGTGTGTGTGTGTGTGTGTGTGTGTTTTCCGGATATTTGTGTCCGGTTTTTCGTAAGTGTGTGCTTAGTTTGTAAATCTAGTCACTTCGAATAATGAAACTGCTGAATAAATGAAACCTTCTTTATGTCTCTTAAAGTGCTTCACTCTGGAGGCAGAAACTGTATATGCAAGCTCCTAGTTATTGCTTTTCTTTTGTTGACAGGTGAGAATCGATACTCATGATGAACCCTTGCTGCGGACCTTCTGCGAGAAATTTGTGGGCAAGTCAGAAGATGAAGTCAAAAAAATTGTCTGCGACTGTATTGCCCCATGTCAGACATCAGTTATGGCAAATTTTGCTCCTGAGGTGCTTGATTTATTTGGTGTCTGTAGGTTTATTAAGTTATTGTGCATTCATGTATACACTTACTGTGTGTGTGTGTGTGTTCTTCAATTTAACGTCTATCCACGTTAAGTGATATTAGACAATGTTGAGGGAAAGGGGGGGAGAGGTAGAGGTATTAAGTAATATATTCAAAGGCTTTGAAGAAAAACAGCAACAGCAACAATAAAATAGACAACTATGAGCTAACAAAGAACTACTGATCAAAACACTCAACATCGGCTCCAGTTTACAGAACAGAATAAATAGGACTTTGATGTAATGAAACTGCAATTTTACACATCACTGATAAATCTGATACAACTTGATCCAGAGAACATTTAGGTAGGGATGGTAGGTAAGGTTTTAAGTGCTCACATTGAAAAAGGATGTGATTATTTGTAATTTTTCCGCCACAAAGGCATGTTATGTTCTTACAAAACTTTGTCTTAAAAGCATTCAATTTGATCTTATAAATCAAAGAAATTATAATCCGTGAATAAGGTAAGCTACATTGATGAGATGAATTAAGTGTGTCAGTGTTTATTAGCTGGCGTGAGTGAGTATCTAGAAAACATCCAGAACTTTTTAGTTTTTTTCTAAAATGTTTCCAGGACGCATTTTCTAATAGACTGTATCCCTCTTGGACAGACAATGGAATACTGACATATTCTGACTCGCTTGTATTTCTTGCTCCTCGCTTTGCTGCTCTGTTGACCCTCTCATTAAACTGAATACCACAGTGAGAAGGAACCCAACAGAAAGAGATACTCGTACCCTTTATAACCAAAAAATGTATTAATTGATGAATGTCTGTAATTAAATCTTTTCTTATTCTTGTTGATTTGCTGAGGGCAAATAAAACCGATTTTGAATCGACACAAAAGAGGGCCTGAAGTGTTGGGTAAGAAAGATCAAGAAGATAATACAGGGCCATTAAAATGGCAGTTAGCTCGGCTGTAAAAATGGATCTATTTTTTCCAAGGTAGAAAGATTTTTCCACCTTTATAGAAGGAATAGCAAATGCTGCACCTGCTTTTTTGGTATCTAAAAGAGATCCGTCTGTATATATCTTAAGATGAAGTGGGTACGAGTTTTCTATATACTCTTTTACTGTTATGCCAATTAAGTTTTCATTGTTACCTTTTTTCAAAGACGAATGGTTGATATCAAATGATGCTCTTTGAAGTTCCCATGGTGGGCTGGGAGATGAAGGAAGTTGAGATTTAATTATTTCGGTATGGTTAATTCCTGACTCTTCGAATAAATTGGAAGTGAAAGTCCTAATTGTCGTAAGCGAGGTGTGTGTGTGTGTGTGTGTGTGTGTGTGTGTGTGTGTGTGTGTGTGTGTGTGTGTGTGTGTGTGTTTGTTTGTGTGTGTATGCTGGGTCTGTGTATACGTGCATGAATGTATGCGTGTGTGTGTGTGTGTGTGTGTGTGTGTGTGTGTGTGTGTGTGTGTAAGGAAAGCATGTCAAAGCATGTGATGTTTTTGCTTTTAATGAGATTATTTCTACAGATATGAACAATATCGATACAGCTTAATACCTGTATATCTGTCTCAGAATTTAGCATTTTATGGAGCTTTCTTGAAAAGATGATGGAAGACAGTGAGTGTGTGTGTAAGTGTGTATATATATGACAGTGGTTAGTTTGCTCAGCTGTCACCACCTCATGATGTACTTGTTTTGCTGGTTGACATCAGAAACTGAGAAATACCCAGGATTCTCAGCATTGGATCCGGGAGAGAGGGTGTAACTGTATTCCATTGGTATTTGCATGAGTATGTGTGTGCATTTGAATGCAAGGTGTGTATGTGAGAAAGAGAGAGAGGGAGAGTGGGGGAAGAGAGAGAGAGAGTGTGATAATATATATATGTGTGTGTGTGTGTGTGTGTGTGTGTGTGTGTGTGTGTGTGTGTGTGTGTGTGTGTGTGTTGCACCTGCACATTTATGTGTATACTGATGTCAGGATCTTTTCTGTTATGTGTGGTTAGATGCTTGAAAACAGCAACTTATCTTTGCTGAAACTGCATTGTAAGTGGGTTTTTTTTAATCCAACGCAGTCGTTTTAATCATGTCCAGAATTTTGTGGACAGGGTTTTGACAGAATGCACTGATTGAAAGGGTATGCTCAATGCTCATTGACAGGTATATGATTGACATGTTGCTGTCCCATTTAGAGGTATGCTGAGTGACAGCATGTACTTATTTACATGGTATAATGATTGACAGGCTATGCTGACTGACAAGAGTATACAGACTGACAAGTTGTAACTTACACTGATTGACAGGTTATACTAATTGATAGGTTTTGCCAGTTGACAGAGTGTACAGATTGACAGGTTTTTACACATTGACAGGGTATACTGATTGACACAGTATATTGGTTGATAGCGTATACAGATTGATTCGGTATATAGATTGACATGGCATACTGATTGACAGAGTATGCAGATTGACAAGGTATGCAGACTGACAAAAGTTTAGCGTTAAGCGGATATACTGTTTGACAGATATATTGATTAACAGAGTATCTAATAGGATATGCACATTGAAATTGTATGTTTACATCAAACTGGTTTGTCATTTTCTGTGTTGTTGA
>CM031603.1:55656564-55701564 GCA_018398815.1 Conus ventricosus
GATCAAGTCAAGATAGTCATTTTTGATTTCCAAACTTATAAGCAAAGTTAATGTATTTCTGTAGATAACTCACAACAAAATGTCTCCGGCCTCCTCACTATCTATTTTTCCAAATGAAACTGCCATATTCATGAAAGTCACGCTGATGTTAACTGCTGACATTTGGGATCTGCCATTAAGACAGACAGATCAATAAAACATTGTGCTGATTTCTGTGATGCAAGCATGTGGATGATCTAAGAGGATTACACTATTATTGCTGTGAACAGTGAGAGCAACATTTTTACTAATGACAGAAAAAAAGTATTGAAGGAAAATTTTGAATCACATGTTTTTCTGTTGTTTTTGTTTTTTGTTTTGGGGCCCTCATTGTCTCCAACATTTTGTAAGATTGATGTGAATGATCGTTATTTACGTTAGACTCCTATTCAGTATTTTTGATACAGTTTTTGTTTCATTCCTTTTGTTTTCCCTATTGAATGAAAAGGACAATAGTTTTGACATCCCAGATGGGTGCACAATCTTTTCTAGACTTCAGAGTTTTCATTCTGTTGATTTGAAGCCCTTGAATCCATTTTGTTGGAACAATGACATTCCAAAGAATTTTTCTTTTGGTCTTAATTTTTGTTGTTGTTGTTGCTTTGTCAGTATTATTGTGTTCCTGAGAAAGGATTTCTGGTGAATTCATATCTGCATCTGGTCAAGATTTCATGCAGAAATTTTTTTCTTTTCTTTCTTCCTTTTTTTTTTTCTGAAAGAAAAAAAGGTGCTTCTTTTTTGTCTTCCAGATTGGTGGTACACGATTTTCTGACCATGGCTCTTTAAGTAAAATACGGGTTAGTATCATTCATTCAAAAAAGAGAGACTTTTACAGTTGTGGTTGAGAGTCACAGTTTAAAGGAACACACAGGTGCACATGTACATGCCTGTAAACTTATACAGACACTGGTATGCATGCATACAGACACACACAGATGCATGTAGACACACACACAACACACACACACACTCATACACATGCACATGAATACAAATGTGCGCGTGCGTGCACGCACACACACGCACACACACACACACACACACACACACACACACATACACAGAGGCCTATCATCTGTCCATGACACATTATGGCTTTTTGTTATGTGTAGATTAATGCAAAAAGGGTGTCAGGGAAGAGTGTATGCTGCAAAATGAAACATGTTTCTGACTGCGTTTTGAAAAAAAGAAAAAGTAAGAATTTCACCTCAATTTTTTTTGTAACAATGTTCCGGAATGTTGAAAGATTATGCAAATTTTCATTTTGATGAGAACTCTGTGTGTATGTGTGTGTGTGTGTGTGTGTGTGTGTGTGTGTGTGTGTGTGTGTGTGTGTGTGTGTGTGTGTGTGCCATTCTCAGGCTGAAACTTGCTCTTGGTGCTCGGATATACTGTTGACGGAATATACTATACAAGATGACTGTTGATTAACCATTGTAATATGATTGTGCCATGATTTTGTTGGAACTGGTGCATTTGGCAAAGAATATTATGGTCACTTGCCTTGCTTTTTGTGAAAAATGTTTTTTTCTAGAACAGAGCTTTTCTATTTTATTTATGCATAAGAGTTGGGACAAGATATTTTAATGTCTTTTCTGAAACATGTCTTATTTACATTTATAAAGATGTTGGAGAATTTTGGTATCATGTTGGTGTGTATTGTGTTGAAATTTTTGCTTTTCTTACACAAGCTTATGATATGTTTTTGTTTTCTTTGATATAAAATCCTCATTGTGCTGGTACAGAGACAGTTCGCTTAAAAACAAAAAGGGCATTAAAATGATTAGGAGAATGAGGATTTTTTGTACACCAAGGAAAACCTCACATGTTAACGTTGGTAAAACTTTGCTTTGGTGTATGTCTTGCTCAAGTCTTTTCCAAGTCTTGTAGATGTTCACCACAAAATCATGATTTATAATTTCCCTAGTACTTCAGCTTCTTCTGGGACTGGAGAGAGTGACAGTAATTTATATTCTCACTGAAACACATGATTACAGGGCATCGGGACCGCTGCTAAAAAAAAAAAAAGTTAGTGAGTGAAAAATGCATCGACTGAATATGTCCAAAAAAAAAAAGAAAAGAAACAAAACAGTTATTAAAAAAACACTTTAAAAACACAGCATGAAAGAGAAAAATATATTGGCTACAAACAAATCTCAGCTCAGTTACTTTTCACAACTTACTTTCTTACTTTATTATATTCAATTACAACAGATGCAGTTAAAGCTCTCATATTTCCCTACAAAGAAAATCTCAATATTCACTTAATTTTAAGAATAATTCTTAGTGAGTCCACCAAAACCAAGGACAGAGGAATTACATGACAAATTTGTTTGTCCTTGTTTTTGGCAGACTCACTAAGAATTATTTTAATAATTTGTTTCAATTTCTGAATCCAGTGACCTCACTTTGAAACCAATATTTACCTAATCATCAAATTCTACCGGTGCCATGCTCTGTGAATGTGTATTTTGTGCATACCTATAAGGTCTGATAGATATATTTGATAAACAGAAGGTCATTGGTTGATTCACGCTTGATCCTGATGCAACGATGTAAAATAAAGGTCTTTGTGTTCTTGTGGTTTGAAAGCTACAAGAATGAGGAGCATTTTTGATAAAAGAAAAAGAAAGAAAGAAACAAAACATCATTTCATATTCATCTTGGTGCATTTGGCATCTTGTTAGAAATGAAAGATAATTAATTGATGTAAATGTATACAAAAATCAAGTAATGGCAGCATTTTGTTATGACTGATAAACGATAATTGCTATTTGTGCATCTTGAGCGACAGTTATCCTTCTGATTTATAAACTGTTCTGATATTTTAATGTGATGTATTTCATCATATTGATCTTTGTCATTTTCTGTTTCTATTTTTCATTCTTAGTGGAGGGGGACATTTTAGGAGGAGGAAAGAGGGGACTTAGGTTAGGGATGAGACATGGAGACAAAACAAGCAGATAACAAAACCAGAGTCTCATCATCAGTTAAAATTGCTGGCAAATTGATCATGCATCTACTGTCCCAACCACAAAATGCTGCAATACAGATACTACTAGAGTACAGTGTAGTCTACCTACAAATTTCTTTAAATCAAGTCTGTTTTTGACTTCCGACTTCCTCCGTCAGTGTCTCCCATTCCTATGGAAAAAAACACACCCATTTGTCTCCATGTCTCATCCCTAACCTAAGTCCCTTTTTTCTTTTTTAGAGAACCTGTCAGACTTCTGTCTTCCTCTCCCCCTTCCCTCCGTCTCCACTCACAACCTCCCCAGACCACCCTCCACCGTCTCACTCCTTCTTGGCTGCCCCTCCCTCTCCTCCCTGTCCCCTCATTCTCTCTCTCTCTTATTTTTTCCTTTCAGTTTTTTTTAAAAGCTGTACTTTTTGATTGAAAAAAAAAGTGGTTTCACACTTTGCATTTTGATTGTGCATTGTGTGTGTGTGTGTGTGGTGTGTGTGTGTGTGTGTGTGTGTGTGTGTGTGTGTGTACATTTTGATTGAGCATTGTGTGTGTGTGTGTGTGTGTGTGTGTGTGTGTGTGTGTGTGTGTGTGTGTTACAGGTGTAAGCCATTTAAAATCATGATGCTGTCAATCATTTGCAATAGACATAATACTGTCAATCATTTGCAATATGTATTATGGACTGATTTTTCCTCTGAGCTTTCTTGCTTACTGGAACTTTTTTTTGTATATTTCATCTGTGTGCATTAATGAAGGCTATACAACTGGGATTTTTGGGTTTTCTGTTTTGTTTGAATTGAAAAAAAAATTTCAGTGATAGTTTTTGTGTTAAGTTATGGTATGTTGATGGAACCACATATGTATGTTATTATTTTTCTATCTTATTTTTTTTTCTTTTTTTTTTAAATTTTAATTTTTTGTTGTTTCTATTTGAAGCCTTTTTTCCATTTTGTCAGTTATTTTTTGGGCTTGGTTGTGATTTAAAAAAAAGTAATACAATGTATACATTGTGCCATTGTTATACTCTGAATAGAGCTTTGTTTTTCATATCCTGTACACAAGATTCTTTTGTATTGTTTATCTGGCTATGTGCGTTCTGTTTGTCTGTCTGTCCTGTGTGTGTGTGTGTGTGTGCGCGTGTTTGTGTGTTTCTGTGTGTGTAGTCTTATTTTGATGGTCTGTGTTATTGATTCAACATTGCTTTGCTGTTTTTGTTCTATGCTGCATTTGCTTAGACTTGTACTTTTGTGGTGGAATGAGTAAATGTGTAGGTTCAAAATTCTGATTGGAAAAATGCTGATGATAGCACCAGTTAATAAATTGTATTTGATAGCTCAGATTTATCAATATTCATTGCTGTTGCTATGTAATTTAGACACTATGCACAGTGTTGTGCCTTCTTTGCAGGTTACAGTTGTAAAATGCTATAATTCATTCATGTGATCATCTGTTATCTGTTACTGAATAAACCATCATCTGTTATCTGTTACTAAATAAACCAAACAGATATCCAGTGGTGTGTGTGTGTGCGTGCATGCATGCGTGCGTTCATGTGTGCGTGCATGCGTGTGTATGTGTGACATGTAGCACTTTGCCATTAGTGGGCTGTAAACAAAATTTGTTTTATTTCTGTTTTTATTTTATGTATATCTTAAATGAACTAAAAAGTTAATGGGACATGACAACACCATGTTCATAGAAAAATTGTGTTGTCCATAGCATGACTATGTGTAGTAATGTTAGGTGAAAATTTCCATCCAACCTGTTCAAACATCAGATTACTTTCTGTTTTTAAAGTCATTGAATGGAAGCTTCCTTTATCATCATACAGTGACATTTTTGCAATTATTTTGCTGTGGATTCAGAACATGATTATAATTGTTAAAATAATTGAAATTTTAATTTAGAGCAAAGTGTGTGTGTGTGTCTGTGTGTGTGTGCGCATGCGCACAATATTGGAACCAGAGGAAAAAAACCAGACTCAGACAATGTATTAATTAGAACAAATCTACACTCAGGTTAATTGGAACCAAAGGAACAAAGCCTATGTAAAGTTGACAATAATGACATGATAGTGTTAAATTGTATAAGTGGACTCTGGAATATCTTTTTTCCTTTCCAATTTTTTTTACCACTAGATTCTGTTTCATGACATGCAAACTCATCTCCATGAAGAGAGGGTTGCTATAATACAGCTTCACCCATTCTCCCATCATCCTATGAAACTGATTGAAAAAAAAGAAAAAGAAAAAAAACTTGAGTTCAAAACCCACCAGGTAACTTCCCTTTGTAAGATTTTTTTCTTTTACTTAAAACAAAATTTTTTTTTCTAAGGCTGAAATAGTTAAAGTATGCCAATTTTTTAAAATAAATATTTGTGGAACTTTTTAGCGGGTTTACTAATGAAAGATTTACATTGATCCTTGACCAAAACAAACATGATGGGAGAAAATTTGCTTCAATGCGATCAACTATTGAAAGTAGGGGGCCTTTGAACTTCAGTTTTGTAGATTTTTTTAACTGACTGAATTTTGCTTGGGATGGTTTAAATGCCTACGTATTGGGTATCATTTGAAAGACTGATCTCATCCAATACCGATCGGAGGATATACCCTTTCTTTGTACCTGGGGGAAAATGGTTTTACATGTTTAGAAGAGATTTCCACTTTGATTTCTAGCCCATGAACAACATTCATCTTGACTGTACTGAGGATGAAATTAAATTTAACAGGAGAAAAATAAAGCAACATCATAGATTAGGTTGTTGAGATTACATCATTTTTTGTGTGTTTGTTTTGTTGTCCAAGTATATTTGTTGTGATATATCTGGTGCGCCGAAATAAGTCAACTTTCTTAGTACTGGTATCTGATGAAGTTGTGTTTTACCCGTTAACAAAGCAACCTGCAAAAGTGTTGAGAATTCCCCCTTGAATCCCACGTTCTCTGGGGCAACGTCAAAGGGAAATAAATATAGTTGACTAATATGCAGCGTTAGACTGTTTAGGGTTACTCCTCTTTTGAATGCTTCCATTATCACCAGAGTTTAGGATTTGTAGGAAAAGAGAAAAAAAATCAAAACAAAACAAAACTAAAAGGAGGGAAGAGTTTAAGAAAAAAAAATGTAAGAAGAAAATGAAAAGCCTTCACGTGATGTCCGATGTTAAAGGCAGTTATCGAGAAAACGCCACTCGGTGACACATCCCCTTCCTTTTGTAAAAGCTTTCAGAGAGAGAGAGAGAGAGAGTAAAAATGATATTAGGAAGAAGCTTTAAGAAGAGCTAGACAGCAAGATGTCTCTCAGAGAGAGAGAGAGAGAGAGAAGGGGGGTGGGGAGATTCGTAAGAACCTCTAAAAGGGCTAGACAGCAAAGAGTCTCGGAAAAGCTTTTCTCATGAGTCTTTGCTCTTTTATTCCACTGTGAGTTACCCCATCCCTTTTCTCCCCTTTTCATTCAGCTCCATGCTCATTCAGCATTAGCTGCAGTTGATTGGTCTCTTTCAACCAATTTTCATAGCCTCTCATATGAGTTGGATTGTGTTAGGCCCCATTTTTGCTGCTTTGCATCGACTCTGGGCATGTTCATTGTTCCACTTTGTTTTGTTTGTTTGTTTTTCCTCTGTCAGATTGAATATGCATGGCCGTCTGATTCCTATCCCCACCCCGACTCCCAACCCTCAAATGACCCCAGGTTTGTATTCCAGGGCTGGAGGATCCAGACAGATCTGAACATTCATCTGATCTTATGAAGGGCCATATGCCAAATTTCATTTCAACTGAGATGAGACTTCTTCGTAGTGCGTTTTCCCACGTAATCCTCCACTGCCCCCTTTGGCCTTCCCTTGGCTGGCTTCTGGATTCTCTTTTGACATTCTTTCTGCATTTCCTGTATTACCATGACACTAAAGACCGGTATTATCATAACACTAAAGACAATCTCTCTCTTTCTCTGTCTCTCTCTCTCTTTCTCTCTCTCTCTCTCTCTGTCTCTCTCTTTCTCTGTCTCTCTCTCTCTCTGTCTGTCTCTGTCCGTCTTTCTCTCTGTCTCTGTCTGTCTGTCTGTCTGTCTGCCTCTCTCTCTCTCTCTCTCTCTCTCTCTCTCTCTCTCTCTCTCTATATATATATATATATATATAGAGAGAGAGAGAGAGAGAGAGAGTTCGTGGACATATTTCGCACTGTACAACACCACCAGAACGACAGCACACGACCAAGGACAGCAAAAGTGGCAATGTTCATGTTGGATGCCAATGTGATCGGACCTCGCAGCCGTCATCAGGACAAGAATCCCCACCTCCCACTACCTTCCTCCCGCTCCCGTCCCCTTTCTCGCTGCGTTACCGAATCAAAACACCACGGAAAGCAGCATGCTTGGATCTTCATTCGTCCTGCTCTAGACATTTGAAAGATGAAGAAGTAACAGCAAGGCATCACGCACCCCTTTGATGGAGTCAAAAGCGAATCCCTCACTCACCTCCCTCCCCCCACCCCCCACCCCTCCTCACAATCATTCTACGGGCCATTATATAAACTGAAGTGCACACGCTCTCCTGGTGCTGTAAGAAACTTGAAACGTGTGGCTGACACTTTTCCCAAATTGTCTGAAACACGGAAACAGTCTCCGGATGGGTGTCTTGTGATAAACTCCTCGATCTCTAGGAACCTGTTTCTCATATCAGACGATCCAGAAATTCCTGGTTCGAATCCCGACAGCGCCAGAGGAAAAAGAAATTCTGACAGCAGAAGGGGGTCTAGGAGCCATGACCCGGATGAGGCCCAGCCCCCGGAGAGTGTCAATGGAGTTCAGGGCTGAAACACCTGCCTGAGGGGGAGGTGTGCGTGCGTGTGTGTGTGTGTGTGTGTGTGCGCGCGCGCGCGTGCGCGTGCGCGTGAGTGTATGTGTGTGTGTGCGTGCGTGTGTGTTCGTGTGTGTGTGTGTGTGTGTGTGTGTGTGTGGCAGGGGAGGGTTTCTACTGTCAAATTTTCCATCCCCCCCCCCCCCCCCCCCCACCCGTTGGCCTATTACAGGAAAAAAAATCAGACCACCAATTCTATGAGTAGTGACCCTGTTCCGGTACTTTTCACCAGAAAAAAGTTTAATGCTTACTCTTGATTTAATTACCATGTCCAGTAAACAACAGTGGCGTTCTAGAAAATCAGTTGTTTTTGTTTGAAGAGTTGACTTGCGCTGACAAAAAAACCCCTTGGAATTCGTTTAGTAAGAAAGAGTGTTGTTTGTCTCTGACGTGCTTTCAAACCTGATATGGTCCATATTGGTGGCCATGATTACGCTTCGGTGCGGACTGACTCGAGCGCCACGACAACTACCCGTTGTTGAACCTCCATCCCTACCCTCCCTTCTTCCACCCACTTCTTCTCCCCTCCCCCATCCCCCCTCTCGTCCTACCCTTTGTTTCACCTACCCGGTCAATGCGCGAGAGTCAGATGGTTACTACGGTTCTTTGACCTAGTGTGGGTTTTCGGGACGTCGAGCGCTGAAACAGTCACGGGCAAAGCTTACATGTCCATATCATTATGGGTCACTGGAACTCGCCGTACATACCCTTCATTGCGCTGTGTGTCTATATGCACATATAATAGACGTATGTATGTAGGCCTATGTATATGTAAACAATGTGCTAAGCCTAAACTGAACTGTGGAACCTGAGTTGCTTTGCACTTACCTTGTAAAGTGGTTGGAAAACAGATGCCAGACTGCTGGAAGTATGTCATCAGTCACGGCAGTCGCGCCGTTGCAGCGCAATTCGTCCAAGTACCAAGCCACCCAGTTTCAGTGTCCAGCCTCTCCCTCCCCTCACCAAGTATCAGACGTTCTGCGCACCGGGTTAGTGGCTCTCCTTGTGTCTCCCACTATGCATGTCTCAGCCTCTCACTGTCTGTCTGTCTGTATTATTATTGTTATTTTTAAATCATAGTTGAAACCTTTGTCTCTCTCTTTTTTGTCAGTGACTATCATCCCCTGGAAACTTCATTGAATCTCTCTCTCTCTCTCTCTCTCTCTCTCTCTCTCTCTCTCTCTCTCTCTCTCTCTCTCTCTCTCTCCTCCCCCCCCTCTCTCTCTCTCTCTCTCTCTCTCTCTCTCTCTCTCCCTGTCTGTCTCTCTGTCTCTCTCTTTCAACCTGCAGCAGCACATTCGCCTTAAAGCTGCTGCAGTGGCATCACTGCTGTTACACCATGATGACATGGTGACCTGTTGTGACAAGCGCACATGAAAACCGATATGTTCAGTAGATGATGTTGTTCATAATCTCTGGTTTGTAAGCATGCGCTTGCTGCAGTCGTCACTTCCCACGTCCATGAGTGTCTGTAAGGAGGAGAAACCAACCAACAAACAAACAAACAAAAAACGATGGCGCTAGAAGAAGGAATCGGGGAACTGCGAAACAGTGACTGACCGACAGAGAGACACACACGCAGGCAGACAAACTGGCAGACACATACACACCCGCCCGCATTCATGCACGCATGAATTCATGCGCAGCGAGAGAGAGAGAGAGAGAGAGAGAGAGAGAGAGAGAGAGAGAGAGAGAGACAGCGAGAGAGAGAGTGGGGTGGGTGGGTGGGTGAGAGAGAGAGGGAGAGAGAGACTCAAGACTCAAGACTCAAGATATTTTATTCATATTAGGCCTCAGCCCATCATGAAGGGAATGTGAACATGAAACTGAGTAAAGATATACAACAGGTTCAAAATACAAGTTAACGATGATATAAATGTATTCATGTACCTTTCAAGAAGTCATAACATCTCTCATTTTAAATCCTTTATACAAAAACAAAGAAAGACTACGCACATCTTCAGGTTTGGTCGATGACATTAGCAAACTCAGTTTAAACAGTGACGGATGTCTATAGTATTTAGGCTTAATTAAAGTTTCTCGTATATGTTTAAGAGCTGGGCAACAGAGAACAAAATGCACCTCACTTTCTTCGCCTTCAGTACATAAGGGGCAAATTAAATCGTTGAACATAGACGTTTTGTATCGGAAGCGATGTAAAGCCAGCTCAGAAATCCCGAGCCTAAATCTAGTCGTAATAAATTTTAAGTGCCTATCAATATCTAAATGTAAGTAAGGTTTTAAACTGTGGTCACTGCAAAAAGCTCTATACAAGCTGAATCTATCACTAGTTTGAATATGATCGGACCAAGTTTGCCACCTACAGTCAATCATCCTTTGCCTGAAACAACATATAAAATCATGAACATTTCCAACGCCTTGACTTGCCCAAACAAATCCAAATCCATATTTAAACAAACATAAGCGCACATTTGTTACCCAATTTTTCTTACCTTTTATATCAAGGTCAAATAACATATCATAAGCTTTGCGCGGAATCCTGTGATTCTCCATTTGTATCAGCTTAAGCCAGTAGCGAATACACTTAACAGCAGAATTTATATATATTGGATAGCGATTGGTTTCACCATAAACAAGGTCATTGGGTGTTCGCCTGTCTACTCCTAGAAATTTCTTCAACGCAAATAAATGGACTGATTCACAATGGACAACAGCATTGTCTAGGCCCATAATTCAGAGCCATACTGCACAACTGGCTGTATCTGAGAATCAAACAATTTCATAAATAAATTAAAAGAGTTGTTATCCAACATATATAACCTTTTCAGAACATAAATCAAAGCATTCTTAGCTCTGCTTGCAAGGTCTTTGCATGCAGCAGTGAAACTCAAGCGCGTAGAGAAAAAAATTCCTAAATATTTATACGCATTAACCACAGGCATTCTTTCACCGTTATACAACCATTTTTCTCTCACACTCAAATATCCACCCTTCCGAAATACCATGATATTGCTTTTAGTCATATTAACTTTAAGTTGAAGAGATGCAGCGGCCTGTTGTAAGCTGTTCAGTTGTGTTTGCAGACCTATAACTGTCTCTGCCATCAAAACGACATCGTCAGCCAACAACAGAATAAATAATTCGAATGCATCTAGTGAAAATCGAGCGCCATGTCTTCCTTTATTAATTACTTCAACCGCCAGTTCGTTAATGAAAAGAGAAAACAAAACAGGGCTGCAAGCATCTCCCTGCCTTAATCCTGATGTGCAGGCAATGTAATCAGTTAACATAGAACCACATCGAACTCTGGCTTTGACATCATTGTACATGCTTTTAATGCATCTGAATAATTTACCTTTAATGCCATTTTTTAGGAGAATTGGCCAAAGAATATTTCGATTTATCGTGTCAAAAGCTTTTTCGAAATCAATAAATGCAACATACAATTTTCGATTATAACAAAACTGTTTCTGTACGAGAGCTAGTAAAGAAAACATATGGTCGACTGTAGAGTATCCTCTCTTAAATCCAGCTTGATAAGCACCTGTGAGATTGTGTTCATCCACCCATTCTTGCAGTCTATTATTTATCACTATACCAAATAATTTACTACTAACATCGCTCAAGGAAATTCCCCTATAATTGTTAGGATCATTGATATCACCCTTCTTAAAAATAGGTTGAATAACAGATTCAAACCAGTTCTCAGGAAACACACCATTATCAAATAGCTTATTAAACAATTTCAGAAGGAAGTATACAACTTGATCATTCGAATTCTTAAAAAGCTCGGCAATAATGCCATCGGGACCAGCTGCTTTATGGTTTTTTAGTTTTCTAAGTGCTAGCAATATTTCATCTCTAGAGATCGGACGATTCATATAGCCTTCCATTTCAACTTCAGCTGAATACTCATTTACTGTGTTGTCAGCATCCGTCTCCAGCAAGGCTTTAAAGTGTTGAAACCAGGAATCGACTGATATATTATTTCTAGGCTGTTTTCTTTTGAAGGACGCGTTATGAACAACGTCCCAAAATTCTTTTTGGTTTCCCACTGTCATTACCAGTTTATCTAGTAAAGCTTTGTTGAATTGTTTCCTCTTCCGCTTTAGTAAATTTTTATATTCACGTCTGGCAATTACATATTCATTTCTCATTTCGATTATTGTTTCTGTTTTCTTTTCTAATTTTACTGAACGACGAAATATCTGTAACAATCTTCTAGTGTGTTTTTACAAAGTTTACATTCTATATCAAACCATTTACATGAACTTCCATTGTTATTAAATGATATACATGTTTTCATGGATCCAGCACTTTCTCTTATACAATCATTAAAAACTTTAAGAGCATTATTTACGTTAACATCAATCAAATCAATTGCAAGATCAATTTTTGTGTGCGTTTCTTCACTGCACAAAATACTGGTATATGTAGCTGCACACTTCTCGTCCCATATAAGTTTGTGTATGACAAAATTCTCTTTTTGCATACACATATCAAGTGAACATTCCTTGGCAAGAACAACACATGCTGTCACTGGTAAATGGTCGGAATCAATACGGTCAGCTATAGATAATTCACAAGAATCAACCAGAATCATAAAAAGTTCACGTGAGAGTACGAAATAGTCTGTGACACTGCTTCCAGAGTCAGATATAAATGTGTAGCAACCTTCATAGTCGCCTTTGCACATGCCATTTAAAATACACAAATCTAACGCAGTGCACATGTTCAATAATAATTTACCATAGCTGTTCAAAGTACAGTCATTTTAATGTCGAACCATATTATAGGACAAATTACTGAACTGTGGATCAAACGTATTTTGTACAATATAATCTAGAGAAACATCAGCTGTTCTGCTATTCAAATCTCCATTTAAAATAACATACACATCATTCTGCAACAGAAAATCGGTTAAACATTCTTCAAGCATACTAATTCCATTGTCAATATCAAAATAAGTGTAAAATGGAGATCCTTCTGGTGGTATATATGTACAAACATACAGAATATCTTTACCTAATCCAAATAACTCTTTACTGATCAAAAACATGCAACAATTAACATGGTCCATATCAATACTTTTAACGTACGGGAAAAGATCATTCCTTACTAAACAAACAAGTCCTCCCGATCGTCTACCCTGTTTAGTAAATTTAACGGCAGGTTTACAAAATAGTCTGTACCCGGTGAATAAGTCCAACTGACAGTCCTCAATGAACGTCTCAACTAAACAAACAAAATCGAACTGACAAACATAAGAAATGAAACCAGAGTCAAATATTTTGATAGCAATCCGTTTACGTTCCACAACAAAAAAGAAACACGTTTTGGTTTTGCGCTCGGTGTGTGTGCACGTGCTCACTCACGCTGTCACGACACGGCACGGCCTTGCTGACCTGATTAACATCGCAGAGTTCAAGCGTGTCACTGACATGACGGACAGGTAAGCGTACAGACGGTGTTGGGTTACATTTGTTACCTCTCGGGGGCGTGACCTGACACTGATGCGCAGAAGTCGCATGTTTCAACGCTCCGCCGATTCTTGCATCTTGACGAAGATAGAAGCCAGTCAGGTCGCCATTTTCTGCCAGCTGTTTCATCCTGAGTCATGCCATCCACTCCACTCGCTTTTCGAGCGACATGCGGCTGCTTTTTGCCAGTTTGCATGTCGTTCATGATGAAGAGGGCCAGGGAGAAGAAAGCCGCGCGCATCGCCATGTTGACACCGCAGAGCAGGTTGGACGGTGTCACCCTTGGCCTGCTCCTCACCCTGCTGTTCTGGGGCGGTCTGCTGATGAGGTGCGGAGACGTGGAGCAGAACCCCGGACCCAAGGACAGCCTGAGGCAGCCAAGACTAGGCAGCAGTGGACGGACGAGCCAGACAGGACCGCGGCATCCCAGGGGAGCAGACAGTCATCACCTTCACCCTCCCGGCAGCCTACCCTTGCTGATGTTGTGGAGATACTGCAGTCCATGAAAGTTCAGAATGCCACAACAAACAGTAAGCTCGATGAAGTGGAACGATGTGTGAAAGGACTGAGAGAACAGTATGTTGAGTTACAGAAGGATATGTTGGACTTGAAAAAAAAGGTGGATGATTTGAAAAAAGAAAATCAAACTTTGTTACAGAAAAACTCTGATCTGCTCTCTCGAGTCGATCAGTTAGAAAGAAAGACTGACGACCTTGAGGGCAGATCCAAAAGGAATAATCTAATATTCTATGGAATAGACAGAGAGCAAAACGAATCCAATGAACAATGTGCAACCAAATTACATGACGTCATTGCTAAAAAGCTGGATATAAGCGTGACATCCAATTTGACAGGGTCCATCGTTTGAACAACAAACCAGATTCCCCGATGATCGCAAGATGCACTTTTGATAAAGACAAAGTACAAATTCTCAGTGTGAAAAAGAAATTGCAGGGTACCAGAATTTTTGTAGGAGAAGACTCCTCCTTCCGAGTGAGGGAGATAAGACGCAAACTGTCTCCCCACCTGAAAAAAGCCAGAAATGATGGGAAGAGGGCCACGATGGTGTTTGACCACCTACTCATTGATGGTCAGAAGTACTTCCTTGGCGAGGGGGACAGTTTGCGTGAATCCAGATAGGATCCTGGCCGGCCATTTCTGGACTTAATTCTCCCATTGATAGGAACACGAGAGGGAGAGAGAGAGGGAGAGAGAGAGAGAGAGAGAGAGAGAGAGAGAGAGAGAGAGAGAGAGACAGAGACAGAGAGAGACAGAGAGAGAGAGAGGGAGAGAGAGAGAGAGAGAGAGACAGAGAGAGAGAGAGAGGGAGAGAGAGAGGGAGAGAGAGAGAGAGAGTGGGGTGGGTGGTGGGTGAGAGAGAGAGAGAGAGAGAGAGAGAGAGAGAAAGAGAGAGACAGAGAGAGACAGAGAGAGAGAGAGAGGGAGAGAGAGACAGAGAGAGAGAGAGAGAGAGGTGGGTGGGTGGAAATAAGGTTGAGGAGAGGGTAGAGGGAGAAGAGGCAGCAGAGACTGAGAGACGGTGATGAGAAAGAGAGGGGGAGACGAGGAGAGACAGAAGGGGGAAAGACGGGGAGAAACATACTTGCGGAGAGACAACAGTCACTGAAAGACAGATAAACAGAGATAAAGACGGTAGACAGTAGAGATTAAGATAGAGAGGGACAAATATATGGGTACAGAGTGAGAGAAAGCGAGAGTAATGAACAAGAACAGAGAGAGAGAGAGAGAGAGAGAGAGAGGAGAGAGAGAGAGAGAGAGAGAGAGAGAAGGAGAGACTCAGATATGGAGAGACGAGACACAAGAATGAAATTGGTACAGGGGATTTTGAGGTTAGGAAAACGAACACACACACACACACACACACACACACACACACACACACACACACACACACACACACACACAAGGATGAATGCAGACAGACAGGTACAGTGATAGTGGAATAAATACAGAGCTGACAAACGGCGAAACTTCCGTAGCCTTCCCATCCTTCACCTCTTTGAATTATAAACAAAGCTTGCTCTTATGTCTTAGATTGAAGAAATAGGGGGAGATAAGCATTCATATCTGCAGTGGTAGATGATTCTGCCTAACTAACAGTATGTGCTTGAGTGGGTGAATGGGGAAAAAAAAAAAAATGCTTCTCACAATGAACCTTCAGCAAGCTTATAGTCTCCAAGGGGGGAGACACCCTCCAATAGGGAGGGAAACTCACTAACATATAACTCCTGGTCATATACCGATATTTCGAAACTTGGTGGTTGTCAACCTCGGGGTATGTCAGTGGAGGAAGGACTAGCGCACAGCCCAAACACACTCACAGCTTGCTTACAATCTCATTCATATATCATGCATTCGTACACATCAAACCACTAGTAAAGTCTATAACTTTACTACACATAATCATGGAAACAAACATCAATGCGCATAGAGTCAAACAGAATAAAACATTCTCTCTTTCCTTGAACTTCACAAAATCATTTATCTAAATCATCATAACTAACCCGGGTATAAAAAGATTTTCTACTTTACCTGGCCAGGTGATTTTAAACTATTCACGAATCACTGTCTTTTCTTTTCTTTTTTTTTCTTTGTTTCTTTTCACCGTCACTTTCACAAGCACAACACAACCACCGGCACTGGTCAGGTTGGACTGCTGGCACTGGTCAGGTTAGACTGCTGGCACTGGCGTTGGCCTGTGGTTCTGCTGGACGAAGTGACGCTGCCAGGTATGAGGTCGAACCCCGGTTCAGATTGAACACTGACTACCAGACATCGATCTGTTCTCCATTCTTTCTTCTGCATTAACACATTGCACTCTCTCTCTCTCTCTTCTAGTCTGCTCTATCAAATGGACATGGTTGCTTTTCTTTTCTTTTCCTTTTCTCTTTTTTTTTCCTCTTCATCAGTTAGCAACTCTCTCTCTCCACATCTCTCCTTAGTCCTTCCTCTGCAGACTCTATCTAGTGCTAATGCCTCAACTAGGTTCTCTCTCTCTCTCCTCTCATCTCTCTGCTTTTCTCTCCTGCAGCGCCTACTCTCAGAACCTCTTCCTCTCTCACTCTCTGTCTTCGTTCCTTGCCCTTCTCACTCACGCATTCCTATCTTATCCTAATCCCATCTGTCAAAGGGTGAGTACCATTGGTCAGTATTTTCCCGCCTTATACTGAGGTTGCCTCCCCTATAATTTCATTGGACGTGTAAATCATGACAGTCACATCTACCCGCCTTGCTCTCTGTGGTGGTCAATGGGTCATTTAATTAATTAGCTTGATTTCACCCCCACCACACAATACCTTTCCCCTTCCTACTTCAACCGGCGACGTCCGAACTAACTATGGCGCTGGTCGCAAATTGGCTGGATGAGTCTGACCCAGGCGCCGAGACCCGTCTGGCCAGACCTATTGAGACGTCGCCCAAGCGACTTAGTCTGTCTGGGAATGATGCTGTCTCCATGTAGGACTAAAAATAGCCTCCCGCTATGCCTAATTGGCTGAAGCGATGCATGAAGCCGTCTGCTTGGCGCCCAGAATGTTTGACTTTGGGCTTATGCCCAGTTGAGCTGGCTGGCGACTGACCACGACTTTGGTTTTTCTCTTTTTGTCCGTGACAATTTCCCCCTTGCAAAAGACTATGCTCCGCATTGTCCCAAAACAACGGTACAAAAAAGACAACAACCGAATCTGCTGACAACACAGCTACACGTGCAAAGTTTTGCAAAATACTTTACAACAAACGGTTTATTAAATCATAAAATATATCATTAGTGAATATCACCCAAAGAGTTATCATTGACATGCGCTTTTGCCTTATTTTTTTTCAACTCATTTTCTGATAACCTCTGTGCGCACCTATGCAATTCCCCTACTTGCGGATTTGCCACATCTTCTCTTCACAACTACTATGAAAAGCACAATTTAATATGATCACGATCCATGACACCTCACTGAGGAATCTCCATCCTCACTTATCGCAAACAGTGCATTACTACACAAGCGACTGTATGCTCCAAACATAACTGCATTTACATGAACAAGTCTCACAAAGAAAATAATGAACCATAGCCAAATGGGAATGAACCCATATCCACTCAATCTCACTGTAATCCACACATATTATTTACAAAGTAGCTTTGCACCCTGGATATGACAGACTTCCTCTGAGTTGCAGCTTGCTAGACTACACGGCTTAAATAGTCAGCTCCTACATTCTGTCGACCTGGAATGTACTGAACTCGATACCTGTAGGGCTGCAGTGCCATTGCCCAGCGCAGAACCCTGCTGTTTTTCAGCTGCGCCTCCTGCAGGAATTTGAGTGGTTGGTGATCAGTCTCTATCACGAACTCCTTCCCATACAAGTATTTGTGAAATTTCTGCATGGCCCACACAACAGCCAAACACTCCTTCTCTACTGTTGCGTACCCTTCTTCACACTTCGTCAGCTTCCTGCTAGCATACTTCACAGGAAACTCGACCCCATCGTGCTCCTGCAACAATACTGCACCTACTCCACCACCTGATGCATCTGTCCGCAACAAAAACGGTTTAGACATATCCGGTAGCTTCAAGATGGGACGGGAACCTAGTCGTTCTAGCACTGTCTGCAGTGCTTGCTCTGCAGCGTTTGACCACTCGACCACTGCCGGTTTCCCTGCCTTGACCAAATCACTGAGAGGACTCGTGATTGCTGCGAAATTTGGTACAAATTCCCTATAGAAACCAATAAAAACCTAGCAGACTCCTGACTTCTGTTTTGGTCTTTGGTCTCTCTGAATTCATCATCTTCTCCACCTTTCCCTTTTTCTGGCTGCTTTGTGTCGCCTCCAACAACAAAACCTAGGAACTCCAGGCTTGGGAAACCAATCTGGCACTTTGTTGGTCTGGCTGTGAGATTGGCTTGTCTCAACCCTCTTAAAACTGCTCCTAGCTGCCTCATATGCTCCTCCCATGTCTCGGATGCTATCAGAATGTCATCCATGAAATTCACAACACCTTCCAAACCTGTCAATAACTTCCTCATCATCCGAGAGAAAACTGCAGGTGCGTTGACCATACCAAAAGGAAGTACTCGCCACTGGTATAGCCCCATAGGAGTGGAGAATGCTGTGACTTCCTTTGAGTCCTCACTCAAGGCTATTTGGCAATAACCCTTGCTCAGATCTATTCTGGTGAAATACTTGCTCTTGCTTGTGGCGATCTGAGCGAACAGGTCTTCCATGTTCGGTATGACTTCTGCATCGACCTTGGTGACACTGTTCAGACGTCTATAGTCAACACAGAATCGATGCTCACCTGACTTTTTCCTCACTAAGACGACGGGTGCACTAACGATGATTTGGAAGGTTCAATCACCCCAAGGGCCCAACATCTTTTCTACCTCCTCCTCGACCACTTGTTTGGTGGCATACGGGACCGGGTAGGGTTTCACATGTACGGGCTTTGCGATGTTAACTCCACCGTACATGTCTCTAGAGTTGTCCTGCCTGGTTTATCAGTCAGGGATGCCCTATACTGTTTTAGGAGCCCTCTAACTTCCTCTTGTCTTCTACTGTCTAGCCCTTCATACAGTGACACATCCCTGTATGACTCTTCTCCTGGAAACTCGGGCAACAAAATCTCCCCTTCTTCTGCTGGTCTCCTTCACCTCCATCAATGATTGCTGCTGCGCCTATGTGCTGAGTCTCACGCTGAATATATTTGCAGAGCAAATTCGCATGGAAAAGTTTTGGTTTCCCATTCACATCAATTCGGTAGTCCTGATCTACCTTTTCAATGATGGTGAATGGTCCTTTCCAATGCATCAGCAGCTTGTTGTGATCCGTGGGAAGCAGTAACAGGACTTGATCTCCCACCTTGAGGAATTGCTTCCTCACCTTCCTGTCATATTGCTTCTTCTGCACGACCCTAGCCTCCTGCAAGCTTTCCCTTGCAACCTTACAGGTCTCCTCTAGCCTACTGCGTAGGTCCACCACATACTGATAAGTGGTTTTAACCTCTTCTGACTCCTGTTCTCCGGACCATAGCTCTTTGAGAATGCACACTGGTCCCCTGACCGTCCGCCCATACAGCAGCTCGAATGGCGAAAAGCCTGTGCTCTCCTGAGGGGCCTCCCCGTAGGCGAACAATGCCGCTGGAATGTAACGGTCCCAATCTGCCGGTCTTTCCTCACAGAGCTTCTTTAAGATGCCCTTCAGCACACCATTGAATCTTTCCACCAAGCCATTGCATTGGGGATGGTATGGGGTAGTGAGAAGCTGTGTGATCCCTAGCAGCCTGTTGACCTCCCTCATCACGCCTGAGGTGAACTGTGATCCCCTGTCACTGAGAATTTGTGATGGCACACCCACGCGAGAGAAGATGTCACCAGCACTTCAGCGACCTGTTGCGTATCTACGCCTTTCAATGCGACTGCTTCTGGATATCTGGTCGCGTAGTTTACGAGCGTCAACACATACCTGTGCCCACCTTTGGAACAGGGCGAGATTGGGCCAATCAGATCAACAGCCACTCTCCTGAACGGTGTGTCAATTAAAGGGGGATGTTTAAGAGGCGAGAGAACAGGGAAATGTCTGTTCAACCCCACTTTCACCCTCACCCAGTTTTCGGGCGAAAGTGACCTAGAATCAGCATATTACTGTTCTCTGACAAGTAAGACTTCAATAACCAAAAAATAACGATTATCTACAAACAAACATACTGTGTAGGGTTATCCGTTTTCAATACTAATTTACTAAACTTTTTAGATTTCAGTTTTTGTTTAATCCTATGTTTTTCTTGATCATTTTCAATAACATCATTTTCGCGCAAACATTCTTCAAATGAGTCTCTGTCTTTCATGTGAAATAAAACTACAGTCTTTAACTGTTCTCTAAAGTCTTTTAAAACTGAGTTATATTTTTGGCATAAAATCCACACACTTATCCGAGCATGTCTTCCACTGAAAGCTAGTTTTGACAAAGTGTTTCTCTTTTTAACTATGTCTCTTTCTGCCGAACAGTCATCTATAATAAATAGTGTCTGCGTTCCTTCAAACAGTCTATAAAACTGTTCTAAACACTCACTCAGTTTATTGCTAGGATTAACTAAATATATGTCATCATCTGTCCATATAAACCTTCTATCATGATATGCTTTGTTCCATTTAAGTGTTGGACAGAAAACTACAATATGATTAAAATTATAACGATAAACTGTTTGTAACAGGTCGAGGATAAATATTGTTTTTCCACAACCAGTCTGCCCACAAATCAATGAGCAATGAGGAGTTTTTGTCATAAAGTTTAACTGCTCCATAGTTTTATAACAGAGTTTAATCTAATCCAGTTATTATTTTTATCATACTCTCCGTCAAAACTTGTTCAGTATAATAAAACCCTACGAGGCCTAAATGTGTAAGATTAATCCAATTCAGTTCTGTAAGATTGTTTCTATTTAAGTCAACATTGATTTTGTTGCTTGTTGTTATGATCTTAATATCCTCACCATTGTGAAGAACGACGACAACAACGTTAAGGCGTTTAACGTCTAAGTTTTGCCAGCTAATATTAATTCCTTTTATAAGGTCATCACTAACGCCCACAACCCCATCCCTCTCCACATCTTTAAAGACAGAAATTTCAAATATCATTGTGAACGTGTCTCCTAATTTTCTGCTTGGAAAGAACTGTAATTTTGTAGAAGCTTTTTTTACAACTGTTTCTTTTCTGTGGAGGATGTACTGTTTTTTCCCATACGGCGTTATTTCAATCTCTTTCCGACTATTGTCGTCTGGCATAAGACTTACATGTAAAGGGCCAGAGTTGAATGCTTTTCTGAAACTTTTTTGACGGCTAAAAAATGTAAATGGGCTTATGAATTCAAATTTTATTTCCCATTCTAAATATGGTTCTAAGTGCCATTTGAGGTCAGGTTTTCGAACTATTTTATATTCATACTGACCAACATTATTTGCTTCTAGATTGCGCAGCTGTTCTAGTTTAGGAAACTTTTTACTGTCGCCAACCTCTTTGCGTTTATAATCACCATCTTTAGTGTACTCAAACCCATACAAAGTGCCTATCTCACCGTTCTGTTCAAAGTCCGCACGTCTGCAAGGTCTTTTAATTCTAAAGTTATACACCTCACAGGCGCTAATGTAACTCCTGTTCTTTCTGGCCCACGCGACATTTTTTAGAACGACTTATTATTTTATTTCCAAAACAATGTGTAGGTTATCACATTTCACGGCTTTCCCCGTTTGTCTTTGATTTTTATATTAAATGATCCAACCCTCCCACAAACTAATCTTTTAAACTGTAAATTAGGGAATTGTATAATTTCATAATCGCAATATGCAGCCTTCCCTGACGGAAGAGCTCTTAAAACAGTTGAGGGCCTTCCATCATATAAGTTTTCATCAGTGCTCAGCTCATCCAAATGAACATAGAGTAATGAATGTAATGCAAGATCGAGCGGATTTTCCCCCTCATAAGTAGTTTTGTCTGGCTCAGCAATAAAACTATGAGTGGGTAAATTGCTAGTTGTAAAGCCTAACATTTTAGCTAGCTCTCTATCAAAAAAGTAAGATGTTCTTCTTCTTCAAGCTTAAATGTTAACATTGTTTTTAGATTTGCATTGTTAAGTTTGAGAGTAATGTCAAAGTTACTCATTGCTTCTTTTAGTGAGCAAAACCCGTAATAACCATCAGGTATTGTTAACTGGCTCATTTTGGGTCCCTGCTCTGTTAACTTTTAGAATCTTGTTATTCTCCTTGGCTTTGCTTATATAAACCATACGACTTTGTAAAATATTTCATGAAGTGCAACCATTTTGGCTCCGCATTCGTTATTAATAGCATGTTCTAAAAACGAAGGGCGGTCTTGGTTGTTATTGTTACAAACATTTTTTTAAACAAAATAAAAATGAGTGCATTCAAATATACTGGCGCAAAATATTCTGTTGGGCCGCACTACAATCTTAAAAATATAGCAACTGATACTCTTGACATTGCTGTGACCCAGACTGCCTCTTTTCATAAAAGGTGAGTACTCCATTAAAGAGCTATCTTAAACCCCCCTATTGAAAACGACCACATCAAGAAAGCGTGGTTTAGTCATCCGATGCAGTTTTATCCAGAACCATTTAAACTTTGCTGTGTTTTGCGCATCAACTGGGTGGGAGTGTCATATGCTGATCATTTAAATCACCATGATCCTTTGGTGAGGTCAGTGTACAGATTTCATTTTTATTACACCTTCAGACGTATTTTGACTGAACTGCAAGCGCCATTACCAAATGACAAACCATTTAATCCACTCAGCAACAGAATAGACATGAAGGCTTTTGAAAGGATCTGTAACGAATTCAATATTAACATCAAGACAGGCTTTAGACAAAAGTTGGATCATAATCATGGCTTAGGCGACCTTTATTTTCGGGCACGCACAGAAAGTATAACTATGACTGGCATCCTCCTTTCAAATCTTTCTTTTTGGCACAACTGTTGAGCCCGGGTCCCTACAGCAAGAGCATAAAACAGCATGGACAACATTTATCTTAGACACTTCTAAGGGCCTAACTAGGGCGGGAATAGAACGAATAAACGACTCTATTCGTACTTACGTTTGGTGTTTGCTAGGTTCGCAAGCACAGGCAAGATCGAGCATAACTGATCCTTCTACTGGCTTTGACGCCCAAAACAATACTTAGCAAATTTAGAGGACGCCATTAATTCTACAGTTGATTTACCTTCAAGTATTCAAAGGTACAACATGTTTTACAATACGCAAGATCGAAAGTAGACTTTGCCGTTGGCACTGGTTTATACATGCTGCCTTCTGACCTCAGGCTCCAGATAGGTACAATAATAAACTATAATAATGAAATTCTTATAGCAGGCAATGAACAGAAGGTTGGAAAAAACGACATAAATTCTGAGCCAGTAATATTACAAACAATAAAAGAACACCCAAGATTAAGTCATCCAATCCCCCGAAGTCCAAACCCCAAAAGTCATTGAAGACTCAGCAAAGCTTGCGGACTCTGTTCGCGATGACCATGAATATGAAAAGACAGCGCTTGTTTTTGGGATTAACTGGCATAGGATTACTCCTTCTTTATTTTACTAAAGAGTAACCCAACTATTAAGAGAACTAATGCCCATAAGTGCTCGGCCATAAAGCCAACTACTTTGCTTGCAGTAGACAAAAGCCAGCTGACAATACTCCCCAATATTCCTGGTAAAGCGTCTATAGCTTTACTGCTAATTTTTTTTAATAAGCCCGCAAGATGATCAAGCTGTTTTTTACCCATGATTTATCAGGCGGCGAGGGAGGCGATGGTGGGGGAGGTAATGAACTTTGATCACCGCCGCCTGTAATAGCCAACACCAGTGTACTTATTGCAAATCCTAAGGCTGTTATAACGCTTGCTAATGTGACTCCGTGCTCTCTAAACAGTGTTCGTATTCGTTCTGCTAGTGTCGTGTCTTCATATAAAATTTTTTCGATAGTTTCTCTTATTCTATTCACTTGAGTTCGTAATTGGTCTCGGTTAGTAGTTAGCACTTCTAGTCTTGCTGATCTTTCTTGTTCAAGATCTTTAGTCTTTGGGTTATTCTTTCTTTAATATCAGGCCCTAAGTTGGCGTCATCAGCCTCAACGAGTTTTTTCTTTTCTCTTTTTATATGCTCATCTAGTTCACCTAGTTTTGCTAAATTGTTTGTTAATTCGCCTTTGATGGTTCTTAAAGCATGATCAAGGCCGTTAGTTCTCGCATGGTAGCGGCGAGTCGTGTATAGTCTTTAACGCTGTTTCTTCTGAAAAACTGATTCTGCTTCTATTACATTTATTAATTCACCTGCTGATTGATTTAATTCTTTAAGTTCCATGTTTTGCATTTGGTTATCTGTTGGAGTTCTTGTAGTGTTTTTGAAGTTTAGAAACTGCCTCCCTATCTAATTTTGGTCTAGCAATGCCAAGACGATTTTGATCTTTCACACTGAGTCTTTGTATAATTGTACTCTTGGCTAAAAACTTTGATGGTCTGGTTTAGTTGTAAGCCGAACAAGTTGTCCTTGTTCGTTTTTTACAGACAAATGATCATCTTTTAATTCAAAATCATTTTGGGGCTATAAATTCGGGAGGTTCTTGACCTAAACTTTCGTAAAATGATTTAACCTTACTTTCTGTTAATTCATGCCGCATTGAGAGCATTGAGCGATGCCGTGTCAAAGGGATCATTTCACTCATGTCGTCTCCAGGATCAAAACATCATAATCTTCTGCATCTTCAATGCCTGCCATGGTTTTAAATAATTAATTAATTTTTTTATTTTGCTTTATAAAAAAATGTCACAAGCACATGGCTCGATTCTTAACCCGCATAGAAGTCTGAAAGAACCCTTTGGCGTGAAGGGAAATAAGCGGACTATTACTGTTCCAAATAATCCATCTACTATTGATGCAGATCAAATTCTTACTGTCAAATTTCCAGACCTAGGAGCAAATGACGTGATTGTGCCAGGCTCTGCGCTCTTACTTTCAAAATAGCGCTCGCTTCAACAACAGACCCAAACAGGACAGTTGTACAGAATCTGGGGCGGGCAATCGTTAAGAAAATTTCTATAAAACTTGAGGGCAAGAAATATTTTCTTTACACAATGCAGACATATTTTTAACCTATTCTGATCTATGGCTAACTGGGACTGAAAGGGCTGACTTTGCGTTTCAAGGAATAGAAAATGAAGAAGCACTAAAACATAGAATAGGTGCCGCAGATACTAAAGACGGCAAAAAGTAGTGGCTGTAAATTTTGCGTTTGGAATCGCTTTTTCATTCCCCTTAGATTTTGAGTTGTTAAAAGCGCATGCGCCATACTTTCAAGGAGCATTAAAAGACAGATTGTCATATGAACTAACTTTTAATGAATACAAACGGGTTATCAAATCAACAGACACCGAAGCAAAGTACAGCATTTCTGACATCTCGTTAGAGTTTGACGTTGTTAGCAACCCTAATTTAGCAAGGCTGATTAAGCAACAATATCAGTCACAATTAGCAATATATTACGAAAGAGTGATCATCATGCAACATATCCCAGAAGCAGGGCAGACACTATATGGAATTTTAGTTTTAGCGTCTCAGCAAGATCGCTTAAAGGTATTTTATTGCTGTGTGAAGATGAAGAACCATTCAAAAGAGGAAGTGAAAAGTTTTTTAATCCAAAAATAACGAAAGTACAATGTTCGATTGAGGGCAGTCCTAACCAAATCTATGCTAGCGGGCTTAAACCTTATCAGCATTTTGATGAAATAAGAAAACTGTTTGGAGGTGGGAGGTGTAGAAATCCAACAGTTGACCTTGTGGCTAAAGATCTACACCTTCACAGCGTAAGACTTGATGATTATTTAACAACAAAATACGGTTTATGATTGACCTAAGGTCAACAGAGGATAATCAGTTACATGGAAGCGGGAGAACTGTGAGAGACGTAATAAACATTCAAATTGATAAAGAAGAAGAAGCGATAAACCGCTTAATGTACATTTGTTTTTATTATATGATGCGCAGCTGAATATTGAAGCTAACAGATTAGAAACTGTAGTATACTAAATTATTTTTTCATTTTATAAAAGCATGTCTGTTAAACATTATCCAAATGTGCCTACAGCGCCGCCAAAAGAAGAGATAGCAGGCAATTCTGCTGTTATAGAAACCCCTGAAGTAAAAGCTTTCAGATTAACAAACATTACGCAAATGCAACAAAAACTAGAGCAAGACCTTTCAAAATACAGCAAAACCAGGCGAAGGTATTCTGCTGCCTTTAATGCTGTTACATATGTCAATACTGGAGCATCGACTATTAGTGCTGCATCGCAGGAACAAGTGTAGGCCTCTTAGCAACGGGCATAGCGCACCCGCAGCTTTACCTCTAGGAGGTTTGTCTTTAGCTCTCGGCCTGTGTTCATTAGCTGTAAGTGCGGCTAGCAAAAAATTAAAAACTAAACTCCAAAAGCACACAGCTATGGTTCAACTAATAACGGCTAAACTTAGTTCGTTTAAACTGACAATAAATAAAGCGCTTGTTGACTCAAACATCGCGGATGAAGAATTTAATCGTTTACAGGCCGATTTTGATGACTACAAAAGACAAAAGTTTGATCTTCAAAGAAAGGCGGGACAACTTTTTCTCAACAGCCAGACGCCGAGCAGATAAAAAAGGAATGCTTAAAAAAAGTAAACGAGACATTAAACTCTGTTCTAAACAGCTCACATTAACAACACCAAAAGGTGTTTTATACTTTAGTTTATGAGTCCAAGCGCAAAAAGACCGTTGATATTGGTTCTGATTAAGTATTTTTTTTAATTTAAATAAATATTTTGGCTTAGAAAAGAAAGACAGCATGGCTAAGATATATGAAGGACAAGACGAATTGTTTGAAGGAATGCTCGAGAGAGAGCGTTTATCAAGAGCATTGAATGATATTGATTTAGAAGTCATTGACCCAACAAACGTACAGGCAAGCGTTGTTCATGCAATTTCTCAAGTTCCAAGTAAACTAACAATAGACCCGCCAGTTAAAGTAATGTTAGCTGTTTTAATCGACTATGTAACAATAAATGAAGAAAATTTAGAAGTCTGGGTCTCGACTAAACAACAGACTATTCTTTGTAATAATGACTTATCACCCGGTTGGGCAGACGAACTGCTTGCACAGTTTGACGCTGCCGCTGAAGAAGCCAAAATGAGAGGCTCTGGTTGGTCAGAGGGCGCAGTCTTAGAGATTAGATTAAAACAGGCTAAGTATGCACCGATTGTAGGCAAGGCTTACATTCCGCTACCTCGGGAGTTGGTTTTAAAGAGAGCAGTTTTAAACATAAAAAATTCAGACAACAAATGTTTCATGTGGTGTGTTCTTGCAAGGCTGCATCATGTCCGCGAACACGCAGAGAGAGTGACTAACTATCGGCAATACGCCAAAGATCTTAACTTCAATGGAATATCCTTTCCTGTTAGTGTAGACCAAATTGATCAGTTTGAAGAACAAAACAAACCAATAACTGTTAATGTATACACATGGGATGAGGAAACAAATTTGGCGCCAATTAAAGTGTCCAAGAACAGTCCAACAATAGGCGAACCAGCCAAAAGTCATGTGGACTTACTCCTAATGTTTTCGCCAGCAGGCTGCCCCATTACACATTGATACGCACAATGAGCAGATTATTGGCGCATACTTCAAAAAACACTAACATACAAGAATTCTGCAGAAAATGTTTAACAAGAATTCCATCTGTGCAAGCCGCGAGTGAACATATAAAACATTGTAAAAGTTCTGTAGACTGTAAGACAGAACTAACTACGCCCCCGCCAGGATCTAAAGTTAGTTTTAAGAACTGGAAACGGCTGCAAAATTCTCCATATGTTGTTTACGCAGACTTTGAATCACTCATTGTTCCTTATGAAGGGCCAGCGCCACAAAAACTTCGAAAAACAGTCTTAATGAGTAATCATCAGATTGTTCATTTGCCTTCATTATTGTTAGGTCGGATGGCGTTTATTCAGAACCAGAATTATATAGAGGACCAGATGCTGCAGAAACATTCTTAAAACGCATGCAGCAAGTGCGCAATGACTGTTCTAATAATCTGAATTTATCTGAAATCATAATGACGCCTGAAGACCAACAACAGTATGACTCAGCCACGCATTGTTGGATTTGCGGTTTAGAGCTAACGCCCAAGAGTGTAAACCCCACAGTAAGAGACCATGATCACATTAGTGGGAAGTTTAGAGGTGCAGCGCACAGTAAATGCAATCTTCAACTAAAGTTTGATCCAAAGACATGGAAGCTGCCTGTATTCTTTCACAACTTGCGAGGTTATGACTCTCACCTTATAATGCAAGCAGTAACCAGCGCCTTCAGGGTAGCATGCATTGCACAGTCATCAGAAAAGTACATGTGTTTCACTTTAAATAACATGTCTTTCTACGACTCTATGCAGCACATGATGGGTTCATTAGAGTCGCTGGCTATGTCCTTAAAGTCCTGCCTAATAACGGAAGAATATTTTGACCCAACTCTCGTTAGAAAGGGCGTTTATCCTTATGAGTACATGAACAGTTGGGAAAGGTTTGATGAAGACACACTTCCGCCTAAAGGCGCGTTCTTTTCTAGTCTCAGAGGAAAGGACATCAGTGATTCTGATTACCACATGCTCAAGATGCGTGGCAGAAGTTAGATTGTAAAACGATGGGAGACTATCATGATTCCTACTTGATGGCTGATGTATGTTTGTTGGCGGACGTTTTGAAAATTATAGAAAGACCTGCATGAAACATTACAGTTGGATCCCACGCATTATATTTCTGCACCCGGGATGAGTTTGGATGCTTTCTTAAAGTTTACTGAGTACAAATTGATTTATTGTCAGATTTACAATGATTCAGATGATTGAAAACGGGTTGCGTGGGGAATTAGTATGAAAAACGACGACAACAAAGTTAAGGCTTTAACCTAAGTTTCCCAGAAATTTAATTTTTTTTTAAAAGGTCATCACAAACGCCCACAACCCCATCCCTTCCACATCTTTAAAGACAGAAATTTCAAATATTTTGTGAAGGGGTTTTCAAATTTTCGTTTGGAAAAACTGAATTTTGTAAAGCTTTTTTTACAACTTTTTCTTTTCTGGGAGGTTTGTCTTTTTTTTCCCCATAGGCTTTATTTCAACTCTTTCCGCATTGTCGTCTGGAAAAAGCTTACTTTAAAAGGGGCCAGAGTTGAATTTTTCAAAAATTTTGACGGTAAAAAAGAAGGGGTTATAAATTCAAATTTTATTTCCCTTTTAAAATAGGTTTCTAATCCATTTGAGGTCGGGTTTTCGAATTTTTTTTAATTCATACTGCCCAAATTTTTGCTTCTAGAGCGCATGTTCTATTTTGGGAAATTTTACTGTCGCCAACCCTTTTTGCGTTTTTAATCCCCATTTTTATGACTAACCCTAAAAATGCCTTTCTCACCTTTCTGTTAAAAGCCCGCAAGGGGCCCCAAGGCTTTTTATTTAAATTAAAACACCCCAGGCGTAAGTAATCCGTTTTTTTCTGGCCACGCACATTTTTAGAACACTTTTTATTTTATTTCCAAAAAAATGTGGGTTTACACATTTCACGGCTTTCCCCGTTTTGTCTTTGATTTTTATTTTAAAATGATCCAACCCTCCCACAAAACAAATTTTTAAACGTAAATTGGGTTTTTAAATTTCATAATCGCAATATGCCCTTCCCCGGGGAAGAGCTTTTAAAACAGTTGGGGGCCTTCCCACAATAAGTTTTCATCAGTGCTCACCACCCCAAATGAACTAAGTAATGAATGAAATGCAGATCGGCGGTTTTCCCCCTAAAAGTAGTTTTGTCTGGCTCAGCAATAAAACAATGAGTGGGTAAATTGCTAGTTGTAAAGCCAAATTTTTAGCTAGCTTCACAAAAAGTAAGATTTTTTCTTTTTCTTCAAATTTAATGTAACATTGTTTTTAGTTTGCTTTTAAGTTTGAGAGAAATGTCAAAGTTTTTTTTTGCTTCTTTTAGTGAGAAAAACCCGAAATCCCCACAGGTATTGTTAACTGGCTTTTTTGGTCCCTGCTTTAAAACTTTTAAAATTTTGTTTTTTTTCCCTTGGTTTTGCTTATAAAAACCCAAACGACTTTAAAAAATATTTCATGAAGTGCAACCTTTTGGGGCTCCGATTCGTTTTAATAGTGTTCTAAAAACGAAGGGGGGCTGGGTTGTTTTTTAAAAAACATTTTTTTAAACAAAAAAAAATTGCTTTCAAATATCGGGGCGCAAAATATTCTTTTGGGGGCCGCACTACAACTTAAAATAAGCACTATACTCTTGACTTTGCTGGACCCAGACTGCCTCTTTTCAAAAAAAGGTATACTCCATTAAAAGCTATTTTTAAACCCCCCCTATTGAAAAGACCACATAAAGAAAGCGTGTTTAGTCATCCGAGCAGTTTTATCAAACCTTAAACTTGCTGTTTTTTTGCCATCAACGGGTGTGGGGGGTTTATCTGAATTTAAATCACCATGACCCTTTTGGGGGTGAGGCATGTACAGATTTTTTTTTTATTCACCTTCAACGTTTTTACTGAAGAAAGCCCCATTCCAAATGACAAACCATTTAACCACTCGCAAAGAATAACAAAAGGGCTTTGAAAGGATTAACGAATTCAATATTAAATCAAAAGGCTTTAGAAAAAATTTTGGATCAAAAATCATGTTTAGGCGCCCTTTATTTTCGGGCCGCACAGAAATAAAATGACGGGCACCCCCCAAAATTTTTTTTTTTGGGCACAACTTTGACCCGGGGGCCCCCTACAGCAAGACTAAAACAGCATGGACAACATTTATCTTAGACCTTTGGGGCCAAAAATGGGGGGGGGAAATAAAAACGAAAAAACGACTCTATTCGTATTACGTTTGGTGTTTGCTGGGTTTCGCAAGCACAGGCAAGATGAGCTAACTGTCCTTTCCGGCTTTGACCCCAAAAAAACATATTTAGCAAATTTAGAGGACGCCTTTAAATTCCAGGGGTTTTACCTTGTATTCAAAGGGTCCCACATTTTTCAATACGAAATCAAAAGTAACTTTCCCGTTGGAAAGGGTTTTATACTGCTCCCTTTCTGCCTCGGGCTCCAATAGGTACAATATAAACTAAAATAATAAAATTTCTTATAGCAGCAATGAAAGAAGGTTGGAAAAAGACAAAAATTTCTAGCCAAAATTTTAAAAAAAAAAAAGAACACCCAAGTTAAGTATCCAACCCCCCAACCCAAAACCCCCAAAAAAAGTCTTTGAAGTAGCAAACTGGGGACCTTTCGCTGACCTGAATATAAAAAAAGAAACAAAGGGCCCGCTTGTCGGATTAACTGGCATTGGATACTCCTTCTTTTTTACAAAAGGTAACCCAACTAATTAAGGAAAAATGCCCCTTTTAAGTGCTGGCCCATAAAACCAACTAATTTTTTTGCCATAGACAAAACCACTGCAATTCCCCTTTTATTCCTGGTAAAGCCTTTATAGCTTTCGGCTAATTTTTTTTAAACCGCAAAAGATGATAAATGGGTTTTTTTACCATATTTTTCGGGGCGATGGAAAGGCATTGGGGGGGGGGGTAATGAACTTTGTACAGCCCCCGTAATAGCCAAACCATGTACTTTAAAACCCTGGTGTTTAACGCTTCTAAGTGGAAACTGGGTGTCTTTAAACATTTTGATTTTTGAGGTGGTTTTTTTAAAACGAAAGTTTCCTTTTCTATTTTGGGGTTTTTTTCCGGGAAATTTGGGATTCATCTTTTAATTTTCCCAAAAAATTTTTTTTGCCCCTTTGGGATTCTTTTTTAAATTCGTAAGGGGTTTAAACCAACTTTTTTCCCCTTTTTTTGCCATTATTCACCTTTTTCAAAGGGGTTAATTCCCTTTTTGTGTTCAAACAAAAACTTATTCCGCATTACGGCATGGGTTTAATTTTTAATTTTTTAAAAAATTTTGCTTTTTTAAAAAAATTCACGCATGAAATTTCTTAACCTGTTTTGAAATTTGGCGTGGGTTTTTTAGGTTTTAATTTTTTAAAAAATCCCCCCTACAGGGGTTTGCAACCAAATTTTTGTCTTTCAACTGAGCTTTGATATTTACTTTTGGTTTTAAAACTTATGGGCTTTTTTTAAAGCCAACGGGGCCCGTTTTTTTTTACGACTGTCATCTTTTAACAAATTTTTCTAAAAATTAGGGGCCAAAGAAAATTTTTTTAACCCTTACTTTTTTAACTTCGATTTGGCAACGGCCTGAAAGGGCTTATCGCGCCCAGAAAAAAATAAACCCCACAAAATTCCCCAGTTTTTAAAAAAAAAATTTTTTAAATTTTTTTTTAAAAAAAAAAAGGGGCCGCCAATTTTTTTTAACCCGCATGGCAAAAATTTCAAGGAAAAACGGATTTTTTCCAAAAAATTTAACTTTATGAAACAAATTTTATTAAAATTTTCCAGACAGGAGCAAGACGGATTGTCCACTCGGGTTTACTTTCAAAATGCGCTGTTAAAAACCCCCCCAAACGGGACAGTTGAAAAACGGGGGGGGGAAAATCAAAAAAAAAAATTTTAAAAACAGGGGAAAAATTTTTTTTACCTCAGCAATTTTTAATATTTTATTTTTGGGAAGGAAAAGGGGGAAACCTTTCAAAAAAAGGAAAAAATTTTAAAACAAAAAAACCCGAGTACAAAGGGGAAAAGAGGGGTTAAAATTTGTTTTTAAACCTTTAAGATTTTGGGGAAAAGGGAACCCTTTTTAAGGAGTTAAAAAACAGATTGTCAAAAACTAACTTTTAAGAAACGGGGGTTTTTTAACAACAAAAACGGTTTTTTTTTTGATTTTGATTTTGTTCAACCCAAATTTACAAGGGAAAACAAACTAAGACTAAAATAAACGAAAAGTGATAAAGAAAAGAAGGGGGAAAAAAGTTTTTTTTTAATTTCCACAAGTTTTAAATTATTTTTTTTGTTTTGGTGAATAAAACCAACAAAAGGGAAAAAATTTTTTAAAAAATAAAAAAAATTTTTATTATTTTAAAAAGCGGGGCCAAAAACCCTTAAACCATTTGTGAAAAAGAAAAGGGGGGTGGGGGGGGCCAAATTCTTGTTAAGAAACCCTTTAAGGTAAACTTTTAATTTTTAAAAACAAACTTTTTTCCCAAGCAACAAAATAATAAGCCTTTAAATAAAAAACCAAAAATTGAAAAGGGAAACGGGTTTAAGCTTTTACATTTTTTTAATAGGGAGCTGAAAATTAAAGCTAACGAAAATGTATTAAAAAACTTTTAAAAAAGCACTTTAAACTTAAAATTTGTCTAAAGCCCGCCGGGTAAAAATTGCGTTATGCCCCTGAAAAAATTAAAAACAAACTTCCAAAGCAAAAAAACCCTAGGGTTTAAAAATAAAACGGCAAATTGGGCCCTTTAACTGACAAAATAACCCGCTTTGGCCAAAATCGCGGAAAAATTAATCTTACAGGGTTTTGGGCCCCCGCACTTACCTCAGGGGGGTTTTTCTCCCCCGGCAAAAAGCGAACGGTGCAAAAAAAAAAACTAAACTCGCAACACCACATTTAAACAAAAGGGGTTTAACTTAGTTGTTTAAAACGCAAAAAAAACCGTTAAAAAATGGGGAGAAGAATTTTTTTTTTTTTTAAAAAGACGGGCCTTTTTGATATAAAAAGACAAAATTTTAAAAATTTCCAAGAAAGGCACAATTTTTTAAAGCAGACCCAAAAAAGATAAAAAGGTTGAAAAAAATGGAAATTTTCTCGTTCAAAAACTACATAACCCCAAAAATTTTTAACTTTTTTTATAGCCAAAAAAAGATTGAATTGGGGTTCTAAAAAAGATTTTTTTTTTTTTAAAAAAAATATTTGGAGAAAAAAAACGCGGGAAGTTTAAAGGAAAAGCGTGGGGGAAGCCAGAGAGGCGTTTAAGGCGAATTTTTATTTAGAGATTAAAAAAAACGGGCAATTTTTGGCGATTTAGGCAATAAATCAAAAACCCCCAGTTGTAAAAGCTTTTTTAAACCTTTAAAAAATTGAAAAATTTAAGTTGGGTCTGCAAACCGCTTTCTTTTTTAAAAACCCAAAATTTTGGGCACAATCGAATTTACGCCCCAAAGAACCAAAATAACCTGGTTTTTGGGGGCCATTTAAATTTTGAAAACAAAACACCTTTTACGTTAATGATACTCGGGAGGGAAAAAACATTTTAAAATTAAAAAATTCAGAAACTTTTTCCCAACCAATTGGCGAACAGCAAAGATGGTCTATCCAATCGCCAAAAGTCTTCCCAAATGGAAACCCATGGCCAAATTTTGATATTTAAAAAAAAAAAAACCCAAAAAGAATTCCAAAAAAGGGGGAAACAAAATTTGGGCAAAAGGGGCCGCAGTAAAAATTAAAACAGAAAATTTGTGGACTTTTAAGCGAAAAACGCCCCTTCCAGGATACCCAAAAAGAGTTTTTTGAAACTAAAAACCCTCAAAATTTTCCCAAAATTTTTTACGAACCTTTGAACCCAGGGAACAAAAAAAAAAAATTTTTTAAAAAAAAATCCCCCCCAGGTTTTAAATTATTTTAAAAATAAACCAAAAAAAACCCAAACCAAATTTGTCCTTTTTTTATAAGGCCAGCGCCACAAAAACTTCGAAAAACAGTCTTAATGAGTAATCATCAATTTGTTCATTTGCCTTCATTATTGTTAGGTGGGAGGGCGTTTATTCAAAACCAAAATTTAAATGGGGCCCAAAGCTGCGAAACTTTTTAAAACGCATGCAGCAAGTGCGCATGACTGTTCTAAAATCTGAATTTATCTGAAATAAAATGGCCTAAGACCAACAACATTTTGCTCAGCCACGCATTTTTGGGTTTTGCGGTTTAGAGCTAACCCCAGAGTGTAAACCCCCTAAAACCATGATCACTTAGGGGGAATTTTAAGGGGTGCAGCGCACAGTAAATGAAATTCTTCAACAAAATTTTTGACCCCAAAGACAGGGAAACTGCCTGTATTTTTTCAAAATTTCGGGGTTTGACTCCACCTTAAAAAGAGAACCCAGGGGCCTTCGGGGTAGCGCTTTGCACAGTCTCAAAAAAGTACAGTGTTTCACTTTAAAAAACTTCTTTTCGACTAGCACACATGAGGGGTTCATTAACCTGGCTAGCCAAAAACCCTGCTAATAAGGAAGAATTTTTGACCCAACCCTTTAAAGGGGCGTTTATCCTTATGGTACTAACTTGGGGAAAGGTTTGATGAAGACACATTTCCCCCAAAAGGGCGTTTTTTTTCTAGTTCAGGGGGGACATCAGGTTCTGATTACCCAGCTCAAGATCCCGGGGCAGAAGTTAGTTGTAAAACGGGGGAACTATCATGTTTCCTACTTGATGGCTGATGTAGTTTTTTGGGCGGACGTTTTGAAAAATTAAAAAACCCTATGAAACATTACATTTTGGATCCCACCATTTTTTCTGCCCCCGGGGATGATTGGGGATGCTTTTTTAAAAGTTTACTGGGAGAAACCAATTAAATTTATTTCAATTTACCAATGATTCAGTATTAAAAACGGGGGGGGGGAATTAGTATGGCTCGCACTTTACTGAAAGCAAACAACAAAACTTGGATCATTATGTCCGAGTAAAAGGTTTAAAACAAAATCCATGTATTTAGATGCAAACAATCGTATGGTTTGGGCAATGGCGCAATCATTTCCTTTTGTAACCTTCAAGAGTACACGGGTACGAATAATTAAAAAGGCATTAAAGGGGTTGAACTTTAACCCCGATCAGCACGGGGTTCATTCGAATTACTTAGAATACCCTATAAACCCCATACCTATAATGACTATCCTAGCACAAAAGCAAAAGATGGACCCAAAGAGACCCGCCTAAATTTGTCCTAACTTCGAGAAAAAAAATTATTCTGTCATTACAGATTTCTACAATTTTTAAGACAGGGGTTTGAAGTTGACACTGTTCATCGATAATTGTTTTGATAAAGAACTTTCAAAAACCATCATCATGAAGAACAGACCAAACTAAACCCAAGATCTTCAAAAAAATTTTTCAAGCAATGAACAACAGCTGTTTTGGAAAGACTATGGAGAATCCCCAAGCGAAAAGATTTTGATTGGTCCCAGAGAGAACGAAAGCAATTAAGCGGATTCAAAACCAATTTTTCGGGACTTTAAAATTTCATGAACTTTTGGCATAATGATGAAAAAAAAGAAAGTAAAATTAGACAAACCTGTTTTTTTTTTGGGGTTTTACTGTTTTGAATTATCAAACTTTTGACAGAGTTTTTTTTAATACTTTAAGCCCTCTTCCGACAGAGGCTTTACACAATACAAAGTTTTTTTATAGTTTTTCCCTACTAAGACATTATAAAGACTGGAAACCGAAGGGGCAAAAGAAAATGGGTGATATACATTGATTACCCTAAAGATTCCCTTTGCATTCAATTACTAACAAAAAGGTTTTTGGGAAAAATGAAGGATGAATTTTCGAAGTGATCAAGGGTATTGGGTTAAGGCAAAAATGTACTATTTTGAGCCAGGGGAAAAAACATTAAAAAGCAAAGGGAAATCTCGCAGGTTTGCAGCAAAATTCAATACAACTAAAAGAAACATTGTTTGGCAATAAACTTTTTTCTGACAACGTAAAACGCGTCTAATCTACATGAGTCAACACAAAAGTTGTAACAAAGAAGTTTAATGAACAAAAACAAAAGGGGTTTTTTTTAATCCCGGGGTTTTCATATGCAAACGGCCACGGAGGGCCGCATAACGGGTTAATTTTTTATCAACTTTTATTAAAGATCAAAAAGCTTCATCCAATTCATTTAAATTTTCTATGTTTGCTTTACGAGTTCGAATTTTTTTTTTTATTTCAAGTATTTTTTTCCCAATTTGGGGGTTTGAGTTTTAGGGATCTGGATGATTGCATGCATTGATTAATCCCAAAATGTTTTCCTTAATAGCATTCACCCGAAAGATTCCCCTATCATTTTCAAATCTCTTCCTTTACCCTTCTGTTTTGGCTGCGCTTCCTCTGGCTTCCATTTTTTAAAACCCAAAAAAATTTTTTACGAAAATTTAAATTTAAAACGGAAAGGGCCTGGCGGGATTAACGGGAGTTCTTCCTTTTAAAAAGATCTTTGAGGGGGGTGGCGTTTTTTTGGTCAGTTTTTCGGGGGAAAAAAATACCGGGGACATCTTTTCTTTTTTTTATTTCATTGGGTCAACACCCAAACTGGGTCGGGGTTTCCCTGATCGAGTGTCCCCCTTCTGCTTCCCCCGGAAATAAAGGTACCTTACTTTCAAACCAAACGGCAATGTTTGCCAGATAAAACTCTCCTTCAGCAAAATTTATTGTTTTTTTTGATTGGGGTTTACTGGCTTTGCCCCTTTTAAAATTTTTCATTATTCTTGCGCCAAAAATGAGGGCAATCTCAACCCCTTTTGGTTTCAGAATTTTCAAAGCTCCTGTGATACTGGTAGGGGAAAAGTCTTTCAGCTAACGTTTGTTAAAGTTTTCAAAATAAACCTTATCGGACCTGGAATGCCTTTTTAATGGTAACCAGTTTTTAACAATAATTTTTCACTTGGGCCTTTAAAACCCTCTCAACTTGAATCATGCGAGGAAATTAGTGGCCCCGTTTGGGTATTCAGTTTTTATAGCGCAGCAAAAGCAAAGCGCCTTTTGTTAATGGGTCCCCACTTTTTTCTTAACCATGTCAAGACTTGAGTGCGTACTTAAATCTTTTCGCTAATCCACAAGGGGGAAATATAGAAGGTCCTTTTGGGCGTTCGGATTTTATTCCAAAGGGGGTCCTCTTATCGTCAAGGGGAAAGGAAATAAATTTCCAATTTCTTTTTAGATAACCATCCTCCTTTTGTTTACTGACTCCCCCCGCTTTGGGTTAGTTTTGTATGCTGGATCCCTTCCAATACCTTTGGGGGGAAAATAGATTTTGTTCATTTTTTATTCAGCCCCTTTTGTGCAAAAAAAATACACACGGTCATACCAACAAATAAAACCCATTTCTTGCTCTTTTGTTTTTCTAGGTTATAAAACACGAATTTTGGGGGGGGCAATGTCTCGATTGGTTTGCCTGTTACAAATAATATTTTTTTTTTCTTGGGTACATTTTTAAATGTGTAGTCAAAGCCCCTGTTTTTTCGTTGTCATTAATAAAATCAACTGCTCAAGCTGCTTTTTTATAGGGTTTTGCACTGCAGCCTCCTACTTTGTTATTCTTTTTCTCGCCCCTAACCCGCAGTTTACTAAACCGGAAAATTTCTTCCGTAAAAGCAAGCGCATTCACCCCACCGCCTATCATTATTGCGAGTGAACCATTTTTTATAATTATTTTTTTTCTTTCTATTTTAAAATTTTCTGGAAAATTTCCCCTTTAAATAGAAAAAACTTTCTTGGGAACCCAAGCTGCAATGAAGCAACAGCTTTGTGAATCCTCAAAGTCCAGTTTGCCCAAATCTCCGGTTTAATTTTTAACAAGCTTTTAACCAAACATTGAGTATCCTACACTTAGACCTCCAATAACGCAGAATGGGATACAAGGGGTTGGGTTTTTTCGGTGCTCATTTTTTTAAAAAAAAATAAATTTTTAATTTAAATAAAAAAATGAAATGATGACAACGCTACAAGCGGCCAAAACCCTTCCCCAACTTATGAATGCCAAGTTGATGCAAGCTATTTTGCCCAAAAAAGGGAGGGGGTATTTTTTGGCAGGGGTGGAAAAACAAAACATTCCCCGGGAATGAATTTACATTGAACAATTCAACAGATGTCGTCACAAGACATTAAAGTTCATAAAATATGAAGGGAGCTGGGGGCTAGAATGGTGAAAAGGTGGGCAAACGGGTTTTTGTTTGTCACTAAAAATCATAGATTTCCCATTATTCTAACAAATCACGTATATTAACGCAAGATCCATTTTACAAAATCCTTAGAGTCCTAGGGGTGTTTATACTAGATTTGGAAAAATTGTTATCGCCCTTAAAAATGGATTTTTAACTTTTTTAATCATATGATTTTTTCCCTTTAAAAAGAACGAACGGAAAACCCGCAGAACCAAAAACACAATAGTGGAGAAAGAAAAACCGAAAAAAACCCGAAACAGGGGGAACCATTAAAAATCCTGGGGGTGTTTTAAACGGGGAAAAAAAATTTGCAGAGTGGGAAAAGACAAAAAAAATTAAGTTTACGAAAATGACTCATCATGAAAACATAACGCCGCCCAAAGCCAAACAAGTTATTCAATCCGCTATTAAAAAACCCCTGTGTCAAGGGCCCAAAATCTTCATGGAAAAATTGAACTTAAAACTGTTGCCATTTTTTGGGGCCATTGCTGCTTTGGGGGGGAGTATGCGGCTATAAAATATAAACCGATGGGAACAGAAAAAAAAAGCAATCAAAAAAAACTGACCACAAATGAGAAAAAACAACTCACGCCAAAACCCCCAAAAACAAAGCATCATTTGACCATTTTTAATGAATAAATTTTTAAAAACTTAAATTTTAAAATTTTTTAAAAAAATAAAAATGCGTATTATTAAAAAAATGGTGTCAATAATAAAGACCGGAGTCTATAAAGACTTTCATAACCCGAATTGTAATCAATGCGGTTGTTTTGGGGGTAAGACCTTATTAAGACTTGCGAGAACCTGGCAAGAAATCCTCAACGATGACGCGTTTTTTTTAGGCTGTGTGTACTATATAGAATCTACTATTTAAGAAAAAACATAGCTTGTATTTTTTTAATAAATAAAGAAAAACTTATTTTAAAACTTATTGTACTTAAAAAAATGACTTAAAAAAACTTACAAGAACTTGATCAAAACTTAAATTTAAAAAATTAATCAAAAACTTTTTAAAGAAATTGAAGTAACTTAATTAAAACTTTAAATTTAAATTTTTTTAAGGGCTTAATAAGAATTTAGAGTAACTTAATTAAAAAAATTTAATGATTGGGGTTTAAAAATTGGGGGGTGGCTTAAATTTTAAAATCCTCACTTAGAGGTAATTAAATTAAAAAATTAAAGGTTACTTAAAAAACCTTTTCCAACCCAATCGTTTAAAAGCGGGTAACAGGGTAAAACTTCCCTAAAATGGGCCAAAGGGAATAAACGCTGTAACTATTTGGGGATTTAAACAGTTACTTTCAGGGCCTATTATGAAATTTGGTGCGTCTCTTATGTGTAAGCCCTGTTTTTGTCCTGGTGACAGTGGTCACACCACGCACACACACACACGTTACACGCTAATATCCTTTAAAAGGAAAAAACTTAAATCAAAGAACAACAACAACCAAACCAACCCCGCAGCGCGCATGCCACACCCACACATGCCCGCCCAGTAAATTAGGGACCCCGGCGGTCATGTGATAGGACTAGCATATCCGATTACTTACCGGGGGCCAGCCAGAGCCAACCCACACCCCACAAAAAGAGAGAGGAAAGAGAAAGACAGGTAAATGAGACGTAGTTTGGGCAGGGGGCATATAATTACACGGCAACGGGGAAAGAACGCTGATGTATTTGTGGGTGGTTACAGGTTTTACCTTCGGGCGATTGTCGTGTTGGTTTTTAAAACTTTAACAATCAACAGCCACGAAAAAGGGGCAGGGTTGACGTTAGGCCTTGGGCCCTTCTTGCACACACACCAAAACACATTTCTAGCGTGCTCACACACACACCCACACACGCGCGCGCATCAACCCAACGCACGCACACACTTTCACAACACACACACAATTTCCCACGCCTGCTAAACAAAACACACGGCTTTGCACCGCAAACAACGGCCACCTGTTAGAGGCGCGCCGACTTTTTGATTTCATCACGAAAAGTAGTAATGGGTGGTCTCCCTGTACACTGGATTGCACCCCCACCAAAAGTAAACTTAAATATAAGAATTTAACACTCGATTGGGGGTCGTTGGGACCGCAGGGGCCCCACTTTTTGGATTTGGGGTTGCGGGGTTCGGGGGGCACTTCCCTCTTTTTTTGGGCACACATTTCAGTTTCGAGTGAGACCAGGTTTGGGGGGCAGTTTCCCCCCTCCAGAAAAGAAGACCGGGGCCAGCCATTCCAACCAAGGGCCCCCCCCCCACCCAAAAAATCCCCGGGCAAACATACCCCCGGGGGTTTCCCCCCCGAAAAGCATGGGCGCAAATACGCTGCGAATAAAATTAAATCAACATCGGGCCCCTCAGGGGGGGGGGGGTTTTTTCTATTTTTTATGTTAAAAAAAAGTTTTTTATTTATCACAATTTTGTTGTAGCGTGCTGCCCTTATTTTTTCAAAAAATTTTAAATATTAACACGCCACAGCAAAATATGTCCACACACAATACATTGTCCCAATCCAAAACCCAAAATTTTAAAGTCCCAGAAAACCAGCCACTCACAACCAACACCAGCAATGGAAAAAGACGACAGAGCTGCGTTTTAAGCCCTGACTTAATTTAAATAAGCTCGTTGTTCAAAAAGCTATGCCCGTCACGCGGTAGTAATCGGATAGTGCAGAGTCCTTAGGTAGGCGCAACTCAATTTTAAACTAGAATTTTTTTTCGGGGGGGCGTTCAGCCAAATGCTTTTCCCCCGCGTTACTCATGGGGGGTTCAGTCCCAGCACGCACTCTCTTAAACTTTAGTAAATTAGTAAAAAAACAAAAACCCCACACAGTATGTTTGTTTTTAGATAACGTTATTTTTTTGGGGTTTTTGAAGTCTTTCTTTTCAGGAAAAAATAAAAAATGCTGTTTAGTCACTTTTTGCCCGAAAATGGGTGGGGGTGAAAATGGGGTGAAAACATTTCCCTGTTCTCTAGGGCCTTCCTCTCACCCCTCTTGTGGGTGACCCTTTTACACACATCACAAAGACATGCAGAACCGCTTTAGTCCCATTGCTCCCGGCCCTGAAAATCTCAAAGATTTGGGCAGCTTTTTTCTGGGGCCGAGTGCCCGCCATGACGACTCGTGACCCCTGACATGCGTGTCACGATAACATGCTGGTACCCTAAAATGAGTTGTCACCTTTTCCTGCTTCCCCCTTGGGAACATCGGGACAGCAACCCCTTTTCACCAAAATTCTGTCCACCTCCTCTAATACCTGTTTTTTTCCCCTCTTGCCAACCCCAAACTTCACACGAAGGGCTTGTTCCTGCCTGCCCCAAACTATCACGAACATCTATGCCTACCCTTGCGGAACAAAACGGTTTTAACAATCTTTTCCCCCTTTTGCTCCGGTTTTGAACTGCGCCCCTGACAACAACCTCAGGATCCCTGGACCCTTTCACCTGGAATTCCCAATATCAGACTAAAGGGGGTTTTTCCAAAAACCGCGCAGACAACTGCCTGAAAGTAAGGGGACGTACTTCATTTGGCAACTGGGCTCCCCCACAGTGCCTCGATTAGGTACAGTCGGTTTCCCTTAAATCCCCTTCCTTGACCACTTGTTCTTTTACACCACATGAAAACCGTGTCTCGTAACCTTTAACCCCCTGCTGGGCCCAAACCACCCCTTTTCCACCCGGGAATGAACCACTCGTCTAGTGCCCTCCATCCTGACACTGACTCTGTCCGTGCTAGCCTAGGGGCACCCACCCCTTCGATTGGGTCCCTTTGGTTCACTGCAGGTCGTTTCCCCTGGCACCCTTTTTCAACCCCTTGCAAGGGCGCCTTCTGGAACCCATCGACAAAAACCCCGCCCCATGTCCCCTTTTGTGACAAATGAAACACCATTGTCCTTTTCCCCCTTTCTGCCCCACCACTGGGTTTGCAGCTTTGCAGAAAACTCCTCTATCTTCTTGCACTTTCCCCTGGCTAGCACCTGTTTTTTTTCCCGCACCTTTTGGCCCCAAAAGTCCTCTCTTTTCACCTTGCTAACTTTACAAATCCCCTGCTGCTCTGGTGTCTCTCTTTAAAGATGTTTAAATTTGGGCTGCAACCTGACAAATCTGTTCTTTCATAACCAGCTCTTTCAATTCACGAACTCCTTTCTGACCACTCAAAACCCAACCCCTTTTCAAAAAAGTGATCTAAACTGCACCAAACGATGTAGTTTTCACCTGCTTGAATTAGCTGAACGAAATTTCTTTCAAAAAACCCCTCCCTGTGAGGTCAAATCCCTTTTCAAAGATTTCCCTTTCCCGCACCAAAAAACAGATTGTTTTGGGCTGCGGTAACGCGTGAAAATTTTAAGCCTTACCGTCAAAAGCGCTGACAACATGACGCCCACTCTTTTTGAGGGGCCCAAACCCTTACAGCGCAAAGTTTCAAACGATGAGTACCTCAACGAATCTGATCCCTTCGAAATTTTGGGCAACTTTGGGGCGGGGGGCAAACTGGCACAGGGTCACTGGGAAAATGAACTACCCTCACGGGGGTTTTCCCCCTGTATTCTCACTCTCTCTAACCTAAGAATCCTTAATCTTTCTGTTTTCCTGCGTTTCTTTAGCCTGATTATCGTTAGCCCGAATCCTTAATCTTCTGTTTCCCGGTTTTTGCTAGCTTAAACCCTTTCCTGCTCCCCAATGCTATTTCTACTGCACACGGCGCCTTTTACTCGCTCATCCTTTTTCCCTCTTTTGTTTGGGTTTTTGAATGCTCGCAACTCTTTTCCCGAGTAGCCTAAATCCGAGCGCGCCACAAGTTGTTCAATAGGGGGTTTCTCTTCATCCCCATTTTAACTCTTTTTTTTTTAAACAAAATTTTTTTTTCTACGACAGCCAAAAGCGGGTTTCCCACAGATGACGAATGCACAATCCTATGAAGATAAAATTGCTTGGGGCAAAGTAATTATTTTTATAAACCCTAGCGCCCGACCCAATATGAGAGCGAATTAAGGTAATCTGTGCGAAATAAGTACTCGGGGCGAAATGCCAAGCCTGGTTAACTATCTTGGAAACAAGGGCCGCCTTTAATTTTAACTTTTTGGAAACATACAGTAAGACACTACCTTTTCTTGGATTACAATACTTGAACCCACCCAGCTTTCCTCTCTGGGAAGTTGAACAATTTTTTAAAAAAATGGGCCAGAAAATTTCCTGGGAGGCTCGCCAATAAATTTTCAACCTCGGGGTATGTCAGTGGAGGAAGGACTAGCGCACAGCCCAAACACACTCACAGCTTGCTTACAATCTCATTCATATATCATGCATTCGTCACATCAAACCACTAGTAAAGTCTATAACTTTACTACACATAATCATGGAAACAAACATCAATGCGCATAGAGTCAAACAGAATAAAACATTCTCTCTTTCCTTGAACTTCACAAAATCATTTATCTAAATCATCATAACTAACCCGGGTATAAAAAGATTTTCTACTTTACCTGGCCAGGTGATTTTAAACTATTCACGAATCACTGTCTTTTCTTTTCTTTTTTTTTCTTTGTTTCTTTTCACCGTCACTTTCACAAGCACAACACAACCGCCGGCACTGGTCAGGTTGGACTGCTGGCACTGGTCAGGTTAGACTGCTGGCACTGGCGTTGGCCTGTGGTTCTGCTGGACGAAGTGACGCTGCCAGGTATGAGGTCGAACCCCGGTTCAGATTGAACAGTGACTATCAGACATCGATCTGTTCTCCTTTCTTTCTTCTGCATTAACACATTGCACTCTCTCTCTCTCTTCTAGTCTGCTCTATCAAATGGACATGGTTGCTTTTCTTTTCTTTTCCTTTTCTCTTTTTTTTCCTCTTCATCAGTTAGCAACTCTCTCTCTCCACATCTCTCCTTAGTCCTTCCTCTGCAGACTCTATCTAGTGCTAATGCCTCAACTAGGTTCTCTCCTCTCCTCCTCTCATCTCTCTGCTTTTCTCTCCTGCAGAGCCTACTCTCAGAACCTCTTCCTCTCTCACTCTCTGTCTTTGTTCCTTGCCCTTCTCACTCACGCATTCCTATCTGTTCCTAATCCCATCTGTCAAAGGGTGAGTACCATTGGTCAGTATTTTCCCGCCTTATACTGAGGTTGCCTCCCCTATAATTTCATTGGACGTGTAAATCATGACAGTCACATCTACCCGCCTTGCTCTCTGTGGTGGTCAATGGGTCATTTAATTAATTAGCTTGATTTCACCCCCACCACACAATACC
>CM031603.1:55714064-55729064 GCA_018398815.1 Conus ventricosus
ATAACTCAATGATTTCTGTTTTAGTAATATGTGATTATGGTCTGTGAACATAACTCAATGATTTCTCAGTTTTAGTAATATGTGATTATGGTCTGTGAACATAACTCAATGATTTCTCAGTTTTAGTAATATGTGATTATGGTCTGTGAACATAAACTCAATACATTTCTCAGTTTTACTAATATGTAATTATGGTCTGTGAACATAACTCAACAAATTTCTCAGTTTTACTAATATGTGGTTATGATCTGTGAACATAACTCAATACATTTCTCAGTTTTACTAATGTGGGATTATGATCTGTGAACAGAAATCAATACATTTCTCAGTTTTTTTGAAGAGGGATTATGATCTGTGAACAGAAATCAATACATTTCTCAGTTGTTGTTTTTTTTAAAGAGGGATTATGATCTGTGAACAGAAATCAATACATTTCTCAGTTTTTTGAAGAGGGATTATGATCTGTGAACAGAAATCAATACATTTCTCAGTTTTTTGAAGAGGGATTATGATCTGTGAACAGAAATTAATACATTTCTCAGTTTTACTGATGAGGGATTATGATCTGTGAACGGAAATCAATACATTTTTCAGTTGTGCTGATGTGGGATTATGATCTGTGAACAGAAATCAATAAATTTTTCAGTTGTGCTGATGAGGGATTATGATCTGTGAACAGAAATCAATACATTTCTCAGTTTTACTGATGGGGGACTATGATTTGTGAACAGAAATTAATACAATTCTCTGTTTTATCTAGATTCACATTACGTATCCATACCCAGTCTTACTAGGTTCATCGTTGGGCCTCCCTGCATCATTTGACGAGTTTGGTGCCATGGATTCAGAAGGACTTTTTTGGTGCAGCCTTGCAGACAGACAGACAGACAGACAAACAAACCAACAGACGCGGATAAAAGCCTAACCTCGTTGGCGGAGGTGATAAAATTCATAGCCTCTTGCCCTCATCTCCGCCACCTCTCTTTCCTCCTTTGGCAGGTTGTATGTGTGTGTATAAGTGTGCGTGCGTGCGTGCGTGCGTGCGTGCGTGCGTGTGTGTGTGTGTGTGTGTGTGTGTGTGTGTGTGTGTGTGTGTGTGTGCATGAAAACATCTCTTGTAATGTGTCATAAATTTTACGACGTCCTTGACCGGAGAAGGAGGACGTGTGTGTGTGTGTGTATGTGTGTGTGTGTGTGTGTGTGTGTGTGTGTGTGTGTGTGTGTGTGTGTGTGTGTGTGTAAGTGTGTGTGTGTGTGTGTGTGTGTGTGTGTGTTTAAATGCATTGTTTCGGGCAATGAATTTTATGACCACTCGACAGAGAGAGAGAGAGAGAGAGACGCTTGACGCTTGACGCGCGCTTTCACGCTGCGCCATTTATTGTGGGGCCCTCGGCCCCCCAGGAGTAGCAAATACATGTCAAATACAACAACAACAAAAAAATTTGATGAACGTTGATTGAAACTATTTTTTTTCTTTTTTAAAATTTTCTTTTTTTCATATCTCATATTACATTGTAGGTTTTTGGTTTTTAAAGGCATAGAAATGTCATTGCAAATCTTATGGTTTCAGGTTTTTCGTTTTTGTAGGTTTTTTCCAGTGTGATTGCTTTCCTTACTAAAGTTTTTGAAAATTATTTTTTGAAATTGTGAATTTGGGGACACCCATTAAGAAGTGCATTTCTGTTTACTTTTGGGGCAGAAGGGGGATTTTTTTTTAAAGCTTTACTATATATTTTTTGCCTGTAGTTCTTTATCCTAATCGTGTCTTCAGTTTCCCTGAAATCGAAATTGTGATTGCGAAAGTATTCTCAGTTTGGGTATTTTTTTAAAACTTAGGTTGTTGAAATCGTTCACTATTCGCTTTTTTGTTTTGCGTTTTTTTGTAACATCTATAATTCTTGGTTTTGTGTTTTATAAATTTTGTCGTTTTCACATCATTAAAAACCCAAATTTCAAGAACCCCTACTATCTAAGCGCTTTAAATTTTTCCCGGCCCCATTTCTGGGGTTTTTCATTTTCTTTTTTTTTCCTTTATTGCTTGCTAGGTACCTGTCTGGAGTTCTTCATTTTTTTAACCCATATTGATTGCTTTTTTGGACTATTATCTCTATTTTCCTTTCCCCCTTTAACAAGTTGTTTGGCGTTTTTTCCTACCCCCATGTATTTTTACATGCGAATAAATGTATTTTTCCCCCGTAAAACGATTAAAACCCCTTTTCGCTGGTACAGTAGCAGGGGGCTTGACTGGTTCAAATAGCAAAAAAAATTTTTTATATTAAGTGCCAAACTATACATTGTTTTCTTTATTTCACCTTTTTCCCTTTCCCCCTTTCCCTGCATTTTCTGAAAGTGAAATTTTAGGAAGTTTGGTGTTAGAGTAAAACCAAAATTTTGAAATTTTTAACCCCTAATTTTTTCCTTTGTGTAACCCTTTTTTTAGTCTCCCAAAGGTACCCCCCTTTCTAAAGAATGATTTTTGTTTTTTTGGAGAAACCTTTGGCCCCATGCGGCCCCGGGGTTTCCTGCGGGTTTTTTAATTTGGTTTGAAACCTAGGATTTTTGCAAAGCATGTTCAGCGAAAGAGTGAAAAATTTCTGCTTTCCCGGGTAAGAATTGATCCCGTGTCCCTTTAGCGTGAATTGTCTAAAACTTCTGAATTAGTAATAAAAGATTGGGGGGGGACAGTAAGCCCCTTTTTTAATCTGGTGACATTCAAAGAATTTTTCGTTCAGTTCCATGTCTTACGCATGCTTGTCGTTTTATAGATAGTTTTAGCTGTTATCTCTTCGAATATTTTGGCGGGTTTTCCCAATTTTTTTCTATTTAGTACGAACGTTTTTGATAATCAATGAACTAATACAATTTACTTCTTCTTCTGAAAATAGGAGTTATTATATAGTGTTGTGTGAAAATTGGTCTTGTTGGAAACCCTTTTTCCTAAAGCCTCCCTGTTCTTTGAAATTTTATTTTTTTTGCCCAAATTAGTTTTCGTTTTAAAATTGGTGTAAATCTTGTTATGAGCATAATAAGGATATTCCTCTATTTTTTTGGAATTCTGTCTATCCCCCTTCTTGTGGGGGTTAAAAACACCGTTTGCCCTTCTAGGGGGAAGTAATATCTTGATATAACTTATTGATAATTTCTTTAAAGAATCATTTTTTTGTCCTTAGTTTGAGAAATTAGGAGGGTTTCATCAATCCCGGGGATTTTTTTTTTAAAATTTTCTGTAGTGATCTTACTTCGTTTTCGGTTTATTCTTTTTAAAATTTGTACATGAATTTGTTTAAACCTTCTTTTTGGGTCCTTCCTCCATCGTTTGTATTTGTGTATGTGGATTCAAGATGCTTCGAAATGCGTTTCCCACTGGCAATATTAATAGATGGTAATGTGTTTTCTTCCTTTAACACTTTTTGGTCCCCAGAACATTCGGTGCCCTTTACGATTTTTATTTAGTGTGTCGTTGTTTGTTTTTATACTGTTTTTTCTTTTCTTAAGTTTTTTGTATAAGTCTTTTGTTCTTGTAAAATTCTTTCTTAAAAAAGTTGGGGTTTTTATTTTTTCGTCCAGTAGTCTTGAGGGTTTGTGCTTTTTTCTTTTGATTTCGCATGTTTTTTTTTTCGTACCATTTTTTTTAGTTTTTTTTCTCCTATACCTATTTTTTGTCTGTTTCCCCCTGCCTCTTTTGTAGGTTTTAAAATCTGTCTATATGGGTTTCCACATTTTTCATTTCTTTGTTTTTTGGCCCTTTGTTTGTTTCGCCTTTTCCCGATTTATAAACTGGACAATGTTTTTGTTTTGTGGGACCCCCTTTAGTTTTTTAGAAAAAGTTCTTGTCTTTTTGTGCGTTGACAGTGGTTTGTAATTCCTTTGGGGCATGTGCGGCTTCAACTCTTCTCTATTAAACCTTGTTAAATTTTTAACAGTTCAACAGAACATATATAAAAATCTATAACATGTTCCCCCCTTTGGGAAAAAAAAGTGAAAAACGCAAACTTTCCCCTGCAAAGACATTTAGTGGGTTACTTAAATGTTATAAAAATTTATTAATTTTTCTTGCCAAAACTTTTATGGGGGATTTTTAGCCCACGGCATACACGTCCTTTCTTTTTCGTTCCCTCATTTTCATATCGTGCTCAAGTCTTTCCCCCAAATGGCTTTGAGATTTCCCCAATGATGTAATGGAATTTATTTCCTTGTTTTTTTGTGCAAAATGTATTGTTCAATTGTTCCAGGTGTGAGAAAATCTTTTCGAATAATATCGGTTTACTGGATGTCATTGTCCCTAAAAACAAAATGTTTTTTTCCAATCAATAAAACTTTTCATTAATTCAACAGAGTAATTTTCATGTCAGTTTTTACAATTGAACTTTTTTAGATAACCTTTTTTTTATCGCAGATTTTTCCCCGAGGGTTTTCCCCTTTATTGAATTGCTGGGGACAATGTGTTGAAAGAAACCCGGAAATTTTAATTCGAAATCGAAAAATTAGAAAAAATGTTTCTTTTTAAAAGACAGATCAAAAAAATGATAAATTCTAAAAATTGGGTTCCGTTAATTTTATCTAATAACCCCCCACACCCCAACATGCAAAAGTGGTTTTTTTTCCCGTTTTCCGTCTTGTTTCTTTTTTTCCCATTCCTCCTTTGTTCCCCACTCAGTGTGTTCGTGTCTTTTCATGTTTTTTGAGTTGTGTAATCTGTGACCTGTGTAGGGCCCCGTGGCCTACCCTTTTTTTCTTTTTTTTTCCTTCCTTGTGTTGGATTCGGGTGGTTGGGGTTGTTTTACTGGGGCCCCTTCGTGTACTGGGTGTAAGGGGAAATTTTTTGTTTGTTTTTTTTGTCCCCCCTTTTTCCCTCTCCCCTACCGCCCCCCCCACGCCCGTCGCGCTGTACTACTCGGGGCCGACTGTTTTTCCCCGAGTTTTTTCCCGTAAACCGGCGCCCCTGAAGCCCGGTCAGGAACGAGTAAATTAACGAATTTGGGAAACAAATTGAACTTTTTAAAAAACAATGCTTTTCGTTTCAAAAAAATTTTTAAAAAACATTCCCCAAATGGAAAAAAAAGAGTTGCGGGAAAAAGTGCTTAAAAAAAAAAAAAGTAATATTTTGTTAAGATCGATTTCAGCGGGTAGCCTATAGGCAACAATCGAAACGAGAAAACGAGGCGAAAAGAAAAGGGAGCGCGTGTCTTGGTTGCGCGTGTGGTATTTCTGCCCATCGGGGGGTCGGGGGGTCGTTTTGGTAGGGTTTCCCCATTTTGGCAGAAAAAAGTTTTTTTTCCCGTGTTGATGGTTTTTCGTCGCAGTCATCACTTTTTTTTTTACCCTCTCTCTCCTTCTCTCTATCTCTCTTCCCTTCCTCTTCTCTCTCTTCTCTCTCTCTCTCACACTGGGGTTGTTTGTGTGTGTGTGTGTGTGTGGTGTGTGTGTGTGTGTGTTGGGGGGGGGGACGGGTTATTCTCGCAAAAGGTTACCCCCTTTTCCCCCCCCCCCCCCAACCCCTCCCCAAAAAATCTTTAAAAAAAAAACCAAAGAAAACCAAAATAAACAAAAAGAGGAAAACAAAAACCGGAACACATTACCCAAATTTTTTCATTTTGGAAAGGGAGAAAAACACAGTCAAAAAATTTCTTTTACACTTAGCCAGTCACATTTAACAGTTACTGTTGGGTTTTTTGTCATGACATCCCGATCACTAAAAATTTTTCCATCCCCCGAACCAAATCCATGAAGGTTTTAATTGAATTTTGAAAGGTCCAAACAGGCAAATTAGCACCAATTCACCCCAATGCTCCCTGCTCTTCAAGTTCGGCGTTATAACAAAAGCTTTGATTCCCCCAATCCAGAGAGCACCCGGGCCCAGTTTCTGCTGTACAAAATTTTGACCTGCATTTGTTTTCAGTTCTCGCAAAATCGAAGGGGAAAATGGGCTGGTGGAAGGTTGTTGCCCTTGCTTCGTGTCCAGGTGTTTTGCCTCCCCAAAGGAGGATAAAGGTTTGGTGTAGGGGATCCTTCCGGGAAAGTAGTTTTTACTGTAGATTTGTTCAAAATGTGAATTTGATATTAAATGAGAGTTGTTCTTTTAGAAAATTCAAAAATAAAGCATTATTCTTTTGAGTTTTGAAAACAACAAGGTTAAAAAACTGTCCCCATGAGGTACAAAATAGAACGCATGTTAACAAAATGCTCTTTTTAACTGTGCAAAGAGCTTTGAAAAATCAAACACATGAATTGGGTGATTTTTAAAACATTTAATGTTTTTTTTTTTTCTTTTGAAGAATGATCGTGAAAAATTCTTGCAACAGAAAAGCAGGCTTTTTCGTTGCTTTTTGATTTTGTCAGTTAATCAAAAAACATAAAAAAAAACACGGGTTGTTGATAAAGAAATTTTTTAAACTTTCAAAGCCTGGGTTTGCCCGGGGCTGAAATAGAAATTCTAGAAATCAAAACACCGAAAAACCGGGGAAAAATGCCTGACAAAATTTTTTAAAAAGGGGCCCCAAAAAATTGAACAACCAATAATAAATAAATATGTTTTAACTTAAAAGTCAACTTTACTGTACTTGCAGATAGAACGTGCTGTGGTATTTGCAGCAGCTGAGGGGGGGGGAAGCTTTTTGGGCTGGATTGTGGACAAGGTTGTGCCTTCTCACAGAAGCGAGGTAGCAAAAGGGGGTTGGTGACACCCGGTGGCATTTACCAAAAAGACCGTGTTTTCACCTTTAGAAATGACTGTGTCAGGTTTTTATCCTTTGTAAAAAAGATACGCTTGCAGCCATAAAGATGGGGGCATCCATTTTCTTGACAGGAAATTTTCTTACCAATTTCCCTAAGACGGGATTTGTTCACGCCCTTTTAGAGCGAATGGTAAGGCTTTCCTATCGTGGCTTAAGCACTGTTTCCTTGGTTGGTTGACATTCGCTGCTTGGTTCCACTTCGTTGTCAGACCCGAAGAAACCCCCTTTTTGAAGGTTTGACAAAAACAAGAAGTACAAAAAAGGGCTTGTCCTCTCCAATAAAAAATGGTTTTTGATGGTTTAACATTCAGTGCTGTTTCCTATCAAAGTGTCTGCATCTCCTTGGGGGTACGATGCGCATCCCTAGCTTTCAGTATTTCACCTACATGGATCAAAAAATGTTTGTTTTTTCTGGTTTAGAGAAAAAGTGTTTTTCGTAATAACTGGTGGGTTGTGTAAGTCCACGCACTTTTGGCCCCGTACTCCAGATCGCCGAAAGGGGGAGTGTTTTTGTGTGGGTCACAATGTAGGTCAAAAAACGAGGGCCCTTTTGTACTGCCTGACGACGTACTCTGCATAAATTTACAATGCGTCCGAAGTGTCACCCTTCTTTTTGGCCTTTATGCGCAGTAACCAATTTGACATATTCCCTGGGCCCTCTTTTTCGTGTTGTTTTTGAACTGTCTTCCAGTGATTTGGGGGAAACGTCCCCAAAGTTGGATTTGGTGGTTTTTTGCATAGTTGTTGAATCAAACAAGAGGGGTGGTGGTTAATTAAATTCAAAGATAAACTGATTCGAAGCCCCAGCGATTTCATTGCGGTGTTTTAAGCCGGAACAGCAGCTGAGGGTTCCTGGATAGAGTCTGTCAATTTTGACACCGTTTTAGATCCATCGAAATCACTTGTTTTTCTTCTTGAATTTAAAAACATCATCTTTTTCCTACCCTTCCCTTGGTGATGGCCTCTCCCGTTTCTTTTGCGAAGATTCACGAAGGTCACTACCCCGTGTGCGATATTTTCCGCAAGATGGGTCAAGTAGAAAAGGATTGTGTAAAGAAAGGAACCAAAACAGCCCCCATTCTTTGTGTCTTTTCTTCCGGGGTCAGTTGAGTTTATGGATCACGGGGAAGAATCCCTCCCTGGACTTCCGCATGGCACTGTTCATAGCTGCAATGCGGGTTGAAAAAGCCTGTGCCCCTTTTGATATCCCTGTTCCCCGATTCGCCCCCCAACAGATTGACACTCCTAAGGAGCTGTTCAATCGCCGGTCAGTAGAAAAAAAGCCCAATAACGGGGTTTTTCTGTGACATAAGCCTTTAAGAAGTCCCGTAAAACGTCGGGTGTTGTTGCTGGAGCTGTTGCATGCTTTTAAGTAGATGTACCTGAATTGGTGTACAGGTTTTGGCATGTGCAAGGTAAGGTGCATTTCCCCAGGCTTGAAGATGAGCCCTTACCTGTTCTTTCAGCTCTCAAAAAAAGCCGAAGGGGCTTTTAAACCCTGTCCAGTATTGTAGCCCCAAGGCCGAAGGGGGACTCTTTTTTAGTTCATTTTTTTTTGAACCATTTTCTGTAGTCTCTGTAGTTAGAGTAGGGTTTTTAATTTTTAGCTTCAAGGTTTTGTCCAACCCGCATACAATAGGAAGCTAAATTTAGACTTTTTGTTCCCTATCAATTTGCTTTCCCTTGTACAGTTTCCCATGTTTCCAGGGAAAATTGAAAGTCATGGACGCAAAATGGCTTCAAAACAGCCCCTGAAAAGCCTGAACAGCTTTGGCCCCTGACTTTCCCGTCCGTATAATGATGGCATTTGGCAAATGCACTTCCAGTGTTGCGAAAACCGATCTCCATAACTCCTAGGAACCCAGGAAGCTCATCTCTGTGTGAAAGCCCCGTCGAAGGACAATGGAGCGAAGTGGGTGTCATCTGTTTTTATTGGGGAAATGACCCCGGTTCCCCCAGAGTGGCTGACAAATTACCCCGGGGTTACATGTTCCCTTTGCCAATGCGACAAGAAATCAAGTTGTAAAAACGCGTCATGTCGGTGGGGGCCATTCATATGGGCAGAATGTTAAACAGCTTTGCCTGGATTTGTGGCCCATCAAGCAGCTTTCATGGTTTCCGACCCGCCGGCGTGGAGGCAAAGGGGCCCGAAATTTTCCACAAAGATCAAAAAGGCATTGGCGGTTGGGTTGCTTTTAAGAATACATAAACCAATTTTTAACAAAGGTTTGGAACTTAAAAGTTTGCTGGGAACCCCCGAAGTTTTTCCCCGCTCAGCTTTTTGCGTTACTCTGTTTGAGGCCCGCCCCTTTTAAGGGAGGGGGGAAGCAGCAATCATTCCTGCCTAATGTTCCCGTTCCATCAGAGTTTGGAGTTTGGGTCTAATATCAGCAAATTTCACACACTTGCTGGAGTCACACCCTTTTATGCCAATCCTTGGGTAGTGCCGAATTCTATTTTTGACCTCAGATAAGATGAAAAAAAATCCCATTTTTTTAAAAGGCAACTTTTTTTGAGCCCGGAGGGATAATTTCAACCCCAAGACCCAATGCAGTGGGGCCATCAAGATTTTTGGGCTTACTGCTGGACAGAGCTGCCCCTTTAAGCAATCTTAAGTTTGGTCTTTTTTGTCATAAAAAAAATATTAGGGGAAGTGGGACGGGGAAGGGTCTGTTTTTAGGTTAGCGAATCAAAAAATTTTCTGGAAAACCTCTTTTGTGTATCCTTTCCTTTATGTCCGGAAAAAGGGTAGTGCAGCTTTTGATTATACGAAGTTTTTCTCTTTCACATCTTCCTCTATTTCTTTGGAAAAGTTGAGAAATTTTCAGATTTTACTGAAAGTTTCAAAAGTTTGCTTTCCCCCTTTAAAGTTTTAAAAAAAGGGTTTTTCAAAAAAAATTACTATTTTGCGTATGTTTTTCTGGTAAGGCACTTTTTTGCTTCTGTTCTTGAAGAAAAAGAACATTTTGTGTCAGAAACTGGAGGGAGTTTTCATATCGTTTCTCAAAAAAAAAACCCGTCACTTTCAAGAAGGGGTTTGTTCTTATAATGGTTCCCCTTTTTTGTTTGGTTCGTTGGGTTTTTCAAACGAATGTGCTGGGGAGTTTTTGTTTTTTTCAAAAAATTAACACTGCATTGTGATGATATACGCATTGGCGTAAAAACAGAAAAAGATTAAATTGATTCTTTCGTCTGGCCCCTTTGTCACCCCCTTTAAAAATTTTTAAGGAAGCTTTTTTCACACCAAAAGAAAGAATTGCAAAACTTTGGAAGTGTTCCCATGTTTGTCTATTTTGGGTTGCCCACAAAGAAGCTTGTTGATAGCAAATGGCTTGTCAAAAAGGGTGCGCAATTTGGGCGAATAAAGGTGATTGTTGGAAATCCCCTTTTTGTTTTGGTCAGTTTTTATTGCATTTTTGTTTGTATGTACGTCGACATTTTGGGGTTTTTTTCCGACATAAAAAGTGTGGATTTGCTCTTGGGACGCTTCCGAACCTGTAACCCTTTTTGATTGGTTCTTGTAAGTGTTAAACCATCATGAGAGTTTTCCAAAAAAAAAAAGGGGGATTATCCTCGTCTACAAAAAAAAAAGAGAAGAGGAATAAAAAATTTGGGCAAATTTTCCCCCCACACACACACCACACACACACACCCCCACCAACCCCAAAACAAATCAAAAACCGATTATTTATGATAAAAAAAGTTTAAAAAAAAGAAACCCCGTTTTCAGTTGGTCATTTTTGACCAAGGCCACATTCATCTCTTCTCTCTCTTGCCCCGACAAATGGCGCGGGGCCTAAGCTGCACGGAACGCACGCGCGGGGCGGGACCACCCACCCCCAAAACAACCACCACACACACACAACCAACAACCCCCTGCCAAAAAAAAGTCGCTATACCATTATCAATTTTGACTAGAAGGTTCACCTACAAAATTTTTTGCCCCGGCCAAAAAATACCCAGTACAATGCTTTCCCCTTTTTCCCTTTATGTTACTTTTTGTCACTGTTAACTTGCATCAAATTTAAAACAGACTGTTTTTTGGGGGTATATTCACCAAAATACACTTTTCTACTAAAACGGATAGCAGACGATCTTCTCCATTGTACGCAAACAAAATGCAGTTGTTTCGAGCCGGCCTGAGAATGTGTTTTCCCGGCGGGGGACCGCGTGAAAATTGTACGGTTTCTCTGGCGCCCTTTTAAAAATTCGTCTTTTTAAAAAATAAATGTTTATTTTTTTTAAAATTTCCGGGGGTCGATTTTTTCATTTTGGGTTGATGTTAAGATGATTTTAAAACCCAAAAAGATTTCAAAACTGTTGCAATTTTTTCTTATGAAAAAGTTCCCTTTATGGAATGGTTTGGCATCCCTCCCCTCTCCACCCCCCCCCCGTTTTCCCCCCTCCCTTTCCCCCTTCAGGTGCTCTGCTTTCTTGTTTGCCCTGTAATTGTCTTCGCGCCGCGGGGTGGTGTGTCAATTGGGGCCCCGCCCGCCGCGCGCGCTGTATCTGCGTATGACCTTGACCCCGGTGGATCCCAGAAGGATTTTGATTGGTCCTTGGGTTGTTTTGGTTTTTGGATGTGTGTGCGGTGACCTGTGTGAGCACATGGTTACTGTCTGAGCTTGGAGCTTGCTGACACGTGTTTCTGTGTTGTGTGTTACATTCATACCTTCATTCTTGCTTTCCTCAGACACACCCCCTCTCCCATTTCCCCTCTCCTTTTCTTCCCCCCCCACTGGCACCTCTCTATTACCCTCCGCTCCATCTCTCTGTTTTTTGGGGTTCCGCAGAGGTTCCAGTACCCGTCCCACTCAACCCCTGATCTCCCTCCTCTCTCTCCTCCTGTCTCCCCCCATGCCATCAGATGTTCACTCTCACATACACTCCCTTCTCCTGCCTCACTCTCTCTCTCACCACTTTCATCCGCACTGTCACTCCGCTGGCGCTCATCATCTTTGTAATCTGCTCAGTTGCTTTCTTTCTTTCTCTCTTCCTTTCTTCATTCCACTCTTTCTCTCTTCTCAACTCATTTACCCTTTCCCTCTCCCTTTGCTCTCTCCTCAGTCTCTCTCCTCTCATTTATCCCACACTTTCACGTTCCCTCCTTCCATCATAGTCTCTGTGCTCCATCCTTCATGACTGTCCGACACCTTCTTCTCAACCACGATTGTCCTATTGTCTCTTGGTGCGTTGCTGCGGCGTACCCATGCCCGTTCCTGCCGTCATATCTGTAGCTCCGCTCCGCTGGTCCGTGGGCCCGCTCCGCTGGTCCGTACGTCCGCTCCGCTGGTCCTGTAGGTCCGCTCCGCTGGTCCGTAGGTCCGCTCCGCTGGTCCGTACGTCCGCTCCGCTGGTCCGTAGGTCCGCTTCGCTGGTCTGTGGGTCCGCTCCGCTGGTAGTTTGGGCTGCTCCCTCACGTACAGCTTCCCTCCGACGAAGTAGCCGGACTTGCCCGTCTCCCTCAGCTCACGTATTTGTGCTGTCTGCGCCTCGTCCGGTCCTGGCTCACCGTGATCCCTTCTGTTTTCATGGTTTCCCTGGCCTCCCGGTTCCTCAGCACCCGCATGGCGTCCCACCATCGCAACATTTTGGCTATCACAGCCTAGGGCGTTTGTTTGCTGGTTGAACCTTCCCAGTCTGTGAGCCCGTTCTACTGAGTAGAACTTTAGGTTGTTCCTACGGGAAAAACCTTCTAGTTTGTCTATTTCGTCCTCCATAAGTGCCAGTCTGCCTGCCATGTGTTCCTGTGTTGCGTCTAAGTGTTGAACTGCCCTTAATTTGCCTCTATGTCTTGTTTTGTGTCCGCTAGCTCTTGAACTAGATTGGTGAGTGTGTCTGCCATTTGTGCTGTTTTGCGTCTATCTTCTTAATTGTGTCTACCTGTGATTTGAAAGAGTCCCGCCAATGATGTGATTGTAGTGAATAATTTTTGTCACTGCGTTTCCATCGTGCTAAGTCTGGTGTCGATTCTGTGTTCCAGCTTGCGTGCTTCTTCCTCAATTTTCTCATTAACACTCGGTCCGGGTTCGTTTCGATATCGTTGCTGAGAATCAGCCTCCTGTGTAGATACGAAATGTTCAAGATGATCAGTAGTGCCACTAACAATGTCGCTTTCGGATTGCTCCGACCGGGCCCCTAGCCTTTCGCTCATAACTGACCTATTCATGATTGCTGTCAGCGCTCAATTCATGCTTGCCGTCATCGCCGCCATCTTTGTTGACATTCTACTGACCTCGTTTCCAGTTGCGTTGACCTCTTGTATCTAAACGGTGGCAGTTTCCAGTCCCCCGCTCTTCCGCCCGATCCTAACAATTGCTCTCGGTCCAAAAGCCACTGTGGTCATGTCCAGAGCACTGATCGTGGTTAGTGCTAACGTCCAAAACACCACGAAACACAGCAGTATCGCCTTCACCCCTGCAACCTTTGACCCCTCTCTCACTCCCTTCACTTCCTTTCTCCTTCCTTTCCCCATTGTCCCCAAACAGTCCGATTCTGGCCCTCCACTCGCACAGGTCTATCATTCTGCAGTTTCTCGTAGCTACAGACACTTTCACAAACACTTCTTCTAATTAGTATCACCACTGGAACGATACTTGGAGCACTGTAATCTGCCTAACAACACACTTTTAACCGGAGCTTATCCCGCGCGATGTTTACCAGTCGCCATCTTGTTGCGTACTCGGAGAGAGAGAGAGAGAGAGAGAGAGAGAGAGAGGAGAAGAGAGAGAGAGAGAGAGAGAGAGAGAGAGAGAGAGAGAGAGAGAAGAGATTTTAACTACTAGATTGTAATGAGTTCAATGTATTCAGATTTTTAACTTAAATATGATCTCAGTTTGTGATGGTGCAAGCTAAGGTCAAAGGTGTGTGTCTGTGCATGTAAGCGCGCGCGCGATAAGGTTCAAATCCCCAGTTTTGAGAGACTGGTAGGTACAAAATAATGGGTCACCATATTAAATGTGAAGACTAAGATTTTGGACGCGTTCGTTTGCTCAGGAATGCAGTAATTAAACGTTTTCAATGTCGAACCAGTTATTTCTTTGTTGTTAAACTAATGTGTAAGACAAGCAAATAATTACGTGTGACTTAACTCCCTTGGAATTCGTGGGAAGGCAAGAGCCGCTAGCAAGTCACTCTACTTTGCTGATCAGATGCAGTCACATACTTTTTGTAGGCATACGTACATTAGTGGGTCGTCCATGATTCGACTTGTCGAGTTTATCTTAGGTATGCCTTCATTCACCATTGGCGCTGACTTCGTGCAGCGCTTTCCTGTGGTTAGTTATGGCCACCCATGGAAGGGATAGTGAAGGGGAGATCATTATGATCTCAATTCTTGCAATCGGTGGTGCATGGGGAAAAAAAAAATTGGGATGCATAATTGAAAAAAAAAATCTCTCTGACTTAATCAAAAGGACAATATTTATTTTTGTTCGGACTGAAGACAATGTTGTATCAAAGGCTATGTTACTTACATTTTGTCTTTATTTTCATAAGACAATGTTGAATCAAAGGCTAGGTTATTTAAACTTTGTCTTCATTTTCATAACTATCTGTTCTATTAATTTATGAACACGTATGAGGTAGGCAGAGCTATATACCACATATGGAATTCAGTAAATTACGTCGTGATTGCTGCTTATTAAAATCTCAGCTTCACCTGTTGAGAATAGGCCTACTTATGTATTTCACCCGGTCTTAAAGCGAATGCTTGTAGGGTAGGCGTTTTAAGGCGCTTGTCAATCGTATACAGAACAGAACAAACAAAACTACTGCAGACGGGGTTAGGTCCGGCCAGTATTAGGCCATTCCCACATACATGAAATGGAATGATATAAAAACTGTTAAAAACTATTTAATTAAAATAGAAACGAGGAACATGTCTTAGGTCTGTAACTTATGCCTGCGAGGTAAGCCAGCAGCCTTTACAAACCATACCTCCACTTCCTTTACCCCCAACCCCCATACTCTCTATCTCCCTTCTCCTCTGCCCTCCACCCCAGTTCATTGTCGGCTGGCATATGAACCACTTGGATCTGATTTAACCTATAGGCCTGTTTACGCACACACTTTCCGTGCGGATCACCATGATTTACGAATGTATGCAGTCCGTTTGAAAACTACAAACTGATTGCGGTAAGAGATGTCCCTCAGTTTGTCAAAAAAGATATTTTGCTCTGTTTTGTTGTGGGGGAAAAGTTAACGAAAACACAAACTTAGGTCATTTTGATTTTATGGAGAATGTTCGCAGAATTAGTCAGAAATG
>CM031603.1:55739064-55754064 GCA_018398815.1 Conus ventricosus
GACTGATTAAGATTTAAAAAAAAAAAAGGACCTATTTGAGGGGAACCAACCTGGCGCAAAGATAGGGTCACGGGTGAGTGAGAAGGCCTGAAATGTGACGTCAGTTAAGGGGAAGGTCATGTTGTATTTAAAGATGATGTCGTCGGTGGAAATCCCCAAAACAAATGAAGTGATTGGTAGGTTGGGAGGGGTGGGGGGGGGGGGGGGGCTGTTTTTTCTTCTGATCAATTATCAAATGCTGGCTCAAACTCACGCTAGGCCTCAAAACGCTCGCATGATTTCTACAATGGTTTAGAGCAAAATCTGTATTGTGGCGTGCGGCCACAGACCGCCGGTCGGATCAATAGGAAGTGGTGGATGCCTTTAGTGAGGACAATGGAAGTGCAGCTAACAAAAGGCATTGATACTAATCCTGTCCTTTCTACTCCTGTGGGTGAGGTCACTATCCAATCCATGTGAAGACCACTGCTCGATCTGCCCATTGTGGCTCGTGGGGTGGATCACTAACGGGGCTTAGCTTATCTCTCTTTCTTTCCTTTCCTTCTTTCCTACAGTTCTCTCTCTCTCTCTCTCTCTCCTCTCTCCTCTCCTCTCTACCTCTCTCTCTCACTCTCCTCTCTCTCTCTCTCTCTCTCTCTCTGTGGGTGTTAATAACTTCATAGCTTTTTGTGTTTCATTTCCTCCACGTCTTCTTCTTTTTCTTCTTCTTCTGTCTGTCTGTCTGTCTCTCCCTTCCTTCCTTCCCCCCTCTCTCTCCCCACCCTCTCTTTATATAGGTGTTAACTACCTTCATAGTTTTTCTTTTTGTGTCGCTTCTTCTTCTGCTTCTTCTTCTCTCACTCTCCGTCTGTTTGTCTGTCTCTCCGTCCGTGTGTGTGTGTGTGTGTGTGTGTGTGTGTGTGTGTGTGTGTGTGTGTGTGTGTGTGTGTGTGTGTGTGGTGATCTCCAATGACACTGTCAAGAGCTCGTCGTAGGTCGATTAAGCTTTCGGTAAGAGAGAGGTAAGTGGGTTTAAAAAATGTGTCCTCCCCTCCTATTTTTTTCCTCTTTTATCTTTCCTTCTTTCTATACTTCTTTCTTTTCTTCTGTCACACTCCTCTTTTTTTTTCCTTTCCCTCTTCTTTCCTTCTTTCTTTCCTGTTTTCTGTCAATTTCAGCTTCCTTATTTTTCTGTCGTGTCCCCCCCAACTTTCCTTATTTGTCCTCCCCCCCCCCCCCCCCCCCACTTTCTTCCTCGCTGGAAATTGAAGGTACAGAGACAGGGAAGGGTGAATGGGAGAATATGGGTAGAAGGAAGAAGCAAGGGCGAAAGGGGTAGGATGGGAGGGAGGGGGGGGGGGGGGGGGGGGGGGGGGGGAGGAGGAGGGAAATAGTGAAGAGGGTAAAAAAAGAAGGGGGGGGGCATAATACAGGGGGTTAAAGTGCTCTGTGGCCTTGTGCAGGGCGGGTTTGGTCATTAGTGTATGCGGGAGGAGGGAACGCGAGGCGAAGTGCGGGGGCGGTGGTGTACTGGTGTGGTTTGATGTAGCGTTGGGGAAACGTAGCGGTTGACTGGCTGGCGGCTGGTGCTGGTTTTGGAGTGTAGGGGCCGGGCGGGCAGCGTGGTATGTGATTGTGTGTTGTGTGGCTGCTCCATTGACACTGCAGGGGCAGGCGTCGACGGGGGACGGAAGGGTTTCCCCCAGAGAGAGGTAAGTGGCATTGGACTGCGTCTTCTTGTGTTTTCTCTTTCCCCCCGCTCCTCTCTCCTCTTCTCTCCTCTCCTCCCCTCTCTCCCCTCTCTCTTCTCTCTGAACCCACTTGCAAAGACTTTTATTGGATTATTAAAAGAAAATTTCCAGAAGCCCCCAAATGAGTACTACGCATGGAATGAGAAACAAAAATGTTTTTGTCACATCCCTACTGATGCCTGTAAAAATGTTGTCAGGTTATTGTTTTCAGTATGACTGCTTCCTTTTCTTCAGTGTGACTGTTTTCTTTTTGTACATCACTCACATTGTGACAGAGGCCGTCGTGCCATTAGTCAAATGTTCGAGTTCGAGTACGGTCTCTCTCTCTCTCTCTCTCTCTCTCTCTCTCTCTCTTCTCTCTCTCTCTCTCTCTCTCTCTCTTTTCTCTCTCTCTCTCTCTCTCTCTCCTCTCTCTCTCTCTCTCTCTCTCTCTCTCTCCTCTCTCTCTCCTCTCTCTCTCTCTCTCTCTCTCTCTCTCCTCCTCCTCCTCGTTTTAACCTAAGTTTTTTTTCTCTTTCCAGTTGTTTCTTGTCAAAAGACCCTTTTTTTTTTTATAGGTAATGACAATAAAATATCAAAGTATCAAAGTATCAAAAGTCTCTCTCTCTCTCTCTCTCTCTCTCTCTCTCTCTCTCTCTCTCTCTCTCTCTCTCTCTCTCTCTCTCTCTCTTCTCCTCTTTTTAACTACGTTTTTTTCTCTTTCCAGTTTTCAATTTGCGCAATGGGCAACAGAAAACCAAAACGAAATTTCTCTCATAAATTCTGTTTTCCTTTGACTTTTTCCTCCCCAACTACCCCCCCCCCCCACCCCCACGCCCGCTCTCTTCACCCCCCCCGCCCTTCATCTTTTCTCTTCCAGAGTATTTTCTTCTCGCTCTCGTTTGATGTACCTAGATGTTTGTTTGCTTCTTTTTTCTGTACCATTGTCATCATATCTTATTATTTTGTTTTCTTAATTACTTTTTTGTTCTAGCAGTTTGATTTTGTTTTTTCTTTATGTCATCCATTCTTTATTTCCGTTTCAGTGTCATTTTTTTTTTCTCTCCATATTTTCGTTTTTCCTTCTTGCTTCCTCCGTGTTGTCCTCGTTTGATTTGTGGATTTGTTCTTGGTCTTCACGTGCCTCCTCCCTCCTCCTCCTCCCTTTGTTCCTCCTCCTCCTCCTCCTTTTCCCCCTCCTCCTTTTTTCCTCTCCTCTCTCTTCTTCTTCTTCTTCTTCTTCTTCTTCTTCTTCTTCTTCTGTCCGTTTTCTGCTTTAACTTTAGTCTTCTTTCATTGTCTCATTATAATAACTCTTGCGTCATTTCACTTGATCTGTGTGTGTGTGTGTGTGTGTGTGTGTGTGTGTGTGTGTGTGTGTGTGTGTGTGTGCGCGTGCGTGCGTGCGTGCGTGCGTGCGTGCGTGCGTGCGTGCGTGCGTGCGTGCGTGCGTGCGTGGTGCGTGCGTGCGTGCGTGCGTGCGTGCGTGTGTGTGTGTGAGTGAGTGTGCGTGTGTGTGTGTGTGTCTCTCTCTCTTTCTCTTTCTCTCTCTCTCCCCCTCCCTCCTTCCCTCCCCCCGCCCCCCCTCTCTCTCTCCAAATACTGTTAGCTCTCTTTCTTTGCTTCGTTGTACTATTGCATCCCATGCCTTTGCACAATCTTATTTTGAAACACATCATCTCTCCCCCCCACCCCCCCCCCCCTCTCCTCTTTTCCCCTTCTCCGACAAATATTGGGCAAATATTTCAACTGTCATTGTCATTATTGTATCTCTCTCCCTCTCCCCCCCCCCACCCCCCCGCCCTTCATGATCCCTCGTAGGGGTCGTGTGGTCGGCTTGGCTATAACAGACGTGAACCTGAAACTTGCTCGCTCTCTGTCTGTCCTTCTGACTGACTGTCTGTCTGTCTGTTCGTTTCTCTCTGTCTCTATTTGTCTGTCCGTTTCGTTCTGTATCTGCTGCCTGCCTGCCTGCCTGCCTGTCTGGCTGTCTGTCTGGCTGCCTGCCTGCCTGCCTGCCTGCCTGCCTGCCTGCCTGCCTGCTGTCAGGCTGTCTGTCTGCCTGCCTGCCTGCCTGCCTGTCTGGCTGTCTGTCTGGCTGTCTCTGTTTGTCTGTCCGTTTCATTCTCTGTCTGTCTGTCTGTCTGTCTGCCTGCCTGTCTGTCTGTCTATCTGTGTGTATGTCTGTCTGTCTGTCTCTCTCACTCTCTCTCACATACATAAAAAAATGGGAAAATGGAAAAAAGACACACACACACACACACACACACACACACACACACACACACACACACACACACACACACACACACTACAGGAAGAGAGAGAGAGAGAGAGAGAGAGAGAGAGAGAGAGAGAGAGAGAGAGAGAGAGAGAGAGAGAGAGAGATTTTATCTATTATTGGCTATGACCCCTAATAAAGGGGTATGTAAAAGCGTATAATGTTTTCAGAATTAGATGTGGCGTATGCATCATTATCACGAAGCATAAAACTTTCTTATGATGTTTCTGTTTCTCTTAATTGAAACGCCATATACAAGTCATAGAAATAATTACGATTAGCAATACGTCAGTGATTAACAACAGTAAGTATAGCTGAAACATACAAGGTTGTTTATGACATTTAGGATTAAAGTTTCTCTTACAGTGTATCACGCTTTACAACTACGAACACATGCAACACTGTAACACTTAGACTAGATGAAAGTTTGCTTTACAACTGGAAACAATTTGTACGTTACCATCTTCCGACTTTTTGCCGGTACACAATAAATCAAAGTCTCTTGTCGAGATATATTTGTAACATACTTAAGATGACTGTCAGTACTCACAGGTATGGTTTCGAATCATAATCACTTCAGTATGCCCATTTTTCCTTCTTATCAAATACCTGCATCTGTGTGTAATACATTAAAATGGCCGTTATCCATATTGATTTTCAAATGATAAGAGGAAGCCGCCGAATAAATATTGTTCAGCTGTGTCTGCACATCGATAACTGTGTCTGAAAACAAATAAACGACACCAGCCAACAGTAAATAATCGAAATGAATCAGTTGATATAAAGCTCCGAATCTCCGGTTATAATTACTTCTATCCCCTTTCGTTTATAAGTGAAGAAATACTAAAGGGCAACACATGCTCCCTTGTTTCACACCAGCTGTGTTACGTCCTATCCACAGCAAAATATCATAATACATACTTTTCCTTTTTGCCGTATATCACAAATGGCATTCAAAAGAACAATTAGAATTGGGCAAAAATATATCAATGGAATCGAAAGTCTTTTCAAAGTCAATAAAAGCTACATATAACATAAGAAAATGGTTTTTCTTTTGTATCAGTGCTCGTAAACTAAATATATGATCTAAGGTTGAATATATTTATATCCAAAACATAGTTCACGTTCATCAGCACTTTTGTTTCCTTGAATCTATTCTTGCAATCTTAAAATAATGAGCTTGCTATTCTCAACAACCATATAGTTTCAGTGTCGCTTGCATTGTCTTAATCAAACAAAGGCAACATGACTGGCTCAATTCAAAACCCTGAAGACATTTACCATTATCAAAAAGAGTGTTAGATATTTTAGGAAACATTCAAACACCCTGTTTCTTTAATTTAACGTCAGATCATTGACAATGCCACCAAACCCTAAAACTTTAAGCATTTCTCCCTTGCATCCATTATGACAATTATTTTGGGCCGTTTTCTTTCAAAAGAGGATTTATGGATGATACCTTAAACCTTTTGATTCTTGATGGAAATTTCAAGTCTGTCAAGTTATGTGTCATAAAACTTTTCTGTTTTTCGCTTTGATAAATTTTTCATTGTCACCCCTCGCAATTAAAAATTCACAATCGTCTTCAGCCTGTAAAATACGGCGACTAATTTTCAATAGTTTTTGTTGACACTTGTGCATGTTTGATCACATCAGTTATTTGATCTCACGGATTTCTCAACAAACATTTTACATACCACTCACAGAGCGCATTCTTTTATACGATTGTAAACTTATTATTGATAACTACCGCTGTTAAACTCAAAGCAAGATCAAAGTTTCATTGCGTCACAGGCAATCACACAGCTAACCAAAAGCACACAAACATTTACATTGCTCCAGGTCATTTCGTAAATCCCCTGTCTGTCTTTTCTTTTCTATATCAATATATGTCACGAATACCCCTTTCTAATTTGTTCTAATATTAACATACGGAATTATATTTTTCTCACTTAGAAAAGGAATACTTGATGTAACAGGCGCGAAGTCATAGTGAGACGTTTCTTCCTCAACACACATAATCAAGAGACTGGAAAACGTTTCAGTGAATAGAATAATCAATCCAAAATAGGTGCTTCTGACTGTACTGTCAAGAAAAAAAAAGGTTAGTCCATTCTCTGTTCAGTTTCCCTCAGAGTTGTATCATTTGAGAAACATTGCTGACTATTTGATATCAGTTGTGGATTTCTCTGCCTTGTTCCTGGCCTTTTGTCGTTCATTTGTTTTTCCTGTCAAAGATGAGAGCTCCTACCACCTGACTTCTTTGACCTGAGCTCCTACCACCTGACTTCTTTGACCTGAGCTCCTACCACCTGACTTCTTTGACCTGAGCTCCTACCACCTGACTTCTTTGACCTGAGCTCCTACCACCTGACTTCTTTGACCGTTCCATAGAAATCGTGTCCAGTGAAGACCTGACTCCTTCGAAGCTTTCTTTTTGCCTTTAATATATTACTTTGTCTTCGTAAAAACAACAGCAATAATTAGAGAGAGAGAGAGAGAGAGAGAGAGAGAGAGAGAGAGAGAGAGAGAGAGAGAGAGAGAGAGAGAGAGAGAAAGAAAGGGGGGGGGGGGGCAACAAAAACAGGTAAATAAGTGAAAAGTAAATGGGTAACACACACACACACACACACACACACACACACACACACACACACACACACATACACACACACACACACACACACACACACACACACACACATACACACACACACACACACACACACACACACACACACACACATACACACACACACACACACACACACACACACACACACACACACACACACACACATACACACACACACACACACACACACACACACACACACACATACACACACACACACACACACACACACACACACACACACACACACACACACACACACACACACACACACACACACTAACACCGAACGAATAAAAGGGGAAAAAAAGGAACAAAAGAAAGGTACATTGCCATTGATTCCAAACGGATACGCTTTGCGGGATATCGAAGATTAAACCCATCAGCAAAGATCCACATCATTTCCTCCAATCGATAGAACGAAAGGATTCTTTGATTCCATTGATTACCTTCCCTCCATTCCTTCCTATCCCTGGTCACCATTCCCTCAGTCTTCTCTCCCTCATCTTCCTCCCCCTCTCCTCCCTCCGGTGTTCAAACTCAGAATCGATCAAGCGTGACCTCATGAGTTTGGCAGTGCTCACTCAAGCGATCACTATACGGCTGAATTGTGGGGAGACGCCTGACAGAGTATCTCTGAATGCTAAGAAATGTAGTTCTCCTCAGGACTGATGAAGAGGCGGACTGAATTGTTGTGTTTGCTTCGGGCTTCGTTTCCAGTTTATAAATGTAAATTTCAGTCAAAGGAAAAAAAAATCATCCATACCAACAGTTTTAAAGAAAGCTGCTGTACAAACGCACAGGCATGTCCCTACATGCAGAGGGAGAGAGAGAGAGAGAGAGAGAGAGAGAGAGAGAGAGAGAAGAGAGAGAGAGAGAGAGAGAGAGAGAGAGAGAGAGAGAGAGAGAGAGAGAGAGAGAGAATGAGAGAGGTAGAGAGAGAGGTGGGGGTCGGGATGGAAACGAGAGAGTGCCAAATTGAAACGGGAACAGAGACAGAGCTTGCAATCAAACGGGCAAACGTGTACGCCAGCATGTGGACATAAACACATGCACATACACACACACACACACACACACACACACAGAGAGAGAGAGAGAGAGAGAGAGAGAGAGAGAGAGAGAGAGAGAGAGAGAGAGAGAGAGAGAGAGAGAGAGAGAGAACACGAGTTCTGTTTTGTATGTTTTTCTTTTCTGTGGAGTTTTATCTGAATACAGACAGAAAGACAGGCAAAAAGATAGAAATCAAACTGTCATGCCGTTCCAAATAATTATTTTGTAGCGACAATCTGCGGACACCTGTTCTTGCAGGATGACAACCCGTCAACCTTGTCCACTGGAAACCCTGACATAGTGGGAGGGTAATTCTTGTTCCCAGATATACTGATCAGCGATCATAATGATAACCTAGGTCTGAGAAAAACGTGGCGCACCATTGCGCGACGGTTCCATACCTGTACCATGTCTAATGATACTAATTCACATCCCTTTTGATGATCTTACCCCAGAAGTAGGCAAGAGTGACGGGGAGGTGTAGTTGGTCTATTTTTGTCAGCAATCTGTGTGTTTGGGGGTGCGTATCTCATACTTCTGTTTCTTCTCTTCTGTCTTTCGTTCCCTTTGTTGAACCAGTAGATTTATATCTTCCCTGATTTTGCACTTGATGTGATGTTGAACGACAGTATTCTCGAAGCCTTGTAGCAACTGTGAGACATTACTGGCTGTCCTCGTTGGTGTAGGTTTCAGAACGCTGCGACCGGTTAAACACCTGGTTGGTGCCTGCTTGACTCGATTGGTTTGAGCGCCGATATGCCAGACAAATGTTGTCAGTTTGAACAATATAGGCGCCCAAGATAGAAACGGCCATTTTCGCTACCCCTCTTACCATCTTGTCATTCCGGGGTTTGGTGTAGTATAGAGTAAGACGGTCCACATTCTCCTCCTCTGCCATATTACCATAGGTGGGTATAGATGGGTGCTGAACCTGAATGAATGTAAAAGTTCCCGCTTGCACGTAAATTGTGCCATATCAACAAAGCCATCTTTCTTCACGTATTCCCCATGCAACCCTATGGACTGATAAATTTTGATTTGAAGGTTCCTTTGTTTATCTGTATCCGACCGTGTTCATGTGGAGTTTGGGTGCAGTTCGTAGGAGTGCTTGAAGAGAAATATAAATCATAAACTCCATTCGCCTTGAATAGATCTGCTCCGGGAAATCGTCGGGGAAGGACGACGAGGGTGGGAAGGGGGGGGGGTCGGAGGGGGGGGGGGGGCTGGGGGCAGAGGGAAGGGGAAAGGGGGATGGATAGGGGAGAGGGAGAGAGGGAGGAACGAACACACTTTTTGTATCTGTTGTTTACTGCATGACAACGTCAGTCAAGCACGCATGGAGTGTCTTTTCTTGCCGTGAGACAGGCTGGCTGTTTACAGCCTTATCAGGCAAGGTTTCCTAATAGCGAGAATCCGTTCTGATTGGTGGCTGAGAGAGTGAGATGGCGTCATGGGACCAAAGATAGCGCAGTGATTTAAGCTTCTTTATACTCTCACCCTCGTCTTACTCTCACGCTAAGGTGTGAAATCTGCAACATGACTATACCGGACGTGTCAGTGTGACACTGACTGACCCCGCCAGAACTAACTGGAATTAAGCACTAAATCGATGTTGAATTGGTTTCAATGTTCCTTTGAAATTTATCGCACCTTATCTTGTAATGATATGTTATTTTTGTTTGAATAACACGAAGAAAATGAGCTGTTGTTTTTTCATTTGAAATATCAGTCGAACGCACGCTTGTTTCTGCTAAAACTGATAGATCCCCATTATTTTCACCTGGCCTATCAGTTTCCTTCTACTGAGCACTGAACCTTGGCGAAGCTTCAGATCTGCGTTTAAATTCCTGAGCATTATTTGCTATGAGCACAGAGCAACTGACCAAAACAAAGTAAATTCTTTGGTTAGTTATCAGAGAGTATACAACAAACAAACAAGGACACAAGTGTAAAGTGACGTTATTTTATTTACAAAGGACATTACAAAACTTCTGGATATTTCGGCGAAAGCGCCTTTTTCAACAAACACAGGACAAGAGAGAAAAGAGATAAAAAAACAATACTTCCCTTGCATAGCACAATCCACAAAATGTGGCACAAACAGCACAATCCACACAAAAAAAATTGTGGATTGTGCTGTGCAAGGGAAGTATTGTTTTTGATCTCTTTTCTCTGTTGTCCTGTGTTTGTTGAATAAGGCGCTTTCGCCGAAATATCCAGAAGTTTTATGGTGTCCTTTGTAAATAAAATAACGTCACTTTACACTTGTTTGTGTGCTTGTTTGTTTGTTGTATGTTCCAGTGACGTTGCAGCTGGTCTGTTTCATCGTTTTATCAGAGAGTACGCATTATTTTGATTTCTCTCTGTCAAGTTTTACTACTGTCCAGACAGTGCCGCAACAGACGTCCCATAAATCAGTAGCAGTGTTCATGAGGATTTTTGGTGCAGTTCGTGTTGATTTTAATCTCTTTGTCCTGTCACGCGTACTCCCGAACAACATCATCTAGTATGTTCCTTGCATCGCTTCGCTACAGGAGCAACGAGTTATTGTACCTGTTGTTATTTGTGTTTATTTCTATCCTCCTCACGTTTGATCGCATTTTAGTATACTTTACAGTGTTTCTTAAAAAAAAAAGAAAGTCGCTGTCATCACCATCAATCAATACTTCGATAACTCTTTCTGAGCGGTGACATATTTCCAGTTGTAGCATCTCTACTAGCAGTCTCTTGAGATGACATCAACGTCGGTAGTCATAGTGGATTCCAGACCACACATACAACAACAGCAGTGGAGCATCTTAGTACTCTTACAGTTTTAGTTTGATGCGTTACAGTATTTCAATGACGATATCATGCAATCGAGTCCTACCTAATCAGTGCGTTGGATTGATAATGTTCCAGGTGGTCGGATTGCGGTCCTAAAGTGGTACTCGCAGTCAGTGGTGTTTGCAAAAAGCTAGTCATTTAATCGACTGATTGACTAAACTACGTATCTAGTAAGTCTGAAATTCTTCTCTCCTGTTCCTTATTTTCCTTTTCTTTGTTTAATTTCTTTCGTCCTTCCTTTCTTACTTTTTTTTTTTTTTTTTTTTTTTAAGAGAGAAGGGAGAGGGCGTGTAAGGGCGGGTGGGGGAGCATCAGGTACAGAACAGTTCTGTGCGTGCACTTGGAACGGCAGTGTTCACCGAATTAAAAGGAGAGAAAAAGACTCCATCCCCACAAAATAAAACAAAAACTAATAAAACCCCTGTCGGGACAAAGAATGAAGCAAAAGACATGTGCAGGGGAAAAGGCGGAAGAATATCAAAAGCTCTGGGGTGTGGTGTGGTGTTTTGGGGTTGTTGTGTGGGGTCGTGCGTGGGGGCGTGCTTGCGTCGTGCGTGCGGGGCGTGCGTGCGTGCGTGCGTGCGTGCGTCCCGTGCGGCGTGGGGGTTGGTTGTGTGGGGTGTTGTGTGTGTTGGTGGGGTGTCGCGCGGGGCGCGGGGCGTGAGTTGGTTTTTATGTGTATGTGATGTGGGGTGTATGAAAAAAGAGAAAGAAAAGAGAGAGAAGAGAAGAGAGAGAGAGAGAGAAGGACAGAGAAGAGAGGGGAAAAGGAGAAAGAAGAAAGAGAAAAGAGAGAGATGTTTAAATGCAAGTTAAAAAAATTTTTCCCAAAAACAAAGGACAAAGAAATCTAGTGCAGAAAAAGGACCACAATCTTCAAAAAAGTGGTTTCAAAGGGAAATTAATTTTGTAAACGCGAAAAAATAGGACCACTTTCCCCGCGCCAAAAATTTTATTCGGAAGAATATTCCACAACACCATAAAAATACAAAAACTTTGAATCTAAAGGGAAACGAGGAAAACAGTCCCAACGGCACGAAAGCAAAAGGAACACAAAAGTAATTTATTTTAAATTGTCCCCCCTCCACCCCCACCGCACAAAAAAAAAAAAAAAAAAAAAAAAAAAAGAGAGAGAGAGAAGAAGAGAAGAGAGAGAGAGAGAGAGAGAAACGCGGGCTCATTTTAGCTGAAATTCCATCCACCATCCCACCAAACCCCAATCCCCCCAGCCCCCCTCCCTCCCCCTCGAAACACACACACCCACACACACACACAAAACACAACACACACACACACACACAACAACACCCCAACACCAAAAAAACCAGGGAAACGCAGGGCACGCACACACACCCACACACACACCACACACACACACCCCCACCCCACACAAAACACACACACACACCACAACACCCCACAAAACACACCACACACACACACACACACACACACAAAACACACAACACACAACACAGGAGAGAAGAGAAAAGAGAAAGAGAAAGAGAGAGAGAGAAGAGAGAGACCCAAGGTTTATTTAAAAAGGAAAAGGGGGTGGGTATGTGGGGGGCCAATATTTTCCCCTTACTGTGCTGACGCCCTTTTAGTCGACTTGTGGGAAATTTTTTTAATTCTGAAATTTTTTCCCTTTTTTTTTTTTTTTTTGGCTTGGTTAAACCCGTTTATTTTAGAGCTCAAAACGGGTTCCTTCATCGTCCCCTGAATGTAAACGGGGGGGCCCTCAGAAATAAACCTTTTTCCTGGGCTTGTATACAAAGGTTCTTTTCCTCCCTTTTTTTAAATAAAAATTTTTTCTTTATTGGGCCTTTTTTTAAAAAAATTATGGATTTATACATTAAGAAAAGAGAAAAAAAAAAAAAGAAGAAGAAAAACGTGGATATCCGTGAAAGCCATTTGGGGGCAACGATGCGTTCAACAGACTTTAATGTAAATTTGTAGATTTACGAGCGAAGAGGGGTTGTTGTGTGTGTGTTTTTGTGTGTGTGTGTGTGTTGGGGTGTTGTGTGTGTGCCTGTGTGGGGTTGTGTGTTTTTGGTGTGTGTGTGTTAACTGTGTTGGTGTGTGTGTGGTAAAAAATTTGTTTTGGGGTTTGTTGTGTGTTTGTGACATTCAACACGCAAAACACACACGCACGCGCGCTCGGCACACCACACACCCTTTAAAAAACACACACCCCCCTCGCTCAGCTTTAAAAAAAAAAACCCCTTACATACACACACACGCGCGCGGGCGCGCGAAACCAGCACACCACACAACACAAAACCACACACACACAACACACACTCACTCGGGGGGAAAACTCAAAAACCAATCCCCACACACAAAAAGAAAACGCGCCCCCGCGCGCACCAACACACACACACACACACTCACACACGCGCGCCCCCCCACACACGCTCACCCGCCATTTTACCCAGAAAAATCCCACACACACACACACACACACACACACACACACAAAATCGCGCTGTTCAAAAGGGAATTTACAACTTTTGGGGCTTTTAAAATTATTTCCCTCATCTGACAAATCCCCCAAAGAGAAAGAAGAGAGAGAGAGAAGAGAGAAAAGAAAAGAGAAAAGGAAGAGAAAAAGAAAAGAGAAAAGAGAGAGAGATAAATAAACTAAATTTGGTGTGTGGGGTGAGGGAGGAGGGGGGAGAGAGAGGAGAGAGAGAGAAAGAGAGAGAGAGAGAAAAGAGAGAGAGAGAGAGGAGAGAAAAGGATAACTAAATGTGTTGGGGAGGGGAGGGGAAAAAAGAGAGAGAGAGAGAGAGAGAGAGAGAGAAAAGAGAGAGAAAAAAGGGTAGAGACAGAGAACAGAACAGAAAAGAGAGAGACAGAGGGGTTTCCCAACAAAAGTCCCCGGGAACGGGAAGGGGTAGGGAAAAAAAACCGTAAAATTGGCTGACCCCAAAGTGCCTCCCGCGAATTTTTTGGTGGGAAATGGGGACGATTTTTTTGCAAAGGGGATCGTGTGCCCAAAATTTACCCGATATAAATTTTTCCGCTCATATAGTCCCGAATCCCCCCCCCCTCTTTTCTCTCTCTCCCCTTGGGTGCCCTGAAGCTCTGTTTGTGTGGGAACCCATTAAATTCCCCGGGAAAAACCGGGCCCTTTTTTTTGAAGCCTTGGGTTGGTTAAAAATGGGGGGGACATCCCGGGGGGTTGGGGGGGGTGGGTTGGGGGGAAGAGAGAGAGAGAGAAGAGAGAGGAGAGAGAGAGAGAGAGAGAAGAGAGAAGAGAGAATTTTTTTTTTGGGGAACAAACCCCCCGGCCTATTTTTATAGGTCAACACAGCTTCCCCCGAAAAAAAAGATCTGGCTAACAAAACAAAAACAACAACAACACAAACAAAAAACAACAAAAAATAACCAATTTTACCCAAGGGTCATAAAATTTAAAACTTTTTGAAATAAACTAATCGGTGAATGTCCATAAGCAAGGGGTTTTTTTTTGGTTGATATACCCCTTTTTTGACTGCTCTCAGGGCAAGGCAACCCCCCCCCCCCCCCCCCTTAAATTTTTTAAATCCCCCCCCAGATTAAAGAAAAACGGTCTAAAGGATGGCAAACCTGGGGTACCCATTTTCGGGGCTCTAAACGGTCTTTTATCCCTTGTCTCGGGGAGTGTTGGGTAAAACGGGGGGAGAGACGAAATTCCGTTTAAAAACCTCCGTGCGGAATCAAAGATTTTTGTAAACTTTGCAAGCCCCCCCAAAGCACGACCCACATCAGTCCAGGGGAAATTGCATTTGTTGGAACTCTTTTTCTCTGGGAAACTGGCATTCAAAAGGTCACTTTTCCCGGGAAACCAAAAGGGCCCCCGGGGACATAGCACTTTTTGGGGGGTTTACGGGCTGACCAAAGTGGTTTCCCAAACATTTGGGTGAACCTGCCGCTATAATTTCAGCGGATATTTGAAAGGTGGGCTATTCGGGTTATCTTCCCCCGTCCCTCCCCGCCGCAATTGTCCCCCATCAAAATCGCTTTTCCCCAAACAGGGAAAAAAAACCCATTGGGGGGCTTTTTTTTCCCCCTTTAAAAAGGCGACTGGTTCACGAACGCGATTCGGTCCCAAAAATTTTATCACACAGAAAAACATTTGTTCGAAAATGCAGTGAAATTTAAAAAGACTGAAATTTCACACCCAAAATAGAAAGGGGCAATTTTGAAACCCGCTAAATCGGGTGAATGTGGAAAAAAAAAGTTTTAAACAAGTGTGACCCCCCGGGGGTTTAAACGATGTAGAGTCGGCTTTTTGGGGCCCCCTTTACTACATAATTTTAATTTTATCACTGGTCTTTTTCTCAGGGGAAATTTTACAATGCCGCCCGCTTTGGGTTTTTAGAAATTTGAAAGAAAGAAAATGTCACTCTTTTTGCTGATTAAACAAACACTAGCCCCCGTTTTTCATCTTCCCAAATTAAAATTTAAAAACGTGTTTCAGTTTTCTGTGCTTTTAAAGGGATCTTTTC
>CM031603.1:55761564-55781564 GCA_018398815.1 Conus ventricosus
GATTCCATGCTGGATTACACAGCACGCATGCGCCAGATTTCCAAGGACAGGACCGATCCATTGGCAGGAGACGCCGACTCCTCGCCGCAAACCGTTCTGGAAGTTCAAGCCCATCACATCCCAAAGGCGAGGCAGGGGCAGCTAAGGCACGGTGACCTGAGACCCTCGCCACGACGTCCGCTGTCACTAGACGAACTGATTGGTCGACGAGGCAAAAGGGACGAGGCATCCATAACCGATACTAAACGGAAAGACAGATGTATGTCCGAGCCGGTTGTCATCCCGTCACACTCTTCCCGGCGGGAAAGGGAAAAAGAAGAGAAACGAATCCGTATCAATTTCGTCAGTACAGCCGATCTCTTCGACCTTGTCGACTTCAGTCTGCGCAGCAAAAGGTCTGACAACATCCACCTGGCCAGAGTGGAGGACACGCTAAGGATGATCAAAGAAGCTAACTTCTTCAGGTCCATTTCCAGTCGAAGAAAAATGAAGCCAGGGTTAGAGAAAGAGTCAGACGTAGACACAGCTTCCTTGATCGTTCAGGGGACGTCCAGTCCACGGGAAAGTTTCCGAGACAATCCAGAGGAAGTGAGAGACAGAGAAGAAGAGGAATGGAACAGAAATGAGATGCTAGCCCACAAAGATCCTTATGACAGTGACGACGAAGACGACGAGAATGACAATGCCGCTGTAGATTGGGATTTCGACCAACTCCAGGATAGAAGACACATGCTACTTCAGCCTCCAAAACTGCACTACCGACCAAAGCGAGCGAAAAGGATGAAACTCCACAGATCGCTTCTCAGTGCTATACCAGAAGACGAACTCACACAGCGACCACCAAATCGGTCTGCACTGGTCCCGGACAACTTCGGGCGTATTCCTGTCATTCCAACCAGCTCATCTCTCACCGCTATCAAAGGATCCAAACAGCCCGAACCACTCTCACTTCCAGACCCTGGGGCGAAGAAAACTGTTGACAGAATGTACAGGAAAACGCAGAAAGCTTCTGTCGATGATCTGCCTTCACCTCACACCCCTCCAGTCCACTCTCAGGAGACTAGTACCTCGAAAAGCAGACACCCGAAGACGTACACAGACAGTGCAGAAAACAGAACACAAGAACGGTCTGCAGATAGAGAACATACTGACCATCCTCACAGGGTCAAGGTGAGTCATTCACACTCCACAAAGAAGAAGCATTCACCTCGGAGGACAGTGGCTGACCTCAAAACATCATCGCTCAGGGGACGGTCCATATTACTGGAGGCCCAGGACACACGTCATAAAAAGGTCCGGAAGATCATATTCCTGAGGGATCTCCCTGAACAGTCACCGCATAGGTGTTAATACGTTCTCAGTGTGGCATAGTCTGATGGCCTGGTGTGGCATGTGCCCGCTCTGTGAGGCCTCCAGTGCCACGTTTGACGAATCAGGACATCCTGTATGGTGCTTCAGGTGTCCCATGCAATGCCTCGTTTTTTCATCTCCTCATTGTCCACCTATGATGACTCGGGTAACTATTTAATGCCTCACATGTGGATACCTCAAGGCGCCTGCTTTCAGGTTTTCGACTGGTGAAAAAAAAAAGATGTTCACAACGTGTCTTGTGAAGTAAGCCCAGTAAGCTCCTCCCCTCCACCCCCCCCGCCTTTTTTTTGGATCTTGTTGGATACATTTTATTGTGTACGAAGTACATACGTGGATATTACAGAAACAAAACATTACTCACCAGCGATGTGCACTTAAGAACGTAAATTACATGGAAGAAATTGAATCAGATAATCAGCTAAAAGAAGTACTGACACCCCCCCTAACTCCCCCCCCCCCCCCCCCCCCCCCCAATTCCCTTTTACCTCTGCAGGTATATTCGTGTCTTCAGACTTCCGCACGAGTGACGTGGAAAGAAGGATGGCACAATACAGGGTGTGTCTAGGAAAGGCAAGGTGGGGAGGGACGGGGTGGTGGGGAAGGGAGGAGAGGAGGGAGCAAAGACAACATTACATGCCGAACAGAAAGATCTTGCAAGGTCACCATTCATTATTAAGCGGCTTCTTGGGGATGTGCCAACTTACGCTCTCTAAACGGTGACCAGCATACATCATGCATGTCATTATCATTTGGATCTGCATGGGTAGCTTAATTAGCTGAAGCCAGAATTCATTGGATATGGGTGCTACTGGAATTTTGTATTGGGAAATCACATAATAATTATCACTGGAAACAAAAAAAATTCCTTATGTTTCTATTTTCATTTTTTAGTTGTTTACAAATGTCCAGCGATAAGTTAATTGTTGCTTGAATTCGGGCCTGTTTGCCTTTCCATGAATGTCTCACAGGTTTTTCAGAAATCATACTACCTATCCAACATTCCATTTTGTGAAAACATTTTCACTGCTACGGAGCTGCTCTCCTCTCCATCATCCTCACTCCGCTTTCTTACCCTGGTTAACCCCCATGTGCAAAACTGTGATGAATATTGCATAATGATACAGCACCGGCGTTTAAGTTCCAGCGTGTCTGTCTGTCTTGTCACAATCAGCTCTCTGCACTAAGTCCTCAACTGTCGGACAAACCAGGACTGCTCCCAGCTGGTTTGTCCGGCAGTTGAGGCCAGTACTTCAATGGGTCCCACCCGCACCTTCGGGTGTATTTTTTTTTTCATTTTTTCTTTTCCGAAACTGACAAGAACTGTACACCAAATGTGAGACCATACGTGTACTTAAGCATCTATGTTTGACTCCGATACAAACTTAGTAAGGTTTATTTTGTGTTTTCAGATGATGAAATCGGTATTTGCTTAGTTTCATTGTCACCCCTGACACGAATAACTTACATGTCTCAGCCCTGATATGGCCCTTTGCGGTCGGCTGGGCTATAAGCAACATTATCTTATCTTACCTACTTACATGTCAGAAAATAAAAATCGAGAGAAAAAAAATCAGTCATGTTTGCTTGGGTATCTTCTTGAAAACGGATCTCTATTTAGTATACTTATCAAAAAGTTAATGGTCACATGATACAAACGGTTCTGCTAATCGAGGTACAGGGACGATACAAAATGTAATCCAGCGTTTTGTTTGTGAAAAAAGCACTTCGTAGAAGGAAATCCATGGCTAAAAAAAGAATCGACAATACCTGATTTTGGCAGAAATGTGCCGAGGCATATCTCTTTTTCAAGTAGGGGATCACTAGCATTTGATGCGACACAGCCAAAGATAATTTACACACGGATGGCTGTAGAATCTACACCTGCTTCTGTATATGGATGCAGATCTGAACCTTTCATGAACATTTGAAGTGATACTTTCTAGACAAGTGTTTGGTGGGTAACAGATCCAAAAAGATGGTAGGTAATAGTTTGCCGACACTTATACTGTAGATGATGACCCACGTGGAGACATGCATTGCAGGCCTGCAGAAGTCGTTGCTGTGTGTGTGTGTGTGTGTGCGAGCGCACGCATGTGCGTGCACCCCTGTGTGTATGTGTTTGTGTGTGTGTGAACACAATATGCATCTGCATTATCTCCATGTACAAAAATATGTGCATATTTAACTTATTTTGAATGAATTGTGGATCATATTCACAATTGTGGATTATGGACAGCATGATGAAATGTGCATCTGCATGTATGTGTTAGAATGTATGCATAGAATATTTTTACAGCCCAAAGCCTGTCTTGTGCAAAGTTTGTTTTGGAATGAGCATGACATTTATGGGAAATATTATGTGGAAAATCCCTCCTCCCACTGAAAAAAAATCCAGGTACAAAAACGTCACACATTTATCATAATTGTCTTTTCTGCAAATTCATGTCTTCCTCAGATCTCCCAGAAAATGAATCAGAACGCATGAGAATGCCACACCAGTGCAAAGATGGAATCTGTCATTTTTGTCAGCAATTTATTGTTCACCACTATTCAAAAATCCATGTAATAACAAGCTACTAATAATTATGACTTTGTAAACTTTTTCACAGTCACAAAACAATACTATATGAAAGGAAATCCACATAGGATGGGGATAGTTACACTGCAGACGATAAACAGGAAAGTAAATTTTGCTCCCACAATGGAAAAAAAGGCCCATAACATTATGCTGCTTGTGCAACCCATTCAGCTAGCACACATACGCACCGATGAAAATGAAGAACTACTCGTCTCCAGAAGCAAGAACATATCAAACCATACAGACACACTGCTTGGCTTTCCAGGATTATTTTATAAATCGTATTTGGATTTCACATGATAGCAATCTCATATAAGAAGTACTTATATATCGCTGAGAGAAAAAAAAAAAAACTAACGAAAAAAATGCCCATTTTTTAAAAAGTTACTTTCATAAATTTACGGCACTTATATGTACACAAACAACTTTAATTCATGACATTGCTGATTTCATTCTCTCTTTCATGCACTAATGGCTGTAATTTCTTAAAAAAAAAAAAAAACCAGCAACAAAAAAACAAAACAAACCAAACAAAAAAAAAACCCCACTAACAGGTTTCCATTGCATACATTTACTGGAGGAAAAAGGAGTTAAAAGTAATTTTCTGATCCCACACCAAATATAATTCAATATTCAGTAAACCACAAGACTGGAATTTTTGTCTTTAAATGTATGTACGACATCGATAAGCACAATATTCTCAGGAAATGCCAACCTCTGGATGTTTCACAAACATTCATTACTCATGATACTTATACCCTTGCATGTAAAAGCTCTTATATACTACCTGCAAAAGACATACTTTAAAACAACTGCAGTTTTACCCTTGCATGTAAATGCACTTGTACATTATCTACAAAAGACATGACTTAAAACAACTGCATTGCACTTTTATTCTGACAAGACTAAAAATCCATTACACTTTCTACCATGCTATCTTCAAAATAACAGATACTACTTACCAGCATATTACCAACAGGCAATATTATGATCTACAGAAAGAACACAGGAAAGATATAAAAGATCATTAATGTATCACTGTCTCTTTAAGTGAACACAAAAATGTCACTAACTTTTCACCAGTAATGGTAACCTCAACAGCAGTGTCCTTCACTACAAGTGAAAAGCATTCCATTTTTTTTACACACAACAAAATGGACATAACCACCCAAAAATGAACTCAATACAAACAAGTGACTTTAAACATAATGGATAGATATGTAAACCCAAAGACATATCAACACTGAAAATTTGGAATGGGTAAATAAAATCAAAACCCCAGCAAGGAAGACAGAACTGTACATAACCACTCTATCTTGTTGCACATAACTGAAACAGACAGCTATGCAGACCTCTTACAGCTTATGCTTCCGTCATGGCATCTGCTATAACCAGCGCTTACAGAATGACCAGTCAACTACTAGACAACATAATGCAAACTTTATATGCACAAAACGTTTGGTGCCTTACAGCATGTGCAAAAGTAGCGAGAAAACAAAGCAATGATGTGAAGCCAACACCCTCAAGTAGATCTTAAATAGATTTTTGAGGAATAGATTTTTGAGGAATAATCATTCAGCCAATGAAAGCAACACTCAGTATCCAATAGTAACTCTGAGTAAAGCCTGCATAATATTTGTCCTGAATAAAAGTAGATCACTGGGAGCAGAAACATTCAAATCGTTCCCATCCTGCACGCTCTCTTTCTGGTATCTGTTTCTGTGTGTTACACTGAAAGTATATATGAACTAGACTGAAATCATACTGAAAGAGGCTAATCAATTAAAAATGGTCTCCCTGAAGATGGCAGAAGACAACCTAGCGTACTGCAGTTCGTTCTCAATATGGAAGTTGGGTGGTCTTTCAGGGGTGAGTCTATCACATGAGCATGGCTTTTTCTTCTTCTCTTCAGTGGATCTTCATGTATCGAATATCACATATTTCTCGGTACAGTCTACTTTTTCAGGAAGTGTGGTGCTACTTTTCTAAGCCGACTGCTTTTATTTATCAATGCACCTACCAAAGCAGATCTAAGATGCAGATCTATCTAATGATAACCTCAAGGATGCTGCATTACATGATGAACAGCAGACTGTAATAAGATTACCACTTCATCTGCAAGACAAGCACCCAGACAAATTCTCACCGTGAATTAGATTAATGGAGCAGTGGGGGAGAAATAACCCAACATATGTACTATCTGAACCTGGGGTTCTTGGTTCCTGGCGCTACAATGTTTCCTCTTGGTAATGGTTCCAGTTATGATGTATTAGTAATAAGGATGACTCTAGAATGCTCAACACAAGAGCTCTACATAATGACTTGGTCAAGGCAGGAGATGGAGAAAGAAGACCAAGAATGATCATGATGATCAAACTAAGTGTGCACACCTGATTTGCTGACTGGCAGTTGACTACCGGAGACAAGTAGATGTGGAGAAAGGCCTTTAAAACAGTAGCAAGAAACTTAGCATTTTCTGTTAAGTAATTCCAATATTTAAAACCAATAAAAAAACAAAAACAAATGTAAAGCAAAATTCATGTAAGATTTTCTGCTATGAATACTAAGATTTTGGAATGATTCACATTGAGTGTCATCAATGTATGTATATGTACCAATGGCAAAAATCCATTTGCAGTAAATAACAAAAAGTATTTCCTTCTCTCTGAACCAAAGAAAACCCCCCAAACAAACTGACAAAACAAACGAAAACGAAAAAAACAACCTACTAATGTCATAAACTCTTAAATTTTGCACCGCCATCATATGTCTAACTCAGTCTGTCTGAAAATCAAAACATTATGTTTCCAAACTATTACGGAGTTCAGCTGGTCCCCTGGTATCTGAAAAATCTCATATTTGGTAGCTACAGTAATTAAGCAATTAATTTCTATTTCACATACATACAAGACAATGCAAAATAAAACATCATCATAGCAACAACTATTGTATATTTCTTACATAATTTAACAAAATACACATAATATTTACATAAGAGTCCTTTTTCAAGTCATCAAGTTTGTTGTAACAGCTCTTTTAACTCTATAACTTTTTTTTTCAGCAATCTCTTTTTTTTTCTTGATTTACTCTAGTGATTTTGTTAACCACTGATGTGTTGGACAAAACGGAAGATGCAGTTGAAAATCCTGGCATCTGTAACATCCATTTGTTGTTTGTCTCTAGTACAACAATGACTTTAATGTATTCTTTGCCCACAGAACAACGATTTCAGTGTGTCAAAGGCAACACAGTGCAGTGTCATGGGAACACTCATCACATCCTTCAGAACCATTACCGATGCTATGAACCAGCTCAACTTGGAGCACTGAAAACAACATCTACAGAAATTCAACACTGAAAACACTTTGCAGCATGATCACCTGTTGTGAACTCAGCAAGACAAAAACTTGGATCAAGTGCAGCAACTCATATATTTGATGTTCTAGTCACTTTTTTAAAAACTGGAAATCTAAACTCACCCACAGCTGTTGTTCAACAGGTAAGACTATGGTAATGTTGCACTCAAAATCTACATGTGGGCTAGTCACTGTGACAACACAGTGAAGGTCTGACCACATTCAATCTTTTCGCCGGCAGCCACCTCAAAAGGGGAGCTAACCCGTCCAGCTTCCACACACACCATGTTGCGCCATCCATCATCGTCAAAATCGCCCATCTCCTTGGCTTTCTGCTCCCAAGGGTTCCACACCACTGGAGGTATAAAATCAAACAAACAAGAAGAAACCAGTTAAGAATTAATTTTGTTTGCAGTTCACATGATCTCTCTTCCTCTTTGTCAAGCACGCATACAAAGTACAGATGGCAAGAACATGTCTCTGATTTGATGATTTGCCTGCAAGCATCGCAACGTCTCGCCACAACTTCATTCTTTGACAAGATCTCCTATGCTCACACATCATTCTTTTCAATCCCACCATTAAGGAAGCCACATTCCAGCTTCTGGTGTATGCCTCACCACAACACTCGTAGAAACAACACGCACACAACACACTCGCATACATAGCTTAGTAAAATGTGATCTCGAACTTTGGCATTTCTACACAAGTGCGCATACTTACATCTCACACCTACTTTGATCGACCGTCATAAGCTGCATCACTCTGGTGCACAGTGTAAAAACTCTCAGGGCTGCTAATCCCATGTCTGCTTTATTGTTTATATCACAAACACACACATGATCTGTTCTTGTTTTATCCATGCATTAAGTTACACACAATTTGACCCTACCTGTGTCTGTCATGTTAGAAGTAGTCAACTGCATGTGCTTCTTGTGATCACACTGTACATAAACTGTTGCAGGACTGTTCTTGTACACTCTGAAATGCAAACACAACATTGCTGGTAATGATCAGTGGTTCTTGAGCCAGTCCAGGCTGTGGGTGCAAAGCAAATCTGGAAACTTCATCACAAGGACATCATAATGTCTGAATGGAAACAAAACTGCATTAGTTGTAAGTGACACACACACACACACACACATACACACACACACACACACACACACACACACACACACACACACACACACACACACACACAGAATAAGCCAAAACAACGGCCCTCTTCCCAATAGAAACTCAACAACACTACCAAGAAAAACAGCCATTAATTTTTTTAAGAATTCAAACTGACAAAGACTTTTTTTTCAACTTGAACGCATCATAATGTCTTAACGTAATACTCCAGTATCATCTGTTACATGATTGACATTATCATGATCTTGTAGTGCAGCAAAGCACACTAAATATTTTTCAGAAAATAGACATCCATTCAATTTCCCTTTCCCCTTTCTTCCTGGCCCACTTTCAGACTGTGGATCACATCTAGGCACTGAACACTTTGTACATAAACACACAGGGTAAAAAAACTCAACAGCCTATGATCTCATGAAACAGCTCAGGATTTCAGGTGAGAAGAGGACCAGAACCCTGAGGGCAATGTCTGAGACAGCTGAAAAGAGTTTCAGCTGGGTCTGGTCAAGGAGAAATGAAAGTGATCTTTATTAGGCTTAAATTTCCCAACTTCGAACAGGTGTCCCGTTAGCAGTGGCGAAAGACATCTGTCTGAAATGGCAAGTCTTGAAATGCCTACCCATCCAAATGTTGTGGGTTCTAATCTCAGCAGCGCCACAAAAAAAAAAGAAAAAGAAAGTTGGCAGTACAAGGGCATCTAGGAGTCATAACCTGGATGTGGCCCGGTTCCCTTAGAGTGTAAGGAGTTCAGGGCTGAAACACTTGTCTGCTGGGGCTTCTTCTCTGAAGACATCTGCTGTCAAGCTCTCCTAGAGTTTCTTCTAACTGAACACTTTGTACATAAATACACAGGGTAAAAATTCATAATTAAACCCTCTCAGCAGGATTCAGTTGATTTTTTTCATGTTTTAAACAAGCTCAATGTTACAGAGGAAGGACTCTTGTTGCTAACAATAAATGATGCTAAGATTACTTGGTTCATTTCTTGGGAAAAGATTGTGACTGATTTCTTTAGAAAAACACAACAAACACAAAAACACGCACAAACGGAAAGAAAAAGATTTCATCTTATGTCTTATGCCTATCAACATAGAAATTTTAAGATTTTGTAAACTTTTTTTCTGCGTGTGTGTGTGTGTTTAAAAAAAACAACAACCCAGAAACAAGTTATGATGCATTAATTTGTTGTTCGTAAATTGTGTGTGTGTGTGTGTGTGTGTGTGGTGTGTGTGTGTGTGTGCGCGAGCGTGTGTGCATGTGCGTGCATGTGTGCATGCATGCATGTGTGTGTGTGCGTGTGTGTGTGTGTGAGAGAGAGAGAGAGAGAGAGAGAGAGAGAGAGAGAGAGAGAGAGAGAGAGAGAGAAAAGCATTATACCTGTCATAATTCCCATCAAGAATAACAGCTTCTCTGTCTTCCACAAATTCATTGGAGTCTCTCACCTGTTAGTGGAGAAAGGAAAATTATATCAAGCTGTGAATGACAGACAAAACACTTGAAGTAACAGCTTTAGTATTGCATTTTACAGCTGTGATGTCCTACACAAAAATGGTGTTCACCAACATTGTACGTTTCCATTTATCAATTTCAAAATAAAGAAGAAAAAAAAGACAATACAATATGAACCATGCAAATGGCTGGTACATCTTTAAGATGCTTTGGGTAAACACTTTCCCCTCCCCTTCTATCAATGATAGCATGACAACTGCTCTTCTGCAAGAAACCATAAACAGAGTCCTATTCACAGCAAACATGTTTCAAGAGAAAAAAAAAAGACCGACAAAATAAAAGACCTGCTCCTCATCAAACTTTGTAGTAACACATTTCTACAGCAAAGCATCAAAAAAGCAAACATAAAACACAACAAACATAGAAACCCATAAACACACACACACACACACACACACACACACACACACACACACACACACACACACACACACACTCACACACACACACACACACACACACACACACACTAACACATTTACACGCACACACACTCTTACATAAAAACCATATTTACAAAGAAAAAAAAAGAAAGTTTCAAGGAACAGTTTTATACCGATATATTAGTGAAGTCACCAGTTTTACTCCAATGAAAACATGTGTATGTGCACAGATTTGAAGCTGTTAGAAACAAACCAAAGTTTATAAGGCTTGAGAGGCTGATGTCACTCTTGCTATGCTCTGATACAGGACCAGATTCATCTCATTCATTTCCCTTGTGTACATAGTCTCTCATTGTTCTGATTCATTCTCAGTTTATTTGAATGCCACTTACAAACATGCGCACTTCACATGCACCAGCATGCAAAGAAAAATACACTAACAGATGTGCATAAACATTACACAATTGCATGAAAACAAACCAGTTTACACAGGCATTGAGAAACACGATTTCTCAAATACACTGTCAAGCATGCCCCCTCAGCCCCCCCTCCCTCCACACACACACACAGACATGCACACACACGCACACACACACATTCGCATACACACATATACATATGCACGCTTGCGCGAGCATGCATACATTGCATGGACTCTCTCTCTCTCTCTCTCTCTCTGTCTCACACACACACACACACACACACACACACACACACACACACACACACACACACACACACACAGAGCAGGTGTCCGTTTTCACCTTATCCACATACTGCAGATCTTTCAGGCCAACCAGACTGGTGGCATGAATATCAGGGACTCGGAAATAGGTGTGAAAGAGGCAAGTAAAGTCAAAGCGATCTGTTCCTGCAATGACAGAAAAAGGAATATAGATAACAGTTTGCAGCCCAGCGAGAAAATGCCTAAGTGCAATGAATTAGCTTTAAAAAAAAAACTGGATAAATAAGAAAAAAAAAAAAAAAATGAAAAATGGAAAAATATTCATGAAAAATAGTCTGCAAAGAAGAATAAATCAGTAGCATAAAAGGTCTACAGAAAGTCAAGATATTATCGATCAACATGACAACATACTCTTATCTTTCACACACGCATAGTGCACAAATACTCACATAAAATTGTATATCAAGCTAATACATTATTAATGCTCCTTCCTTTTCTACAATCTTGCTATCTCATACCATCACCAGCAGTAGGGAGACATTCGAAGTCACAAGAAAACAAAACAGATTACAATACGCTTCTGTAATTATGGTGAATAAACAGCTCACACACAGCAAGTACATTTCATCCTGTATGCATGCACAGTGGTGTAGGCAGTGAATGCGCACGTGTGTGTGTGTGTGTGTGTGTGTGTGTGTGTGTGTGTGTGTGTGTGTGTGTGTGTGTGTGTGTGAGTGTGGTGTGTGTTTGTGTGCGTGCGTGTGTGTGTGCGCTGCATGCGTGCATGAATGCCCGAATGCACATGTGTGTACGCAGGGCTCCGGATTCACATACAGATATGCCCATTTCGAGTTTGACTTGAAAATGCCATCTTAATGTTGGACTGCATGATTTTCAATCTCTATAAGTTATTTGTGCACGTATTCACTCTTTACCTTCATCAAAGTTTGCATGAACGACTGTTTGTTCATCTAAAGATGCATCAGAAGTTTGAAAGTTGTTTCTTCTTTTCCCCTCAGACTTTGCCTGTCATGATGTCTTTCTTGCATGCAGACAATACACAGAAGTTTTAAACTGATGTATTTGGTTGGACAATCATGTCACTGTTTGAGCTTACATCTGAAGTGACTATTTCATACTTTGTCAAAAATGAGAGCTTGTTCTGTGTTGTGTGCACGTGCGCATTCATGCATGTGTGCGCGCATGCGTATGTGTGCATGTGATGTGTGTCCCCAAATGCTCACAGCCAATAAATTCCTAAACACCACACACACACACACACACAAAACAGACACACACTTAATTAATATGCAAGTGTTCATTTTGTCCATTCTGATCCAGAAGCCAAGTTGCCATGCATTTCTCTGTAAGTAAAACAAAAAGACAGGGGAAAAAAATGGCAAAAGAAGTTGCATGCCTTTTTTTGCAACCACAACCTTCCCTCCCATCACACACACACACACACACACACAAATGCTTGGGCCAACAAAATTAAAGAAAAAGCTTTTTTACAGGTAAACATAAAAAATATTTTCCTTAAAATATTTAAAAGTTCACGGACTCAGGCTAAAAAAAAAGAAAAAATAAAGCTTATTTTTCTGGCAAACTTGAAAAACAGTTTTCCTTCAAAATGTTCAAATTCCCATCAGACACGAAGAAAGCAATTAGCAACAGTAGCCTACCAGCTCTAGATCTACAGACTGATGACTGCTTTATTTTTTCATCAAACGCTCATTCAACTATCTCTTAGTTTTTAATCACTTATGATTCAACCAATGAATGTTAAAAAAGGCAAAGTTCAGACTGGAATGCAGAACAGAATTTTATATTCATAATTTGAGAGAGACAGACAGACAGAGAGAGAGAGAGAGAGAGAGAGAGAGAGAGAGAGAGAGAGAGAGAGAGAGAGAGAGAGAGAGAGAGAGAGAGAGAGAGAGAGAGAGAGAGAGAAAGAGAGAGAGAGAGAGAGAACGAACGAACGAACGAACGAACGAACGAACGAAATTTGTTTAATGAGGGAAAAGAATAAGCACATAGCAGGCTTGTTTGCATCTTGCCCTCAAAAATGAAAAAGAAACATTTCAAACACAAAAGCCACCCTCCACACCCCAACCATTAACCAAACATCCACCTGTCGAACAATCCTTTCAAAGCAATAATAATAGCAATAACAATAGCAATGAATGATAATGATTAAAAATGAAAACATTACAAGAGAGAGAGAGAGAGAGAGAGAGAGAGAGAGAGAGAGAGAGAGAGAGAGAGATTGTGCACTGGCAGCATATTTTCTTCCATAATTTCAGATGGGAAACCTGGGACAAAGCAAAAGAAAAAAAAAAGGTACAAAAAGTCAATAGCTGTATCTGATTAAGCACACAATATTTCTTAGATGCATTCAATGATAAGCATGGGAGCTTTTCATTTTCCCTCCATTCTAATAATCTAAGTAGAAGAACAACAGCCGCTACATCCATATATAATGCAGTACAGGCAAGACCAATCATAATATACAAACCTGTGTTGCGTATGACCATCTTTGAAGCTAGTGAAGTTTCAGACAATGTCAGTGTGTAGACCACTATGAACCTGATCCAAAATAAACCAATGCACACGTCATGATAAATTTCAAAAGAAGTGAAAATTTGTTTCCTGTCACAATTTCCAGCTGGGCTGAAAAAGCCTCCACCCCGACCGCTCTTTCCTATGTTATGATGATTTCAGAAAAGTAATGAATATATTACAAATTTTCATGTTTTAGACTTGGTGTATTTGCTCTCTTTCTCTGTTTATATGTCCCAAGAAATACCTTATTCCTACGTGGCATGAATTATCATCTTAATAACAAATCTATATAAAAAAAAAAAAGTGCAAGGGAACTAAACATGCCTTTGGTTTCTCACTAAAGCAACATGAGTAGTCGCCCTTGTCAAATGATCCGTCCTTTTGTTGTTGGTTAAATCAGCTTTCCCCCCTCCTTGGAACTGTGAACATACCTTTCCACTGCTCTCACATTAACGGTTAAAACCACCATCTCATCCTTCTTTCAAATATCATATTGACGTAAAAAACAGGAACATATTCACAACTAAGTTTTATAACTTACGCTTGGTGTTACAGATTTTCATTTATTCAAACCTACTTTCCCCAGTTCTTTCTATTAAACTGAACAGTAGTGGGCTTCTTTGTTTTTGACTGTGCTGCATTTATTTATAATTAAAAGCACAGTGCAATACAGCACTGTTTCATCATAGACTGTACTATACTATACCATTCTGCTCAATATTGCATTACACTGCACTTTAATAATTCTGCATTGAACCATTTAAAAACTGCACACCTCTGGTTCACGACAAAGAACTGTACCTCTAAGTACAGACCTATAACTATAAACAGATCTATTTTATCATACTGCACTGTCATACCAATTTCTTTCTTTTCTTGTTTTCTCAAACAATCATAACAAATATGATCACCAGCAACATGTATTAGCAAAACAACGAAAGCATATTAATGAAAACAGAAACCATTTTCCTGAAAACAACAGTCAGCACAGTTTGCACTACTCTCTCATCCATTCAGCGTACCTGTGGTCCCACATCTTGCGTGTTTCATCATCATCTTCCAGCTGGAAGGAAGCTTCTACATCGCCGTTATCCTAAGATGATACAAATAAATACAAATAATAATAAAAATAAAAGAAACATATAAACATACCAAACAACAGTTTGAGAAAATGTCACAGGAACATTCGCATACATGTATGGGCATCTGTCCCACAAATAAACCATGAACAAAACACACACACACACACACACATACACACACACACACACAAACGAAATAAACTAAACATTTAATGTTTCCAAAGTTAACTGAAAATTAGTTTCGAGACAAATAATCTTCAAGGCATCTCTCCTTAAAATAAACCATATCAACACGCACACACACACACACACACACACACAGAAGAATGAAGCAGCACAACTTTAGATTATACTTGAACATATTCTACGTCTTCAACTTTGAAAAAAGATTAATTTTGAATCTATTTCGTTTTGATGCATCAGTCCCCAGAATGAATAATATAGGATAGACACACACACTAAAAAGATATAAACACAACTTTGATTCTTGTTTAATAAATTTCATGTTTCCAAAGTTCAGAGAAAATAAGTGTCCACAAATAATTTTCATAACCTTTACTGGCTTGAAGATTTGGTATTGCACAGCCTATATGTGCTTGATTATGTTTGGTATGTTGAATTTTTGTTTTCCTAACAAAATATATGCACTCTTAATGTCTTCACAGCATTCTAATATATACTGCATTTGGCATTGTGTAAAACATAGTGAAAACATCACACAAATCTCTGCTGTAAATAGTCACTTGCACAAAAAGAACTGTTCTTGCAGCATAACATTTTAAGCTCAGTTTCTTTTATGATTGTTCTCCTGGTTATTTGGCCTTAAAGCATTTGCATTATCATATATTAGAATCCTGCAGTATCAAAATTTTAGGACATAAACAATTACAATTGAAAAGAACTTTTTTTTTTCTCACAATTTGTGCTGAACTTGTTCTTTTGGACTGTGCCACCATTCAATATATGTGTCACTACATTGTTTCTATTGTACTTCACTAAATCAGATCATATGGGAAACAGATGGTTGTTTTTGTGTTTAATTTGAGAATTAATTTTGTTTGAATTTTTTCAAAAGACATTTCTAGATGTGACTTTGACACACTTACAACATAAAGATGCCTATTCTTACAGGCTGATTTTTTTTTTAAATCAACAAGTGCATTTTTTGCTGACATGAAGATCAAGATAAATATAAAGCATCACAATTAAAATTACTTTTGTCTTGTGTTCCACAATGACTGTGTGTTTATTTGGACTTGTGTGCAATATATATACACACACTCGTCAAATTTTCAACTGCATTTCACATCTAAATTTATGAAAATTGTGCATTTGCTATAGCCTAGAAATACCTATGATATATAAAAGTGTAAATGTCAGTGCACCACCAATGATTGTGATGTGCTGAATTCATAACTTTGGCAAAATGCAGCTTTTCCTGCACACATGAAATTCAATCCAGTGGAAACTACACAGGCTGTTAACTTGATCGTTTACTGATATGCAGGTCTTTTTTCCTGTACAGTGAAAATAGTGCATTTTTCTTCTTCTTTGATTGTGTTGATCTAAGACAGATCACAGGTTGCTCTTTCCACAAACAAGGAGGCAAAATAAAAACAATTCTCATTTTGACAGGTAAAGAATTCGAGATGTGGGTGAAATATTTGACATTAAATGAGTTAACCTGGGAGAACATAATTTTGATTGTAAAATTGTCAAATTCATCTCTTTGCATTTGCTGATAAAATAATGTACAGATTGTATGTTTTGTTGTAGGAGTAAAATGCTAGGTCAAATGATGATAACAAATCTAGTTTTAGTGTGCTACCATTGATTGTGTTAAAAGCATGTAAAACAATCACATTCTGTATTTCTGACTCAAAATATCCTACAAATCCAACACCTTTTCGAGCCATGGGCATATATTTTTAAATCATGTCTACATATTAAGCATGTAAATGCATTCTGCCACAATGAATCCACTGTGATTAACTGATTATTTCAAAGCTGCACAGATGTGCTTTACATTCGAAGCCCATATAAAAGACAGCACTTCCAAGGAATGTTTAATCAGCTTCAATTTGTTCATACGTCTCATAATAACCTTTACCTCTTTTGTTGGAGCTTTCTTCAAAGTCCATCTCTTGATCCTTGCAAACCCATGCTGGGGCCCCAATGACCACGGTCCAAAGTTGGCTGAAACAAACAGGTTTCTATTCAAATGAAATTGCTGCAATGAGAAAATCCCCTGCCACCAACACCACTCTCCCATCTCCCCCCAATCCACACAGTGCATTAATAAAACACACGCGCACGCACACGCACACACACACACACACACACACACACACTCCCCTAGGATAATGGTGAAATGATTATTTAAACAGGTCTTGCACAACTCTGCCTTGTCACAAAGAGTTTTGTATCTGCAATGATATGCTTGTACCGGTTATAGCATTTTACCAACAATATTACTACTACATCACCGTAGTAGCAATGACAACTCTGGTCACACTATGAGCACTATCACAACTTGACTGACCACAACTCATCACTGACTGGTAGTCCAAACTCACTTATGCAGCCACAAGACTATCACAATGAAGTAATCCATCTGATTTTCAAACTGAGAAAGCAACAATATGTCTTACTCTAGCTTCTGCATTGGTTGACTTTTTCCCAATGCATTGAATACAAAGCATGTTGTCTCAAAACGACTGACAGTTCTGTCCCCATACATCTCTCTAATTAACTGAGTGTGTGTACACCTTCATGCTCACAAATACGACCAATGAACAAATAATATTCCTGGATTCTACTGTCTCAGTAACAATTAAATGAGACAATCATATAAACACTAATGATCAATTTAAATGAAGTGGGTCTAGATAATCAATCAAATGTCTGCATAAAAATTTCCCATTATTTGAACTCTCTTTAACTATTCCGACTGTTTATAATATTATTTTAACATGACAGACTGTCTATGATAGTACTTTTAACATAACACTTTAACAGACAAAAGCATTATATAAAAAAGTAACAATATCATAAAATTAGAAATGTAATTTAATTCTGCTAGGACACAAATGCAAATAAAATAGGCAGTTTATAAAAGCTGCAACAGTATGAATATGATACCGTTTCAGTTACAAAACTGAATGTCAAACACTCACGAAAAACAAGTGGTATTCCTCCACGAATGGCTTTTTTACTATCAAAGACACTTTTGGAGCTGTAACAGAATGACAAAATATCTGACTGTCAGAGATTAAATAATAACCCTGCCACCCACACCACTCTCCCCCCCCCACCCCCAATCCACACAGTGCATTAATAAAACACACACACACACACACACACACACACACACACACCTCCCCCCTAGGATGATGGTGAAATGATTATTTAAATAGGTCTTTCACAACTCTGCCTTGTCAAAAATATTTTTGTATCTGCAGTGATATGCTTGTATTAGTTGTGGCATTTTACCAACAATATTAATTGCTATAATCAACGAATTCCATTTATAATGATTGTGAATGTTGTGATCATAACTGATCAATGTAAGAACCCACTAATTCAAGGCCTGTAGGAGCTATTTGGTGTCTCTTGTAAAGTCTATAAATCTATACATAGACAAAGAAAAGTATATCATCGACTAACCAAATATCTCAAGGAACTTAACGATCAGCTCCAAAGAGATTGAACTGGTGGCTTACTAGCCCGACTCTAAAGTACACCTTACTATTATGGGACCCATACACCCAATAGCACATCGACCAGATCAAAATCATCCAGCCTCAAGCAACGCATTTTCCACATGCACCAGTACCGGACAACATTGAGTGCCTATGTTATTATATAACTCTGAAGTGGACTTCATTCCAGGACTGAAGGAAGACCACTTGTTGGCCATGTTCTATAATAATACAAAATATACAGTGACATCATTGCCACTTGAAGATCTGAACAGCAGTCTCAATACACCATCACCATGAGAATACCAAAGACATAATCAGCAGTTCATCCAGCCATCCTGCAGAACCTAGCACCAGCAGCAGGCACACTTTGCTCTTCTTCCAACCCACTTTGCAGAACCCAGTATCAGCAGTTTTCATTCTTGCCTAGGACCTTCAGTGTCTGAAAAAGGCTGCCCCAGAAAGCTTTTGAGGCCAAGACTGTTGATACTTTTCTGTTCAGGGCCTTCAAGGTAAGCTGACTGAGACTATCCCTTTTTTCTGCAAACTTCCCAATAAGTAACATCACTGTCAATACCATAATTTAGGTCACTTTTGAGGCAGAAGAACAAGATCTTTGGAAGAGAACTGAAACAGACTTGTACTGACAAACCTGAGAAATAACTGCTCCTTTCCTTGGCAGGTCCAACTAAGGACAGTTGCACCTGGAACAAAGATATGACACTGATTACTGATTTGTTCATTACTAATATTATAATCAGCATGTGTGTTGTCATATGTATTATTGCAATCAATATAAGGATGTGTGTCTTCAGACAGAGAGAGAGAGAGAGAGAGAGAGAGAGAGAGAGAGAGAGAGAGAGAGAGAGAGAGAGAGAGAGAGAGACAGACAGACAGACAGACAGAGGGAGACAGAGTAAGACAGAGTAAGACAGAGACAAGACAGAAAGCGACACAGAGAGAGTGTCTACCTGCATGAACGTTTGTCAGTGTGCATGTGAGTGTGCATGTGTGTGAGCGTGTGCGTACATGCTTGCTTGTGTGTGCATGTATGTATCTCAAGTTTCGCAACTGACAGATAGGCATCAGTGCTTTTACTGCGAAGAGCCCTTTGCGTGTGTCTACGTGTACACACACGCAGGTGTGAACATTAACCATATACTTTCTCATGCTGCTGTCATGACTCACCTAAAATTGAGTCATATGTTCTCTTGTAATGTTGTATGGTTAATGTAGCCTACTAATCAATGAAAAAAAAATGCTTTAAAACATTTGTAAGTTCCTCATCCTGCTCCAGGGGTGTGAAAGAGACCTTATATCAAACAGCTCACATTTCATCTTCATCCTTTTGATGGCCGCAATCTAAAGTATGTGCTGATTATGCAGCAAAAGGAGCAGCAAATAAGAAAATAACAAACAAGCAGGGTAACTCTTGCTCCCTTGATGAAATAAATACATGCCCATGTCTCCAAACGAATGCTGCTTACGACACCGAATTGCCCAGCAGATATGACAGCACTGAGCACATAGAACAAACAAGGAAACATCCCCCCAAAAAGGTTCATGAAAGGAAAAGATAAGATGTGATGGTGAGAAGCCATAAGAAAATCGTGCTACTAACATGCATATATGCATG
>CM031603.1:55796564-55806564 GCA_018398815.1 Conus ventricosus
ATATATATTTTATATTTGTACACCACAAAACAAAGATACATGATCTTGATGCCTTTCCAACACAATCAACATTAATTTTTCTGTCATTCATAAAATGCATATTACCCCCCCCCCCCCCCTCTAAAAGAAGATAACATACAATATGAAATGGCAACCAGATGCCAGTGACGGAGGACTCTAGACAGAAACCATATATCATAGGGACTGGTCTACTTCAGAGGATTAGACATTACTCTGGAAGTACCTCCCAGTCCTTCTCTGCCATCCAATTCAGACCACGACTGTCCATGATAAATTCTCCTCTTCCCCGTCTGCACAACGTTCCAGAGACAGAGGTAATGGGGCAGGGGATGCTGGGGACAAGACCCCTCGAGGCAAAGGGAAACAGGCTACGGCAGATGTATCACCTTTCTCAGTGTCTGCTGTGAGCTGAAATGTGGGTGAATTCTGAACACCAATTCGGTTTTTTTTCCCTGTGATCACATTGGTTGTCATCAAGCAACAGAAAGCAAGTGAAATGGTTTGGAATAGAATGTGAAGTTTATGTGTGAGTTTACAAGGTCATTTACAACCCTTTCGCCCGATTTGTTCACTTCATTGTCAAGTCTTTAGGAACAAAGAAAAAAAACACGGAGAAGGAAACGTATATGAAAGTCTCTTTAACATGTGTGTGTGTGCGTGTGTGTGTGTGTGTGTGTGTGTGTGTGTGTGTGTGTGTGTGTGTGTGTGTGTGTGTGTGTGTGTGTGTGTGTGTGTAAGAGAGAGAGAGAGAGAGAGAGAGAGAGAGAGAGAGAGAGAGAGAGAGAGAGAGAGAGAGAGAGAGAGAGCAGCATGTGTTTATGAGTGGGCACGCGCGGTCGTGAGAGTGAGTGAGTGAGTGAGTGAGTGAGTGTGTGTGTGTGTGTGTGGTGTGTGTGTGTGTGTGTGTGTGTGTGTGTGTGTGTGTGTGTGTGTGTGTGTGTGTGTGTGTGTTTGCGTAAAGCACCTACAGATCTACGTATAAAAAAATGAAATCAGGTTACTTCCGTTTCTCAAGCCGTGGAAATGGATCTGTCTAAAGGCGAAGATTCCCTAGTCGCTACTAACAACAGCTGATTATGTACTTTCCTGAAATAAAATAAAATGTCTTTTTTAAGGCTCAATGATTCTCCAGTCCATGGTAAAACCGTATCAGATCTCATGCTTTATTTATATAAAGTGTTGTTTGAAAATAATCTATTATGATTACTGATCCATAATCAATAAGTCGTAGTGGAGAATAAAACGAATAACAACATTGTTGCTGCTGTCGCCGGGGATCCATCACAGCATTTCAGTGAGTAGTTAACGACTGCCTGGTGGCGCTCATCTTCTCCTTTGTATCCTCGCACAAGTTGAATATTTTAAGAATGTTCAGGATTTGACCTAACACTTTGCTGGTACTGGTTACAGGATGTTTAAAATGCATGTCTGATCTGTTGCATCTGCTGTGCGGAGGCTTCGGCCCACATCCATCATTTTGACCGTCCAGTGTTCTCAGAACCACTCGACCACTGCGACTGACAGAAACAATGCTAGAGAAGATGGCGCCCCAGAACCTGGCTGGACCTATGTTCGGTCCTTACTGGACCCACTGCCCAAATGGACAGAACGTGTATTGATTGATTGATTGATTGAGAGAGAGAGAGAGAGAGAGAGAGAGAGAGAGAGAGAGAGAGAGAGAGAGAGGAGAGAGAGAGAGAGAGAGAGAGAGAGAGAGAGAGAGAGAGAGAGGAGAGAGAGAGAGAGAGAGAAGAGAGGTGACGCGGTTGAACCAAAGTTTGGAGAGTGGCTTCTTCTTCACAACACCCTGACTCCGCTTGGGATTCGTCACCACATGAAAACTATGAACCGATTTACACTTTGAGTCGCTTAATATGCGGTTATACCAACATGAGAATCTTTTTCGCATATAATCATGTACGCTCACTAGAGAGATGTACACCGACACTGTCCTGACTGCGAGTAGTCCGAGAAAGTTTGCATGGAATGCTGAAAGCAGTTTTTTCAGGAAGAAACTTGGCAGCGCCTAGCGTTGTTTTTCAGGGTACTTTCCGCTTCTTTTGTTGTTATCATTTAATCGTTTAAAAATCTGACGCAGCGTCTTAGACATCGAATGGTGATCTCTCAGGATCACATCTATTTCTTTTAACAACAGACTGGTGTCCGACACAGCCTCTGTACATTTTTGATATTTGGTTGGGCCAAATTTGAATATAGAGTGTTGTCTCACTATCTCTCCAGTGGGCAACCATAGCATCATGCTGTGTGCAATGCCAGCCATGGGCCTTGGGAATGTTATCCACATCACATAACATCAGGAGGCAGTCTCAGTCTGCTTCTGTTCGATTTGGATATGTGCAGGTCGGCGTGTAGAGTCAAGGCAACTGAAACGCACAAGGGTGGTTCAAGCGTAGGCAAAACCTATGTGCAGACACTAGGCCGACCGCGCTGGTCATAGGACAACACGAATCTGGCACTCATGATTACCTGAGAGGGCAGGCCATCCAGCAGAACAATTCACTTGCCCGGAAGTGGTCGGTTACATGTGCGAAGGTATGGGACCCAAAAGGTAAATGGTGGGGAAAAAAACGAGAAGAGATACTGATCCTGAGCCTTGCACATGCTTAGTCTCACTGATTGGAAAGGAGGAAGTCAAGGAGTCTTTTTTGACCCCCTGCCCTCCCCCCCCCTTTTTTTTTTTCAAAACAGAAAATGAGAAAGCAAAATGAAAATACTCGGGTGTACTGACGTTTGAGAAGAATGATGCGCTTGAACTTTTACATTTACAGAAAATAATTAGTCCGAAACACAAAGTCAACCATCATGAAGATGAATCGGAGGAGGAAGAGGAGGAGGAGGAGGAAGAGGAAGAGGAGGAAGAGGAGGAGGAGGAGGAAGAAAAGAAGAAAAGAAGAACAAAGAACAATAGAAGGAGAAGAAAAGAAGAAAGAGAACAGAGACAGACAAGACAATCAACCGAACAACATAGAATCACTGTTTTCCGTGCTCTTTTCAAGTCTGTAAGGAGATTGAATTCGCTACTCACCCCTCCTTCTCCCTTTCCTTCACTCTTCCACTCCGAGGAATACACTAGACTAGACTTAAAATGTTCCGTGGATTGTGCTGAACACGGTACAAGTTGTTTCCAAAGAAACTTTTTGCACCACATTTAGAGACCTTGATGTAGCTGGGGTACCCTCACCAGCAGGAACGCAGGATGAAGAAAGGCTGATTTAAATCAACAACAAATCACCTCTTCATAAAAATTGAATAAAGCTCACTATTAACCCGGTTATAGAAGTCTTTTCTGTTGTAGGAAAGAAATGGAATAGAGTTAAAACACAATACGCATTTTGCACAGAGTGTCGATCTAAGTAAGCCTGTCATACCTCTGATAGTACAGGAATCAAAATATGAAAATAATGTCTTCCTCTTTTATTCAATAAATATTTTCACAATTAACTTTTCGGTCATTTTGTTTGTTTCAGAATATCACGATAGGATATCTGTGGTAATTAGAGCCTGATTATTGATGCTGGAAAATATTTAAATTTTACGTCATGTGATTTAACCACTATAGCCAGAACCGTCAAATTGAAAAAAAGAAGAAGCTGAAATAGAACCCTTAACGCTTAATAGATGATCTTCTCGTTGCACATTTTTTTTAAAGCTTATTGTTATTCCTTCCACAATGCTATGTGACGATACCAAGTTCAAGAATAGAATTCACGATATTTTTTTTATCCTTGTTTCTTGGGGACGGAATTATGTTCTTGAAGCAGCTGGAAAGCATACCTCCGAAAATGACAGAAGCTGGATGTGAGTACCCGTGCACCGCTGTCACCCAGCAATAAACTGCACCCCTGTCACCCAGCAATAAACTGCACCCCTGTCACCCAGCAATAAACTGCACCCCTGTCACCCAGCAATAAACTAGACCAGCATCCAGATATTTCGTAGTCTATGTTTAGGACGTTAAACTCATTAAAAAGAAAGAGTTGGGATACTCTAGAGTTACAGGCCTTGGTCTAGAAGTCCACTCTTGCTTACAGACACAAGAGAGTATTATGTTTTACCTATCAGCTAAATCAAATCACAAGCAAATCATTAGTTCACCAAAATGATTCAGACAAAGTACCAACGTGCTGGTAAATGGTAATGCATTGAAACACAACGAAGCTCACGTTCAGTGAGGAGAGGGGAAGGTATGGGCGAGTGTGAAGAGCCAGAGAGTCATGGTAGGAGTTTCATCTCGGGTTACTCTCCAGTGACACAGAACACTCCGACGGATACCAGGCAGATAAAAACAAAGCTCCACTCTTCCACGGTGTACCAGTCTCAACGGACTGTCTCCCTCTCCCAGACAAACTGTTTTCCCTGCCACTCGGCACAGCTGACGAAGCCAAGAATCAGACGCACGTGCACAAATTGAATTGATGCACGTGACGAGGCTTCTCTTTGCAGTCGCATGGAACTGAGAAAGACACCATGGGCCGCCTGGAGTGAGTGGTGTTACGCTGGGAGTGTGTTCTAACCCTCTTTGCTGTTCCATCAGGCAATGACTGCCGCAGGTAAATCCTTTTTGTTCTTCTGCTTATAGGACGTTGATGTGGCTGAGATGGCGGGGGGGGGGGGGGGGGGGGGGGGGGGGGGGGGGGGGGAGAGGCAGCTGGAAGTAAGATCACTGAAGACAGTCAAAAACATCCCCAAAGGAAGTCCTACTTTATGCAGTTTCGTATACAATGCATTCGCAGGGATTATGGCATCGTGTGATCATGAAAACTGCCTTGCAAAATTACGCAGAATCAACCTAGTACATGGATCCACGTAAATTTTAAGCATTGACTTGTATTTTGTGCACAGATTGGCGTGTGTTTTTTTGAGTGTGTTCCACCAATCAGCTCCCTTTCCTGAAGACTTCTTAATGTTTCGTTTACTGTTCTATCTTCCTCACTCTGTTCTTAGTATTATTTTCATACTGCTCTTGCTAGGTCTCACACACTTTTCTTTCAGCTGTTTCATCTTTTGTGCCTCTTCAGTGGTATTACGTCCACGCTGCTGATTCTGGTTCCCTGTCCATAGCACACTCTGGACTGTCTCGCTGAACTTAAAATGTGGGCATTTTCGCAAAATATCAAACATGGGCATTTTCGTACAACATCACATATCGGAATTTTCGCCCGACGTCAAAAGTGGGTAATTTCGCCCAACATCAAATGTGGGCAATTTTCCCAAATATCAAATAGAGACATTGTCATAATGACAGAACATTATTATGGGCGTTTTCTCCAAACATCAGATATGGGTATTTTCTCCCAACATCAAAGATGAGCATTCTCGTCCAACATGAAATATGGACATTTTCAGTCAACATAAACTATGGGCATTTTCGGCCTATTCAAACACGCCCAACATAAAATTATTACATGCTTGTTCACCCAACATCAGATATGCACATTTTCGTCCAACATCGAATATGGACGTTTTTTGCTGCTCATCTTGACATATTGTCGTTCTGGTGATATAGTGTAATATTAAATGGCCCATCATCTCCAACACTCATGGTATGATCATCTCCATTTTCAACATCACCTTCAACAGGGATGGTGGCACTTCTAAAGGGAACTAACTTTGTTTTCCCGTTTTCGTGCTTCCATGGAAAGCTCTGAGAACTCCGGTACAGAAGGCAAGGAATAAAATCTAAAAGCTTTTTGAAAAGTATGCCGGAAGACTGTTATTCAGATCGAAGTTCCACCACCACGCAGGATCCATGCGGGCATGGACTCTGATTCCTGACGTGCATTTCATGCATCCAGGCCTGAGCTGTAAATGGGATGAAAGGTAGGTTTGTCACGTGATGAGGATATTGACCAACCACGAGGAGGCTTAGTCAATAGGAAGGATATATCTGGGTCTTCAAATATTTCAGTATCATGAATTCATTCCATAATTTCAAATTGATCAAATCTCTGTGTTGTAGGGAAATAAACGCAACCTCCAACAGCCCCCATTCCTTTTTTTCCAGGCACGCAGAGAGAGAGAAGAGGGGGAGAGAGAGAGGAGACAGAGAGAGAGAGAGAGAGAGAGAGAGAGAGAGAGAGAGGAGAGAGAGAGAGAGAGGAGGAGAGAGAGAGAGAGAGAGAGATGGTTGAATGGGATTATATTTCATTTTTTACGTTGATGATTATTTCACAATATCTTCAGCATAGTTATTTACTTTGCTGCTGACCTGGAATTCTTTGGTTTGGAAGTGTAAAATATTGACTGACTTTACTCTACAATGATACCACTAGAAGGACATGACTGTCATTCTAACAGATTGTTGCAAAATTAGCTTTGTTCAGTACCTTCTTTGGTCTTCTGCATAGAAGCATTACGTTTATGTTCCATATTTCCCTTCCGTCTGATACCTTGTTTGTGGACATTATTTAGCTTTCTTTTGCGCTCTGCTATTGCCATGCTGGAATGTTAGGTTTTTAGGCTAATATAGTGTGTTTGTGAGTTTGTAGAAACATTTATGTGGAGAGAGAGAGAGCGAGAGAGAGAGAGAGAGAGAGAGAGAGAGAGACAGAGACAGACAGAGAGAGAGAGAGAGACAGAGACAGAGACAGAGACAGAGACAGCTATTCAGCATGCTCCTCCAGCTTGACAATCAGATATGGCACATTTACATATGTATTATCTTTCTATCAACGCAACAGATTTTATGTTACAAGATCGGACACTCAAATTAAACAGCTTTCTGAATGCAAATCACGTGAATAAGCAGAGAGGGGAGAGAGAGAGGAGAGAGAGAGAGAGAGAGAGAGAGAGAGAGAGAGAGGAGGAGAGGAGAGAGAGAGAGAGAGAGAGAGAGCTCAAAATAAATTCTGCAAAGCTTCAGAAGATCTCTGTGTCTGTCTCTGTCTGTGTGCCTGTCTGTCAGTTTGTCTGTCTGTCTGTCTGTCTGTCTGTCTCTCTCTCTCTCTCTCTCTCTCTCTCTCTCTCTCTCTCTCTCTCTCTCTGTCTCGGACACCTGTCGTCCTTGCCAATCCCCTAATCCACCAGACAGGACAAAACAGCAGTCGCACGCACACACAAATCAGATTGGTGCACGTGCTTAGACCATCCCCCCTCCGCCTCCCTGACTTCTGGCTCAGAATTTGGATAGAAACCAGACACTGTGTGGTGTGAGCTGGCGGTAACCTGGCGAGTGTCTTACCTTGGCTTGGCTGTTCAGTTAAGAGAATGGTTTGTCAGTAGTAAATTCTCTTTAGACCCGTGCCTGCAGAATGTTTATAAAGACAGAGATAATGAAGTTAGGACAGCTGGGGATAGGGTCCCTCACTACAAAGGGAAACCGACTGAGCATTATGGGTCTTCTGGTTTTGTTTTAGAAATTAATCTCTTCCCCAAAGAAGGTTGTTTTTACCTGTGGCCAGGCCATTTGTATGTTTGTCTGTCGGCGAGATTATGTTAAACACTATGGAACAAATTTCAGCCAAACTTGGTGGAAGATTCCACGAATCCATTTTGGCGGCACTTCAAGCCATGGCGTGGATCCAGAGTGAATAGTGCTTCCACTGGAGGGTCTTTTCAGTGAGATAATTTGAAAATTCCCTCTGCACAGCGAAAGTAACTGTTTATAGGTTGATAACTGTCACTGGAGTGATGATATACAGTAAAACTTTTCTGGGACTGAAGATGTGGGAACATACTAGATTTTCTATATATGCTTAACACACACACACACACACAACACACACACACACACACACACACACACACACACATAGTGGGAAAGTGGTTTTTTTTTTCACTGCTGAACTGACCCAAAGATAATCCATGATTCAATCGACCACTCTGAAGGTCTGCGCGAGTTTTGTACTTGCGTTAATTGTCCTGCAGACTTTTTTGGAACATATTACGCTGATCTATCTATCTATCTATCTATCTATCTATCTATCTATCTATCTATCTATGTGTGAAAGTTCTTTTTTTTTTTTTTTTTTTTCAAATGACTGGTGAGTTGATTTTAACGTGGTGACAGCCCTGATGTGGCCCTTTGCGGTCGGCTGGGCTATAAGCAACATTATCTTATCTTATCTTATCTTATCTATCTATCTATCTATCTATCTATCTATCTATCTATCTATCTATCTATGCACATCTCCCTATTTACCTATCTGTCAAATGTCTATCTATTTAGCTATGTATATACGGATGTATGTATGTATGTATGTATATATGTACGTAGTATGTATTTATGTATGTATGTATGTATTGCATTGTATTGTGTTGTTGCCAGTTATTACCTTCTCCTGTACTGCATTACATATTGTGATGTACATTACCATTTTACAGTTTAATGCTCTGCATTACTGTCCATCTCTCTTCGGCATCAGGTTTGATGATGGATATTCCGATTATGTAGGCGTTAGAATCTGCTTCATGGCGGTGCAGCTTAGCCAACATTCATTTTCAAGCAATATCTATCTATCTATCTATCTATCTATCTATCTACTGCATGTTGTCTATCAAAATTTGAGAAAAAGAGAGAGAGAGAGGGGAGAGAGAGAGAGAGAGAGGAGAGAGGAGAGAGGAGGAGAGAGAGAGAGAGAGCAAATATTAACCGTCAAGAGAACAGTGCACGGCAAAAAGACAGCACCAATTTTTAATGTTTTTTTAAAAATTTTTATTTTTTTATTTTTTTTTTATTTTTATAGACGACGAGACTTAGGCACGTTGTTCTTTTTCCTTCTATCAGTGGAAAACTGTTCTCGTCGCCTGTCTCTTGCGCAAGCAGACAGGAGCAACGAGCGGTCACAAGCACAGAGGTCAGATTGTTGCACGTGCTCAAACGCCTGACTACTGATGCACAAAGTTCGGAGGAAAATGTACACTTTCTAGCGGGAACTTGGGTTGATGGGGGAGCGTCCCTGCTTTTCTTTGCTGTCCAATTAAGACAATGACTGTTTAGGGGTTTAAATTCTCTTTAGCCCCTGGCTGTAGAAGGTTTCGGAGACAGACTGATGGAACGAGAACAAGTAGGACAGGCTTGTTCAACATAGATAAAAGAGATCGACTAAAATGGATCCCCTTTTTGTGTTTTTTTTTTTACTACAGAAAGTTTAAATCTGGGTGAGTCGGTCGTTATACTCTAGATTTTGTTCCTGCGTTACATCGCATTTAATTATGTTGTGTTTCAATATATTGCGTTACTTTTCTTCACATAAAGTCTATGTGCTTATCTCCGTTGTGGCTTCTGCTTTATGTCACTGTGATATTGACTTTGTTATGTTTCCTTTTTTTCTTTTAAACTTATAGTATATAAAGCATGTGTGTGTGTGTGTGTGTGTGTGTGTGTGTGTGTGTGAGAGAGAGAGAGAGAGAGAGAGGAGGAGAGAGAGAGAGAGAGAGAGAGGACAGAGACAGAGAGAGAGACAGAGACAAGAGAGAGACCTGTCCATATCTTGCACAGCATATCGTTTTTTCTTTTAAAAAAAATAAACACTTCAAAACAAAAAGCGACACATCAAAACAACAAAAGTTTTCATTGTCCTAAAGTTACTATCCTCAGAGGACGACTCCCTCATTTCCCTCCCAGAGAAACCTGTCATAGCCTGTCCCTAAGAAATCAGACAGGAAAAACATTCACAGGACACAGGTCAAGCTAGTGCACGTGCTGAAGCGTCCGACTGTTGATGCATAATTTGGAGGAAGCTCTACAGAGTTGGTAAGAACTAGGGTTTGTGGCTGAGTGTTCCAAATTTTCGTTGCTGTCTAATCAAGACAATGGTTGTGAGAGGTGGATTCTGCCTTGGCCCTGGATAGAGTAAATCTTCTGGGGACAGACTTAATGGAACTAGAACAGATGGGCCATGGGGATAGGGTCCATTAACACAGACAGACGCAGCTATCAGGAAAGTGCATTTATTGTTTTTGTTTTGTTTCGTTTCTCATTGAAAGTTTCAGCTTTAGCGAGTGCTTATACTGGAAA
>CM031603.1:55811564-55819064 GCA_018398815.1 Conus ventricosus
GAACGGATAAACCATACACAGCGTACATTCCGTCCGAAATCGCGACTGTTTTCACTTAAGCCGATTCAGTTATGAATTCTATCGCACAACATAATCATGAGTTCAAACACTCAATGCCATGAAATCAATGAAATGAATATGTGAAGAAGAAGCGCATCCAACTACATAAAATCAGCTGAATTGCAAAGCAAGCAAACAAACAGTTTTTTCAGGTGGGAGTATACGCGACAAAAATGACTCAGCCGTATGGCAATAATCGATAACGGTACACAAATATCAGGGGGCCGAATACAAACTTTTATGGTGCAGGTAACTATGTCAACATTAAAGCATAATTGTCTGACTGCTCATGTCTGACCACAGGCAAAGTTTCGTTCCGTAATAATCTCGCGATCACAACAATTTCTTTATTCGCCGGTTATCGTTCCTTCGAGCTTGAGTGCGAGCGCAGGAAGCAGGTGAAAGGTCAAGCATGCAAATGACTTGACATTGTGTTTTTCATGCTGACTCAACATGTTTGCTGGCGACGGTGCCCGCAATAGTAGCTCAACACTTGATTAACTCTGTAGAGTTGGCCAACGTCTGCTGGCCTCCTTAACTTTCTCATTATCAATCCAGATTGAGGTCACAAAAGAGGCAATGTTATCTTTTGACTCGTATTTGATGATTACATGATGTACGAAGATGAAAGGTAAACGGTGGATGGGACAAATATAAAGGTGTGGCACGCAAGTTCAGTTCGAACAACAAAATCTTCTGTAGGACAATGGCGATCAAGTTGCTAATGACACAAATCACATTTCAACGGTGATCCTTAGAAACGAGGAAAAGAGAACGATTGAAAAATACAAAGTAAGACTGTCAGCGCTCAGCTTGTGTCTTTCTGTTTGCGGTTGTACCAACCTCGTTGTCATAGCGATTCCTGACAACACACCTGACAACAGGAACAGGATGAGTATATTATGCATTTATAACTGTAAGTACTGCACTGCAATAAAATGACACAATGGCCACCTGTAGAAGGGGTCGTTCTTGCTAAGTCTTTATCAGTGCACTCTCCTCCTGTGGGTTTAATTGTTGATCACAGTGACTCAATTCCGTCAGTACCTTAGTATCAGTTTGTTTTCTCAACACTGACAGGTCATAGAGGTAATCCAAATTGGAATGATAAATTACGTAAATATTACGCGTGACTTTTGTTTTGACGTTACGTTCATGATGATTTATTGTATTCGAAGAATTCGCGTTGGGTTTTCCTTTGTTAGCGCCTGTTTCTATCACTTTGGCGACAATACAAAATCTCTCTCTCTCTCTCTCCCTCTCTCCATTTATCTATCTATCTATCTATCTATCTTCTATCTATCTATCTGCCCGTCAGTCTCTCTCTCTCTCTCTCTCTCTTCTCTCTCTCTCCTCTCTCTCTCTCTTTCTCTCTCTTTGTGTGTGTGTGTGTGTGTGTGTGTGTGTGTGTGTGTGCACGCGCGCGCGCGTGTTTGTGTGTACGTGTGTGCGTGTGTTCGCGCGCGCGCGTGTGTTCTTATGAAGATATGTTACGAATATTAAAGAATAAATCCATCTATTCTCTTTTAGCAATATTTGGAAAGACGTACTTTTATGGTATATTGTCTTGCTTTAGTCTTACGTTTAATAATACATTCATTTAGATCTGCAGCCCTGCTGTGTAGAAATCCCATCCAGGGATCTGATCCTGATGGAATATACTTCATCTTTGAGAACAGTATGATTTAACACATTTTTCATTATTGTCTTTAGCAGTAATTGTGAATGATCAGAATGTTAAAGAAAGTGGCAGTTTTGTAACATTTAAAAGAAATATTGCTCACGCTGTGTATCGCAGATTTACGGTACAGGTCTTGCGGACAGGTCTTGTCGATATTTAACAGTGTGTCAAATATGGTCATGCTTGTAGTTGCCGAGGACAAAGTTAAACTTTGCCCCCCCTCCCCCTCACCTCGAAGCACGCACGCGCGCGCGCACCTCCACCCCCCCCAACACTCACTCACACACACAGAGACGCACGCTCGCGCGCACACACACACCCACAGCGCGCGCGTGCGTACACACACAGACGATCAAAACTGTTAGTACATAACTGTGTTTTCTTTATACGCGAGTCCAAAGGACATAATGGCTCTAAATAAATCGTGTAGACTTGAGCCCCACCTTAAAACAAAATACGTGTGAAATATTTCTTTATGACTATAAGTAGTTATAACTATAAAACCATGTAAATGTGCAAAATTGACCAACAGGAACAAGCAACAGTCTTAATTTTTAGTGTCTCAGAAAAGCTCATGAATTTGTGAGGCCAAATCATTTATGGCCGTCTGTCCACGTGACACAACGAGATGTTCTACAGAGCCTTCATTCACATCTTCTCAGTACTCGTGTTCCAATTTCTGAACGTGATCTTTCACATCGTTCGCCCACAATCAAACCAGCTATTCTGAAACAAAAAGAAAATTCAAAATACTATTGATTTGCTGGCCAGCTACTATCTTTCCTGGATTAGGCCTATACATCCCTGCAGCATCTTTAGACCTAGCACGAAATTCCTATCGCTCCATTCAAACACGGTCCCAGCGGTCAGACTGCTGAGCTGGAGAGCCGTAGAGACCGGCCACGGAGCGCCCCTCCTCGTTCCGGCCCGTAGCAATGGCTGGCGGGAATTACAACCGGAAAGAGCATGGGACTTGTCTCGCCGGCATCGAGAGAGTAATTTCCCCTCACGGTCGCCATTTGTCGTGTGAAAATGCGCCAAATGAATTCCACCGGGCGGATGAATAATTGATCGGCGGTGCAAGGGAGGGGCGTTGTCGTGGCTACAGCCACGCTGTCCACGCCCGCTGTCGACTGCAGGAGTGGTCATTCACTGTGAAGTCCGCACGTACGGTGGTGGTGGTGGTGGTGGTGGTTAGGGTGTGTGTGTGTATGTGTGTGTGTTTGTGTGTGTGTGCGAGCGTGCGCGTGGGTGCGTGCGTGCGTGCGTGCGCCTTTTGTACTGCGGCGTGGTACAGCGTTTTGTGTGTGTGTTTGGGTGGTTTTTGTGTGTGTTTTGTGTGGGGCATAGCCTATCTTGTCTGATGCACGAAAGCGTCGGGGCGCGACGGGAATGGGGTGAAAGTAACGTACTGTGTGTGTGTTTTGTGTGTGTGTGTGTGTGGGGTGTTTTAGTGTGTTTGGTGTGTTGTTTTTGGTTTGTTTTTGGGTCTTCAATTTAACGTTATCCACAAGTGATATTAAAACGGGGGGAGGGGGAGGGGGGGGGCGGGGGGGGGGGGGGGGGGGAGGGGGGGGGGGAATCGCGAAAAGAGGAGGGGAGGGGGCCGTTTTGGGTTTTGTGTATTTTTTTAATGTTCTTTGAAAAGGGGGGGGGGGGAGAAAAAAAAAAGTCAAAAAAATGAGCTTTAAAAAATTGCAATAAACTAGTCTATAAAAAATGCCCTTTACAGGACTATGAAGAAAAACTTTTTCGCAAATTAAACAAACTAGTAAAATTTTTTGAAAACGCCTTCAATAAAATTTTTTTTTTTCCAGAAATCACGGGTAAGATAGGTCTAACTTCTGACTTCCCAAAAATAATGTGCTTGTTTTAAGAAATTTGTTCCCCCCAAAAACAACTAATTTTTTTTGCTGTATTTTGTGTGAACGCTTTAAAAGTTTTATCCTGTAAGATATCCATTCATGGGGGGTTATCACTTGCTGGAAAAAGCAGAAAGGAGTAAAATTAAAAGGCTATACCATGAGAAAGTTTAGATCTCCAAGAGTAAGTAGTTGATTTCGGGGTTTGGATAACGAATCTTTACTTGAATCATACTGGCTTAACAAATTCGGGACAGAATTGTGTGTGGGGCCCCGTGTGTGCGTGTGTGTGTGGGGTGTTGTGGGGGTTTTGTTTTTGTGTTGTGTGTGGTGGGGTGGTGTGGCGTGGGGCGCGCGGGGCGCGCGCGCGCCCCTTGCGTGCGTGGGGTGTGTTTTGTGGTGTGCACGCGTGCGGCGCCATGCGCGTTGTGTTTTACGCGCGCGCGCTACGCATGTGTATTATAAGTACAAACACCACACACAAAAGTAAACACACACACACACACACCCACACCACACACACACACACACCCCAAAACCACACACACAAACCCCCCCGGTGTAAAAAACCGGAGACGGTAAATACAAGAAAAAAAAAGCAACAATCTTTTCATGTCTTCAACTTATAATTTTTTTTAAAAAGGGTTTTCGCGGGGTGGGGGTGTGTGTTTTTGGTGTTTTTGGGTGTGTGTGTGTGGGTGTGTGTGGGGTGTATGTGGGGGTTTGTGTTTTTGGGTGTGTGTGTGTGGGGTTGTGTGTTTTTGTGTGGGGCCTGCATCGAAATTGCTACCCACCTGTACATTTAAAGGCCACACTATTTTTGAAAAAACCTTTTTTCTTTTGTTAAAACTGAAACTCAATGAAGCACATCTACAGCAGCGGGCCCTGTGGGGTTTTCTATAGAAACCCGTGTCCTTGATCATTTAAAATTTTGGGGCCCGTTAATCTTTTCCTGTTTCTTATTTTTTTTTCAGTGCTGAGCCCTTTTCATGGGCAAAGGCTTGTTTTCTGGGCAAACATGAAGATTGCTTTACCCCATTTAGTGGGAAAAGTAAAGGCTATTTTTATGTCAGCGGGGGTAAGTGCAAAATTTTAAAAACCCCCACATTTAAAAAAAACTGTAATAACGAAAATAAATCTAACATGCCCAAAAAACAATATCTAAACAAAATGACCCTTTCCCGCTTGAATTTTTTTCCCCGACGGGTGTTGAAGGCACTGACCAAAAAAATAAAGATTCTGAGGGGTAGAACATTGACAGCATTTTCTTTGTTTTTTAAGGGGAAACACGCGGAAACATAAGGGCTTAAATTTTTTAAAAAAGAAAAAAGAAATCACGGGGCTTTTTTTAATACCCGGCCCCGCCTAACTTTTAAAAACGAAAAAAAGCTGCCTGTGAGGCTAAACCCTTTGGGGGTGTAAAGGCATGAAACGTAGCTCTTCCCTGTAGAAAGCGGAAAGTTAAAGATAACCCGGGTTTTGAATTTTGCGTCAAAAAATTTTTTAAAGGAAAAAATTTAAAGTCAGTGGACAATTTTAGGAAATTACTAAAACCCCGGGTCTGGAATTTTTGTCAGTGAAGATACGTTGTTTCCATTTCCTCAAGGGAACAAGGGAAAGTTTTTCAGTTTTAAAATTTATGTAATAAACACCAAAAAAAAGCTATTGGGGTTGCTTTTTTAAAAATGGGCGGGCTGTCTGTCTGCCTGTTGTCTGTTTGTCTGTTTTCCCCTCCATCCTTTACCTCCGTTTGTTTCTCTTCTATTTCGAAACTGATCTCTTTTCACTTTTTCCCCCTCTGTAAAACAAGCCAAACCCAAACAAGCGAAAAAAGCGAACAACCCGAAAACCCCAAAATTGGGAAATGTTTTTTCGGGAAAAAGGGAATAAAATTTCATTTGGGGGGCTAAGGTATAAAGCTTTTTGTTTTACCTCAGGGCCACAGATACAATGGTCTGAAAAAATTCAACCCGTTATCGGGTAATTAGAAAGAGAGAGAGAATAGTTGGGGGAAAAGAGAGAGAGAGGGGAAGAGAGAGACAGACAGAAACAGACAGACCGACAGAAACAAAAAAAAAACAGAAAGACAGAATTTTAAAAAAAAACAGAAAGAAAAGAATTTTTTTAAAAAAAAACCAGAAGAAGAAAAAGACCGAATTTGGGGAAAAAGAGAGAAAGAGGGGAAATAATTAAAAGGCCCCGCGGGGGGGGGGGGGCAGGGGGCCGGGGCGCGGCGCGGGGAGTGGGGGTGTGGTGTGTGTGTGTGGGTTTTGGGGGTTTTTTGTTTTGGGGAAAAGAGAGAAAGAGAGAGGGGAGATTTTAAATAAATTTGGCGTGTGGTGTGTGTTTTGTTTGTGTGTGTGTGGGTTGGGGTGTTGTGTTTTGTTTTTGTTGGGGAGGAGAGAGAGAAAAGAGGAGAGAGAGGGGAGAGAGAAAGAGAGAGAGAAAATTTAAATAAGTTTAGAGGCAGAGACAGAGGAAAAAAAACGGAGAGACATTTAAGTAAGCTTTGGGAAAGTGTGTGTTTTTAAAGTTTTTACAAGTTGGAGAGAGGAATGCCCAAAAAAGAAAAGAAAACCCATGTTCTGGCGGGTCGGAAAAGTAATCAACGCTGGCACACAAAGCACGAGAGGATTATATAATTATATCTTTCACATGTTTGCTGGTAGGTTTATTTTTCTGTCTGGGTGTCTGCCTGCCTGTCTGTCTGTCCGTTTGTCTGTTGTGTATGCAATACAGTTTGTCTTTGTAACTGAATTTGTGGAGCTTAGCACCAATGTGTGTGTGTTGTGTGTGTGTGTGTGTGTGTGGTGGGGTGTGTGTGTGTGTGTGTGTGTGGTGCGTGAGCGTGTGTGTGTGTGTGTGTGTGTCTGTGTGTGGGGTGCGTGCGTGTGCGTTTGCGTGTGCGTGCCCGCGCGCGCGCGTGTGTGTGTGTGTGTGTGTGTGTGTGTGTGTGAGAAAAGAGAGAGAGAGAGAGAGAGAGAGAGGAGAGAGAGAGAGAGAGAGAGAGAGAGAGAGAATCTCAATGTTTGTCATACATTTGTTTTACGAGGGAGACAAAAACTGACCAGACGAGAGACATACCAGCCATTCATTGACACATATCAACGCCAAGTTTGGGAAACCAATAGAAAACGTGAGCAGCCTGCGAACTGGTCCTTGACCACCGACTCATGGCTTCCCTCCTGCTGTTCTCGTAGGAGGCCATCTAAGATATGGAACATGCTGAATGGACAAAAAAAAATGGTTTGTTTGGAGAGCTTGTGTTCGTGGTGATTTGATTTAGGGTGATTGCAAGTGTGCTGGTTAAAGCGTCCATGGGTAGGAAGAGAGATAAAGGATTTCATGTCTCTGAATGTGTCTGTCTGTCTGTCTGTCTCTCTGTCTCTCTGTCTCTCTCTGTCTGTCTCTCTCTCTCTCTCTCTCTCTCTCCCTCTCTCTCTCTCTCTCTCTTCTCTCTCTCTCTCTCCCGTCTCTACAACGCTCTTCTTTCACACACACACACACACACACACAACACACACACACCCACACACACACACACCACACACACACACACACTCACTCACTCACGCCTCCACACAGAGATGCATCTCTCTCTCTCTCTTCTCTCTCTCTCTCTCTCTCTCTCTCTCTCTCTCTTTCTCTCTCTCTCTCTCAAAATATGCATATAAGGAGGGAGTGGAAAATTAACTAAAGTGAAGAGAGAGAGAGAGAGAGAGAGAGAGAGAGAGAGAGGAGGAGAGAGAGAGAGAGAGAGAGAGAGGGGTGTGTGTGTGTGTGTGTGTGTGCGTGTGTGTGTGTGTGTTTCAATGTTTTACATATATTTGCTTTACAACAGTGACAAAGACTGACCAGACGAGAGACATCCCAGCCATTTATCGACACACATCAACA
>CM031603.1:55824064-55836564 GCA_018398815.1 Conus ventricosus
GAGAGGATGCCTTAACACCAAAGACCAAAGCAGATCACAATGACCGCACCCTTGGGACTCTGGCATACCATCCTCACAACCTGGAAATCAAGAAACTTCTGTTCAAGAACTTTCCTATCCTACAGACTGATCCCAAAGTTGGCAAGACATTCAAAGAACTTCCTCTGATGGCCTTCAAACGAGACTGAAACCTGGGCGATCATCTGGTTAGGTCGTCATTCCGACCCACAGCCCCCAGAACCACTACTCCCTGGGCAACAGCTGCTGTGACAGACAAAAGGGCAAATGCTGTCCCTTCCTCAACACTACCACGCTCACCTTTAAAGGGCCCTCAGGACGCCATTTCACCATGAGGAGCAGTTTCACATGCCAAACCAGTGATTTGGTGTATGTAATAATACACTCAAAGCTGTGCGGTCGCATCTATGTAGGCGAGACATACCGCACACTGGAAGAACGCTGCAAAGAGCACAGGGACAGCATCCTCCAGAAAAAGCAAACCCCTGTGGCTAGACACTTCAACACCGATCCCCACAGCATAACCCACTTCTCCATATCAGTGGTCTGGTGCAACAGCACTGGTGACTCCTTCAAGAGAGAGAACATGGAGAAACAGATCATCCACCATCTCGGTACTACAACACCAGATGGCCTCAAAATCAAAGACTAAACCAAATCACAGCTTCCCCCCGTCCCCACCTTCCCCCTTCCCCTCCCCTACCCCTCCTTTTCCTCTTCCCCACCCCCTCTCCTCTCACTATTTACGTTCACATGCATTAGCCTACGTCATAATGCAATGATTATGAAATTGTGATCTTTTCGTCATTGCTTTGAAGACTCTACGAGTCGAAGTACTCAATTCCTCATCTCTCAAGTGGGTTCGATTTTTTCCCCCTCCGTTGTTTTGTTATCCACTCTGACTAGTTTCTGTACCCCTGTCACTGCATCCATTTCCACACCAATACTGAAAGAAATAATCTACGAGGTTGGCTGGCTATATAAACAACATGACACAAAGAAAGAACCTGTGAAGCAATTCAAAATCCGGTGTGAAAGTATACAAATCCCAGACAGACGAAAGCCAGGAACGTGAACTTTTATGTCTCTTACTCCAGAAGCCAGAGCCTTGTGCCTTTATCTTTGATTTTCAAGAGATACCGCAGTAAGCATTCTTCCACTCTGTCCCGTCTGCCTCTTGCTCTCCTAATCCTCTCATCTTTTCACAAGTATAAGTGGTGAGTCAACAAGTCATATGCTTGGATGGATGCGGGTCGTGCATTTGGACGGTTAGCCAGAGCTGAGGATATTTGTGACTGTTTGCTGTCAAATAGATCCTCATTGAGAGAAGGGGGGAAAGCCATGGGCCTTACTGGACGTCGCCGTTTTTCATTGTTGTCCAGATTACAAGGAAAATGGAAATAGATTTATTTGTTCCATTGCTTTGATGAAGGTGGAGGATTTGATCAATAACTTTTCCCCACTCCTGAATAAAGAGATGTGATATGTCGGTCTGTGCCTTTGTGCTCCTAAGTCAATGAAAGAAGTGCTCTCTCCAACTCTCTCTCTCTCTCACACAGAATTTTACTGAAAAATAAAATCAAGTCCATCTGAGTTTGAGGTATAAACAGGTAGAGTTGTCCATCAGTGTGTGTGTGTGTGTGTGTGTGTGTGTGTGTGTGTGTGTGTGTGTGTGTGTGTGTGTGTGTGTTGGTGTGTGTGTGTGCACGCGCGTACACATGTATACAGGTTCTCTCTCTATTTGTCTGTGTCTCTGCTTGTTTGTCTGTCTATCTCTGTATGTATACATGCATACATGCATGCATATATATATATATATATATATATATATATATATATATATATATATATATATATATATATATATATGTGTGTGTGTGTGTGTGTGTGTGTGTGTGTAAGGTAGCATATACTTGCATACATACTTAAGCTCAGAAACAGGGAGCTTATAGGTATGTAAGTTCATGCGCCTATCATCTCGGGGAGAAAAAGACAACCTAGAGTAACAGAGTAACATCCCTGTCATCCACCCCTTCCCCATTTTCCACTTCCCTCCTGAATTCTGTCTCCCTACAGCTGCTGTTATCAGTTGAGAGGCAGGGTGGAGTAATTGGTTCGCTCCACCCCATGATACAGACAGATAGGAACAGAAGGTATGGTCACGTAATTGGCCGCTTGTTTGTCGCGTCGCTTGCCCCAAGGGACTGGACTAAGTGAGAACTGGCTGGGTTTCTTATCTCGCTGAACGGGTCTCTCTCTCTCCCCTCCTCCTCTCTCTCTCTCTCTCCTCTCTCTCTCTCTCTCTCTCTCTCTCTCTCTCTCTCTCTCTCTCTCATCAGAGAGAGATTTTCGATCACTTCTTCCTCGTGACTTTCTTGTAGACTTTTTTGTTCTCCATAAAGATAGCCTCACTGAGGAATGAGCCAAGATTGCAAGACAATGTATAATCCATCTCTACTATGTGCCATTCTATTCTCTCTCTCTCTCTCTCTCTCTCTCTCTCTCTCTCTCTCCTCTCTCTCTCTCTCTCTATGTCGATATTCATTCCCTTCTGATGTCACCTTGCATCGTTCATTTCACTCACCATTTCAAGGGTGGCCTAAAGGAAATATTTGGACCTATGAGAGAACTAGAAGCTCAGAGGGGAAGAGAGAAAATTTTAACTCATTAATGTGTTCAGTCTTTGACACATTTAGGTTACAGTGATTAACCACGTTGTTGTGTAAGTTTTTATTATGACAGCCTTTCATGTTTGTGGGTCTTTCTTTCTTTTTCTGATTTTTTGTTGCTTTTTCTTTCTTTCTTTCTTTCTTTCTCTCACCCCATTTTGTAAAATCACAAACAGAATGAAAATGTCACTAAACTAAGCGTTAGCACACAGATAAACTCAGACACTTGGAATAAAATGGAAAAGTTTGTAAGTTCATGAGAAAATCTTCATTAGTAATCCATAGAACACATAGAATAGCAAGGAGTGACAGTCCATAGAATAAAACAAAAAAGCAGAGGGGTGAAAATGAGGAGGATGGAGTTCCCATTTAAACCGAAAAATAAAATAAAAAAAAGATTATGTGGACAAGACATGAGGTTATATGAGAATTTAAAAATCTGAAAAAAGAATATGGAGAAAAACAAGTTGTAGGAGCATAAAAATCCTGAAAAAAACAGTGATACAATGGAGGAAGAGTAGTGGGAGGGGACATTAACTGTCTGCTCATGAGCATGATTCAAGTCTTCAAAGGCTCAGCATGAATCCTGGCTCTGCGGTAGTTTTAGGTTACTTTTAATGCTGCCCCATCTTCCATGCCACCGGGTGGCATTTCATTCATGTCTGTCATCTCCAAGCTCTCTATACACTGTCTACATTCACATTTGTAAGAGACAATAATCCATGGATGGAAAGCAGCTTTTGTTGAGCTACTTTTCATCAGTAGACTACCTCCTTTTATGCGGGTAATTGTGAATATCGCCTGTGAAGCCAAACCTGGACTTGCTCTGTTACAGTCGTAGCACCAGCAGTCCACATACTATCATGCATGCCAGGTCGTGATGAGGACCCCCACCAAAGTGGCCCTGCTTTGTCGATGATTCTGTCTCATAATGCTAGGTAGAGTTAATTATCTACTACTTTTGTCTAGACTACTGCGTAGCAGAGGATCCTTATCTGAGTTAGCATTTCCATTTCCTTTTTCTGTAGAATGCGTCGCACGACTTCATTATGTGGCGCAAAAGATAGTTCCTGGTAATTTACTGACACCTATACTAGCCACCCACTAAAAGCTTTTGAAAGACGAAGAAGCTCCACAGTACATTCTGTGTGATATACCACTCACTAGAGAACATGTTCTTATAGAGTACTGGGACGGACATATTGTCTGGAAGGGGGTGGGGGGGGGGGGGGGGGGGGGGGGGGGGGGGGGGGTGGGGGGGGGGGGGGGGGGTGGGGGGGGGGGTGTGGGTGGGGGGTGTGTGCATTGAGTGTTTTGGCTTGTGATGCTTTTTTCCCTCAATATTGTGCAATGTTTACGGAAACTTATTTTTCCTGTAATGTGAAGCGCTCTGAGGATGAGTCTTTTTCCCTCATCGAAGAGCGCTATATAAGCTCGATTTATTATTAATATTATTAAGACATAAACACTTTACAGCAGCCTCGATGGAATCGTTTTCAGAAATGTCCCACCTGATGCGATTTGTGAGTTTCTGCAAAAGATAAATATTTTTCATCAGATCTAAGATTTTAGAGAAAAAAGATGTCAACGAAAATAATCTGTTTTTATCTTTAGTGTATGTTATTTCAAAACTATATTTTGAAAATTGACTTCAATGAGGTAAAAGCCTGATATGGCCCTTTGCGGTCGACTGGAGCAACATAATCTCTCTTCCCCTCTCTCTTATACTAGCTTCTCGCAAGCTTGGATTTGAATGAAGTATCAGGCCACCATGATAGGAGAGCTTGCAGGACACATAGTAGTATGACACACATTTTCCTTGAAACAGTAAAGATGGTAGGAGAAGTCGAAGGTGGTTCTGTTAATTTCCGTTGGGGGTTAGAGATGACTTGACAGGCTGCCTCAGATCTCCTTTTCATTTTCAGCTCGTGTAACCCCCCCCCCCCCCCACACACACACACACATGCACATGCACACAACACAGACTGCAGCATTGGCAAGAACAAATGGTCAAGTCTCTCAAAGACGACATGAACTAAACGAGAGTTGACCAGCCGCTCAAAACAAATTCAGCACCGGATTTGATATGTCTGGACGCCTGCCAACCCCTACTTATGATCATGATTCTGATGGGGATCCAGTTTATTACTTCGTCGTCAACCCATGATGCAAGCCAATGTGACACAGCTGATGACTTTCTCTTTCTGTTCGCACAGAGAATGGGGAAGATCAGTTCAACCAATGGATGTGTGTGTGTGTATGTGTGTGTGCGTCTGTTGTGTGTGTGTGTGTGTGTGTGTGTGTGTGTGTGTGTGTGTGTTGTGTGTGTGTGTGTGTGTGTGTGGTGGGAAGGAATGGGGGGAGAGAGAGAGAGAGAGAGAGAGAGAGAGAGAGAGAGAGAGAGAGAGAGAGAGAGAGAGAGACAGAGAGACAGACAGACAGACAGACAGACAGACAGACAGACAGAGAGAGTAGTCTCGACGCTTGACATGTATTTGCTTTATGGATACAAGGGGTGGAGACAAATCAGCCGTTGTTCACAGACATCAACACGAATAGAGGGAAACAAATAAAAACCACAGGCAGCCTGAAGGACACTGCAAACTCGTCAATTACGGACAATTCAAGGCTTCCATCACTTTGCTCGCGAGAGGCAGCACCGCAAATGTAGCTAAATTGAAGGAAAAGCGCCTGCTCGGTAGCTTTGGGTCAGCGGAAATCTGATTGTGCGTGATTGCGATTGTGACGGTTAAAACAATTGAGGGTAGTTATTCTGGTATCAGCTGGCAAATTGATGGCGATGAGAAAGTAGTCTAGCTTTTTAAATTTTCTTTTTATTTGTTTCTGACCTGTTTTCCATGCAGCCTGCTCTCACTGCCGTTACAGTCACGCCATTCCCCCCTAGTCCCTGATACACTCCCAGAGCCAGATTCATCCTGTTGTGGTCACGGCATCAGCAGTCCTGTTGGAGCTGTTAATTACCAGTTACTCTGCTTCCTTGTTGCTGGCCTGATTCGGTGGTGTTTAGTAGGTGTTTTTGTTTTTCTCTTTTTACACAGATTCACTTATGCAGGGTATTTACTTACTAAATCCTACTGTCAACAGTCTGCGCTTAGTTGCAAAGTGAGAGGGGATGCACAGTCAATGAGTGACCCCTCCTCATCTGCGACATGCTTTTATTCACCTCCCCGGATTACCTTCTGCCTGGACCCCCCCCCTCCTCTCCTCTCCTCTCCTCCCCTCTCCCCCCCCCCCCCCCCCCCCTCTCCTCTCTCTCTCTCTCTCTCTCTCTCTCTCTCTCTCTCTCTCTCTCTCTCTCTCTCTCTCTTTCTCAGAAGATGATAGAGGAGAGAACTCTCTCACTCAAAAGATGATGACAAACAAAAAAGAAGAAGAAGAAGAAGAAGAAGAAAGAAGAAGTATGTTATTTATGGAGAAAGGCCTGTTCTTAGGTTCAAGGTGCATTTATGCAGTTACCAACGTTGAATCTACTATATGTGTTTGATGTATATTTGATGCCACAATAGCACTGGGTTAGTACAGTATGCTGTGATCTGGATGCACTCATTACGCGCCTCAGGTACTAAGAAAGGATTGGGTGTGGGCGCAATTTTTGCATGTATTGGTAATTACTGGAGCGTACAAGATGTGCATCCCTCTCAGAGCTGCAATCAAATACTGTGATATGCAATCCGCATACATGGGATAAGACGTTCGTGAGGTTAAGGGTATTGGCAAAATATGTTTCGTTTCAGTATCCAATCTTAAATGATCTCTAAAAGATATCCTAAGATAATAATCACTTGAACTGTTTCTACGTTTCATAGACCAATATCTTCTACTCGATCTATAGGTTTATATTTTCTGTTTTCATCACTAGATTTACGGTCAGAGAATCTTCATCATTCTGAGAGAAGGGGATCGGCGGTTGTGTTGGAGTGGAGCTGTAATGCTATTCATGGACAGTTTGTCAACATCAATTTTTCATTTGTCAGATATTATTACAAAGTCTAGTTGCGTTGTCGTGAAATCTGACATGACCGTCGAGCAAATAGAAAGGCATTAAAAAGAAGCAGATCTCCATTATATCACTTTGCCCTTTGTCCTCCTGTTTTCCACGATATGTGCTTCTGTTACTTCACAACCCATTCTTATTAGTTTCTATTCGTATGTCGTGGAATTTATTTCCACAACAATACTCTAACGAAATAATCCATGAGGTCAACTGGCATTAACAACACGACAGAAACAAAATAATCAGTAACTGCAAACCAGCTGTGAACAGACACCAGTTTTCTGGACATGCCACAGACAGGAACGTTAACTCTTAAGTCTGTGTATCCGAAAATCAGAGTTCTGTGCCCTTGTCTGGGTTTTAATGAGATACTGCATTAAGCATTCCTCGATTCTGCTCCGTGTACCTGTTTCTTTCCTACTCCTCTCATCTTTTCACGGGTTTAAGTGGCGAGTCCACAAGTTGTATGTTTGGATTGATTTGGGTCGTCAATTTTGCCGGTTAGCTGGAGCTGAGGATGTTCGTCACCGTTTGCTGTCAAACGGATTCTTTGGAGAGAAAGGCAGGGAAGCCACTAGGCTTACTGGATGTCACCGTTTTTCATTGTTGTCTGCATTACAAGGAAAAGGAGAATGGCTTTATTTCTTCCATTGCTTTGATAGAGGTAGAGGTTTTGATCGATCACGTTTCCCACACCTGGATAGAGATGTGATCGGTCAGCATGTGTCTCTGTGTGCCTCTCTCGTTTTATTCAATACAATAGTCTCTGTCTCTCTCTTTATCTCTGAACAAACAGGTGTAATCTGTCTGTCCCTGTGTGTCTGCCTCTTCTCATTCATACAAAACTCTCTCTCTATCTCTCTCTCTCTCTCTCTCTCTCTCTCTCTCTCTCTCTCTCTCTCTCTCTCTCTCTGTGTACATAAACTAATCCTCTCTGTGTCTTGTTTGGATCTTTTCAAATCGAATCTCGTTTATTTTGGTGCATTTTTGTGGCACACAATTCTAACTACTTTAAATGTTGACTCTAGCCCGAATGTTTTCAAGTGTAAAGTTCGTAAGCACCTTATAGCAGCTGAATGAATCTACTATCTCTGTTCTGTCCAAGGTAGTCAGATCTTCCTTACCCTCTCCCTCTTATCCTCCCCCTATTCCCATCTCTTCCCCTCTATGCCTTCTGTCTCTCCATTCTCATCTCCTTCCTTCCGATCTCTTCGGCTGTTGCATCTTTCCCCTCTATGCCTTCTGTCTCTCCATTTTCATCTCCTTCCTTCCGATCTCTTCGGCTGTTGCATCTCGCCCGCATTGTTTTGATGAGACTGTTCATGCGAGCATTCTTTCTTCCAACCATTTATTTTTGTGCACATAATTCCCGTATCCCATCTGCTAGTATTTTGCATATCGATCGTGATCAAACACTTCGTTGATCTTTGTCTGCCTGTCTGTCTGTCTGTCTGTCTCCCTTCCCCTTTCTCTCTCCTCTCATTCGCTCTTTTTTCATCTTTTGCTCTCCCATGTAATTGTACTTTCATTTTACAGTGTGTAAACAGTACCTTTATTCACTGTATTATGTGTTTATCACATGATTTTCAATTCCTTCAAAGATGGAATATTTTTTGTGCTTTTGATATTTTTCTATATCACTTACCTATCCCTCCCATCTCCTTCCCCCTATCCTCCCCCTCTCGTCTACACCAATCCGCCCCACCCTGTCCTCTCCTCTACCCTTCCCTCCCCCTCTCGCGACCGTACATCCATGTCCTTTCTCCCTACCTGTTCTGTCACGCCTATGCGTGTCCTGATATTTTATGTGTATTAAACATCATTTTGATTTTGATATTTTAAACATCATGGTACAGTTTATAGTTTAATTGTTGTGCAAGTCTTGAATGTGTGTATTTGGAGAACGTTTTCACATATAATTTTCTGAGGGTAAGATATAAAAACACTTTATGTGCCTATTCTTTTCCCTCAATTAAAAAAATCGTTTGATCATTCTCCTCTCTCTCTCTCTCTCTCTCTCTCCTCTCTCTCTCTCTCTCTTCTCTCTCTCTCTCTCTCTCTCTCTCTCTGCATGTCAAAAACACACTCAACTTCACAGAAAACCCCATTCCATTTGAGCCTGATGTATAAATAAGTATAAAACCCTTGTCCGTCCGATTCTTGAGTATGCAGCCACTGTATGGGATCCGTACACTGCAACTGAGACCCAGGCCATCGCAAAAATTCAACGCAGAGCAGCAAGATGGGTCTCAAACTCCTACCACCAAACTTCATGAGTTGACTCCGTCCTAGAATCCCTCGACTGGCCCACACTCCAACAGCAACGACAGAGAGCTCGCCTGGAGATGTCTTTAAATGCTATCATGGACGCATCTCCATCAACTCCATATACCTGCCAAAGCCAACCAGCAGCAGGCTGAGCTCCAGGAAGAACAACTCCCTCTGCTACGACATTCCTTCCCATAGAACCAAATATCGACAGATGTCATTCTTTCCAAGGACTATCCCAGAATGGAACAGACTGCCTCAGAGGGTCGTGATGGCCAAGTCGCTGGACTCTTTCAAGCCCAGGCTGGCCTCTCACATGTAAACACCAAACTTCAAGTCCTCTCTGTCCCCCCCACCCCCCACCATCACCCACCTCTCCACCACCTCCCACCCGACCATGCCAGTTACTGCCTCCTGTTCAAATACCCCCCCCCCCCCCCCTCATATTTTACTGAATCCCTCACTACTGCGCTACAAATGCAACCTCCCTTAGTGCGACATAATCATCGACATAACGATGTTGGCCGCCTAACGGAAGAAGAAGAAGAAGAAGAAGAAGAAGAAGAAGAAGAGGAAGAAGAAGAAGAAGAAGAAGAAGAAGAAGAAGAAGAAGAAGAAGAAGAAGAAGAAGACGCGGCAGAATTCCAGATCAACAATACTCTTGGAATATATTTTCTATTTTGTTTTTCAGAATCAGTCCATGTATAGAACAAAACAAGAATAGTTTTCGTTTAAAAAAGGGTTACCTCTTCTTTCCTGTGAATCAGTAGGCTCTCAAACAGGCATTGTACATAACGAGCTGCTTGTTCTCTGCAAGTAAAGGTGCTCTTCTCGATACATTATATTTCTGTCGCCTGAAAGGATGGATATTTAGGACCTCAGCAGTAGACGTATTCGCAAGCCCATTATAAATAGCAACAAATACTTGGGATTTAAAGAAAAATACCTTTCATATTGAGTCTGGTCATGGAAGATCTGACAAATAAAGCCAAGTACGCAATGACATATGTTATGCCACATCTAGCAAGACTGAAGAGGCAGGCTCTTAGACTTTATCAATCAAATTGTTTTCTCACGTTCGGCCTATTGTACAATGTGATGCGTAAGGGTGGGGCCGGCCATGGGTCACATTGTAATAAAGTGCATTTATTCGCTTTGAGGTAATTGTAGGGGTATCAGTACAAACAATGATGTATCAATAGTGAGACAAATAGACATCTGACTTGAGTTTAAATGATAATTTTTCTTTCTTCTTCCATTGCTTCTTCCATTGTGGATTGTTATCCTGTTCAGTGCTCAATGGTCTTCATGTAGGCTATTATCAGTGCACTCAGGGTTATGTCATGTGTATACATGTCATCAATCATTGGCCTGTAGAACTCATTCTGCCGAAAGATTGTGATGTATCCAAGAAATTATGTGTGCTTTCGCACATGAATCTTTGGTTCATTGCCTCATTTAAAGGACATTCTAGAGAACGGAGTCAGCATCTATTTTCATCTTCCTGATAAACAAAAACTTAAAAGCATTGTTCAGGAAATGTTATGCGAATGGACAAAAGAAAAAGATACCAAAGAAAGCTTTTCAATGAATTATTTGCCTGCTATGGGCAAAGCAAACTGGCAACAAGGTATACATTTACAACATCAGATTTTATCTATCTATCATCATCATCATCGTCATCATCATCATCATCATCATCATCATCATTGCTATCATTAGTAGTAGTATTATCATTATCATTATTATTGTTATCATTATTTTTATTATTAATGTACATATCTATTTTTTTGTTAAAAAAAGTTCAGTGTTAACTCTCAAAAGTTTGGACACTGGAAAGACAAATTCACAAGCTCTTTGATTCGTTTGGACAGTCTTTCTTCAGTTTTCTTGTGTGTGTGTTGTGTGTGTGTGTGTGTGTGTGTGTGTGTGTGTGTGGGGTGTGTGTGTGTGTGTGTGTGTGTGTGTGTGTGTGTGTGTGTAAGATAGCAAATACCTGCATGCATATTCAAGTTCAGAAGTATGGGGCTGATACATACGTAAGTTCATGAGTCCATCACTCCTGGAAAAAATACAACCTCAGCTAACATAACTGACCTTCCATCTCCCCCACTGTCGTCCTCCATCTAATGTCTGTCTCCCTACAGCTGCTGTTATCAGTGGGGTGGTAGAGTGGAGTAATTGGTTTGCTCCACCCCATGATAGAGACAGATAAGAACAGAAGGTACGGTCTCGTAATTGGCCGCTTGTTTGTCGCATCACTCGCCCTTGGGGAAGGGCTAAGTGAGAACTGGCTGGGTTTCCTATCTTGCCGTAGGTCTTTGTCTGTCTGTCTGTCTGTCTGTCTCTCTCTCTCTCTCTCTCTCTCACAACAGAGAAATATATAGCTACAGTAACACAACAGGCAGCATGGAACATGTCTTGCCAGTTTTAGAAATGGGGAAACGCACAGCTTTAATGCATATACAGCTGTCAAATGATCTGATATTGACTCTTCCTCACTCTCTGTCTTGTACAACTTGTGTGGTATCTTTACAGATGAAGAGATGCATTTAGATGCATTTTTCATCTCAAAGCATATGATAGTTTCTGCGCAAAATACATCATTTTTGAAACAAACATTGCGCAGAAAAGAGGACGCGACTGCAGCATGCAAAATGAATGGTAATGACAGTTCTATCGAATCACTTGCTGTATATAATAGACATGTCTTTAGGATCAGAACAAAGCAAAAAAAACCCTTTGTAAGTGCTGAAGTTAAACACAGGAAAATAAAATTTTAAAATGAAATACGTAAAAGCATTTATTTGCTCGCATGATATTTCTTCCAGTGCAAATAACGCTGGATGGTTGATATCGTTATGCTTTGGTCTTCAGCTTTTTGACCTTTGTATGCTCCTCTTTGATTTGTTCTTTATGATAATCAGTTTTATTCTATTCCCCATGCCAGCAGAGCGGCAAAACTAATTACATTAAAAATGTACAACGTTCATTTTGCCCCCTCTCTCTCTGTCTGTCTGTCTGTCTGTCTGTCTGTCTCTCTCTCTCTCTCTCTCTCTCTCTCTCTCTCTCTCTCTTTGTGCCTGTCTCTGTGTTGGTCTCTGTCTCTGTCCCTGTCTGCCTCTCTCTCTCTCTCTCTCTCTCTCTCTCTCTCTCTCTCTCTCTCTCTCTCTCTCTCTCTCTCTCGTACTTGTGTTTCATGAAGACTGGATGTCAACAAACTATGACGTGATATAACCCTCAGACATGATTATACTAAAGCAGATCTCTCTGCTTCCCAGTCAGTGCTCTACATGTTACTACTGCTGTCTGTCCCTTTGTATGGATACAAGATCTGGACACAGGTGGCATAAAACAAATGGCGGGAAGAAAACTGAACCAAGTGCTCAAGAAGGAATGCTTTTGATGGATTGTGTGCATCTCACCCAAGGAACTATATCTTATAAATTAGTATGTCAGGCAGTCAATCAACACATACACTGGCAGAAATGAACGTTTAGTAATCAAGCAATGTGAGCTGGTCATGTTAC
>CM031603.1:55844064-55849064 GCA_018398815.1 Conus ventricosus
AGAGAGAGAGAGAGAGAGAGAGAGAGAGAGAGAGAGAGAGAGAGAGACGTACAGTTTAGTGTGTATACAAGTTTCTTTTATGATGATGTGAATCATCACTGTTTTGTTATGATCAGTTTTATATTGCGTAAAAATGTTATTGCGTTAGTATCTTTAGTACCTAACGGGACAAGGCCCAGATGAAAAAAGTATCTTCTTGCTTATCTGTTACCTTGGGAATAAAGATTCTCTTCTCTCTCTCTCTCTCTCTCTCTCTCTCTCTCTCTCTCTCTCTCTCTCTCTCTCTCTCTCTCTCTCTTTCTCTCTGTCTCTCTCTCTCTGTGATGTTTCTAGATTGAATTGTTATGCTGTTTTTGATATTGATGTTTCTCTATTCAAAGTGGGTTAATTACTAAATGGAGTTGAAGGACCCGGGAAAGAAGGAGAGATCAAATAGAACACTCACACACGCACGTACGCACGCATGCACGCACGAACACGCACGCACACGCACACACACACACAACACACACACATACACACACGCGCGCGCGCGCACGCACGCACACACGCACGCACGCGAGCACACACACACACACACACGTACACACACACACACACACACACACACACACACACACACACACACACACACACACACACACACACACACACACTGTCTCTCTCCTCTCCTCTCTCTCTCTCTCCTCTCTCTCTCTCTCTCTGCTCTTCTCTCTCTCTCTCTCTCTCTCTCTCTCTCTCTCTCTCTCTCTCTCTCTCACCGACGTCCGCGTATCTTGCTGTCAGGCATACGTGCACACGGACACACATCTTTATGTATTCTCTGAGACGCGGACTTGTTTCTTTAGAGAGATGATCAATTATCAAATACTGTCATGGTTGAGTTTTTCTTTTCTACTGTTCTTCCTCTCTTCCTTTTCATGCCCCCCCCCCCCCACTCTTTTTCTCCTCGTCTTCTCTTCCTTATTCTCTTGACTTCTTCTCCTAGTCTTCATCCCCTTCTCTGTTTCTCTTCTCCTCTCTTTTTCTCTACGCTCTCTTCTTTCTTTCCTCCTCTTCTTTCTTTCTGTCTTTCTGTCTTTTTTTTTTTTTTTTTTTTTTTTTTTTTTTTTTTTTACTTCTCTCCTTCTCACTACGTCTCTTGTTTCTCTTCTTTACATTTCCTTTTGCATCTTGTCTTTTCTTCTCTCATTTTATTTCTTTTTCTCTTCCCTCTTTTCCTTCTACTCTGCTCGCCTTTTCTTCTTCTTCTTCTTCTTCTTCTGCTCTATCTCCTTCCTCTTCTGAAACTTTTCCTTTTTCTCGTCTACTCCTTCGTCTGCTCCCCCCCCCTCCCCCTCCCCACTTCTCTTTCCTCTCTCTTCCACTTTCTCTCCTTTTTTCCCTTCTTCCCCTTCTTTTCTTGCTTTTCGTTTTCACGTTCTTTCCTGCTCTCTTCTTCCCGTTCTTCTCTTTCTTCTCTTTCCATTTCCTCTCCTGCTTCTCTTCTTTTCCTCCTACTATTTCTTTTTTCTTCACTCCCTCTTTTGCTTCTCTTCTTCTTCTTCCCCTTCCCTCCTTCTCTGCTCTGTGCTCTGAGTCAGGATCGCACTGCATTCTTGAATCTAAGAAAAGTATAGTTAGTTAATAAAACATGAACAGAAAATGAAAACAGATCCTCCACACGCAAACACACGCGCGCGTGGGGGCACACACACACACACACACACACACACACACACACACACCACACACACACACACACACAGGCACGCACGCACGCACACACGAGCACGCACGCACGCACGCACGCACGCACGCACGCAAGCACACACACACATACACACACACACACACACACACACACACACACACACACACACACACACACACACACACACACACACGCATACGCACAAGAGCACCCCGCACATACGAACACACACATACAATTTTCATACTTTTTTCCTGTTTCCTTTTTCCCACGCATCATGTTTACAGAGCAAAATAAATCGATGATTCCAGTAGCCAGTTCTGACAGACACTGATATTAGGGGTTCAAGCCGAACATGTTTAACAGAAAATATACATCACTATGCATCAACAAGACATATTTGTTTTTCTATTTTCCTTCTTTTCTCTTCTTTTCTCCTCGTTCTCCTCCTTCTCCTTCTTTACCTTTGTTTTGCTTTTGCCTTCTTTTCTTTTTCTTTTTCCACCCCCTTTCCTCTTTTTCTTTCCTTTTTCTTCTTCTCCGTTTTCTGCTCTTTTTCTTTTTTGCATTATATGCTTTCTCTGCTCCCTTCTCTCTTGTTTTCTTGTTCTTCTTCAGCGTCCTTGTCAGGTTTACTGTCTTTTTCTTTTCTTCAACTTCATTTTCTTCTGTCACGGAGCACACTCCATTCACACACCGTTATGTTTGTGTGTCTGTTTCCTTATTCAGGGACCACTTCGTTGATTGTTTTTCTGTCCTCGAATGGGTTTTTTAAAGTGTCGTCGGCACTTGCGCAGCTGAGAGCGTGATAGTCGGATTGTCCCATAGCGAAGAATGGAAAATAGGACAGTATGGGGGTCAGGGCGTGCAGTCCATTGAGAAATGATTCACACATGGTATTTGAAAGAACAAACTGTTGATAACAAACTGAAAAACAAACAAACAACAACAACAACAACAACAAAAACCCAAAAACAAAACTGTAGAAACAACAAAACAATCAAATAAATCAACGAAAATAAGAAACACAACAACGATAAACAGAACATAAACTGAAAAGCCATTAAAGTGTCCTGTTAATCAGTCGTCAACCAGTCAACTATCTCCCATTCATTCGGAGAGGATAAAAAGAATAGCGATAACGACAGACAACAACGATAATAATGATGGTGGTGATGATAAGGACAACAATTGCCCTCATTTTCTTGCTTTCTCTCAAAACGTGTGATTGTACACACCCATTGGTCTTTCATGCTCATCCTTCATATTCCCAGTTCCAATTTTCAGCTCGCGTGAGCAAACAAAACGACTCGGAGTAATCTCCTAGATTCAAATTGCTCTCGGCGTTCGCTATGCATTAACGTAGTGTCTGCTCGAAGAATTTGATCAAACATCGCATCTCCAATTTTAGTAATATGTTCATGTCGCTAAATCATCTGGCCTCATTTTCACAACCATTTCAATTCAGGGTCATCCTGATTTAACTTTGCAACTCTGAGGTTAACGCCTGACGTCTGTCACTCTAACGGAGAAAATGTTTTGATTTCTGTTCAGAGGTCACCATCCACCATCAGTTTATTTAGAATGCTAAGATGATTCATGTTCAGAGGTCACAATCATTTGTCGCTAAACCTGATAGACACATTGAATTTTGTTCAGAGGTTGTCATATAGCTTCAATAAACCTGACAACATATATCGATTTCTGCTCAGAGGTCACCATTTCAAATCAGTAAAACAGGTTTCTGTTCAAATGACAATCGTCAGTTAAACTGATAAATACATCAATTTCTGTTCAAATATTATAATCGAGCCTCGGTAAAACTAAAAAATATATCGATTTATGTTCAGATGTCATAAATCTTCAGCAGTATAGCTAAGAAATATATCAATTTGCGTTCAGAGGTAATGATCGAATATCAGTTAAACTGATGGGTATATTGCCATCTCTTCGTAATATAATATTCGTAAAACTGACGAATGTATTGATTTCTGTTCATATCAGATATCATGATCCAATTACAGTTTAACGAAGAAATATATTATTGTTCTCTCAGAGGTCACAATCCCACATCAGAATGATTTATGCACAGTCCACATTTCCCAATAGACTTTCCATCCCAGTCACATTTTCGCCACGGTGGCTGTTTGGTGTATCAGTCAAGGCAGTCATGAAATGAAAAACAAAACAAACTATCACAAATTATCCAAATAGGATTTCTCCATGTCTGGAACCAAGATAACCTTTTCCTAAACTGTCCAGTCAAAGTCAAGTCGTATTGTTTATAGGCTAGCTGACCACGAATGTCCATATGAGCTCTGCAATCATTAAAAAGGGAAAGACCAATCTAAAACACAGTTTGTCGCCAACAAAATTTCATGAAAAAGGATTCCTTAAAAAAAATAACGTCAGGTAGAACACCGGAAAGCAAGAGATTTAGGAATTTGCCGAAAATGCTCGTGTCTGTTGTCACTGCATCCCAACACACAATCAGATGATGGTTGATGAGGAGTGGATCACCACACAGAACGTTTTGCATCCCAACACACAATCAGATGATGGTTGATGAGGAGTGGATCACCACACAGAACGTTTTGCATCCCAACACACAATCAGATGATGGTTGATGAGGAGTGGATCACCACACAGAACGTTTTGCATCCCAACACACAATCAGATGATGGTTGATGAGGAGTGGATCACCACACAGAACGTTTTGCAGAACGACTGGCAGTCAAACAGTTCGAACATTGGTCTGCGGAGCTGACAGAAATGAGTCGGACCACATGTGGAGTGGAAATTTTATGGTTTGAACCCAACCACTGTCCACCCAGCCTTCAATGGATACCTGAATCAGTTCGCGGAACGTTAAAGAGACGGAAAGAGGGGGAAGCACTCTGTCTTTCATCATGCCATTCCTTGGACAGGGACTGCTCATTTTTCCCCTGCAGGTGGTAGACTATGGGACTTTAACTTTGAAAAGGTAAGATCGTGTAAAACAAGTGCGATCAGTCTGTAACCTGCTTACCACTGTTTCCTCAGATAGCTGGAAAGGGTTCATATAGGTTTGGAAGGATCTGGTTGTATTTCCGACAGTCGCCAGACAGGAACTGCAATGCTGCGATGAGGAGAAAAAAAAGACTATTGACCTTTGAAGGGTTTGCTTCTTGTCTTGAATGATCGTTTTGTTTATCTTGACTGATGGTTTTGCTTCTTGTCTTGAATGATGGTTTTATTTCTTGTCTTGACTGATGGCTTTTCTTCTTGTCATGAATGATGGCTTTGTTTCTTGTCAGGAATCATGGCT
>CM031603.1:55871564-55879064 GCA_018398815.1 Conus ventricosus
CGGGTTCAAATGAGGAAAACAAAGGGAAACACTGCGCTGCGTCGGGTTCCATTCAAGTAACGGTCCCGTTTCTGAGAGAGTTACCTTCTTTTCCTGATCAACACCACAGGTTGCTGTTTCTCTCGGGCGTGACATGCGCCGGAACACCTTAAGAAAGGAAGCATAGAGTGCAGCCCTGTCATGTCGTTTCCGATACGGAAACAGAATTGCATAGCATCATCTTCATCATCAACAAATCCATTTCTGTAGCTGTTCATGCATCATTCTCGTGGTGACCTCAGTTCTGATTTCCTTTCAGATTTATACCTGTGGTGAATTTGTGTCTCAGTCTTTGGTGACGGCAAAGTCACAGGGTTCTGTCGTTGAATGGACGTAGACAACAGGGGAACGCTGCATCCTCCCTGTTCCAATCGGAAGGAACTGAACAGAATTGGACCAATCACGCACCCCGAAGGTATACAATAGTGCTATAATATGAAGAGAGAATACAGAAGTGAAAAACAAACAGGAAGTTTTAAGTCCACTTCACCTTTTAAATGTAATCTGAAAGGGTTATATTCCAAAAAATGAAATGCTTTCGAATCAATTTCAGCTACAACTTTTGTCCACATGCATAGGAAACGGTGTCTTCCTGTGATTGGTGAGTACACACGTCGGCATTCTCAGTCTCTAGAGATGCTCTCCGGAGTGGAAGGTACGAGGGAAATGGGGAATGGGGGAATGGGGGGATGGGGGGATGGGGGGATGGGGATGGGAGGAAAGTTGGAAGAAGGGAATGGAAGGAGGGAAGAAAAAGTGGGGCGTGTAGGAGGGGGGGGGGGGGGGGGTGCTTACGCACACCTGGTTCCGAGACTACGTAATCACAACTGTCTGCTGTTGGGGTTCGTGAATAGTATCCAACATATCATCCAACATAATACTGAATCAAAACAGGCATCACTGAACATCACTGAAGTGACTGGGTAGCAAAGCAGTGTCTCCTATGGAGGGGTGCCAGGGTGCGACCTGATATGTTTATTGTCATTGGGACTGTTAACCGTGAGACTGCGAGTCTGAGTGGTTCTGGAGTACGGTCGTGTGTGTGGAGAGGACCGCAATGAGCCTCATGGGAGTAATGTCACCATGAGAGCACGGAGTATGACTGTCTGTCTGTCTGTCTGTCTGTCTGTCTGTCCGTCTGTCTGTCCGTCTGTCTGCCTTCCTGTCCTCCGCCTCTCTCTCTCTCTCTCTCTCTCTCTCTCTCTCTCTCTCTCTCTCTCTCTCTTCTCTCTCTTCCTGTCTGTCTGTCTGTCTTTCTGTCCCCACTCTCTCTTTTCTCTCTTCTCTCTTTCTCGCATTTTACTCTCTCTCTCCTGTCTGTCTGTGTGTCTGTCCATCCTTTCTGTCTGTCTTTCTGCCCCCTCCTCTCTCTCTCTCTTCTCTCTCTCTCTCTCTCTCTCTTCTCTCTTCTCTTCTCTCTCTCTCTCTCTCTCTTCTCTCTTTCTCTCATTTTACTCTCTCTCTCTATCATGTCTGTCTGTCTGCTCTGTCTGTCTGTCTGTCTGTCTGTCTCTCTCTCTCTCTCTCTCTCTCTCTCTCTCTCTCTCTCTCTCTCTCTCCTCTCTCTCTCTCTCTCTCTCTCTCTCTCCCCACCTAACTCCACGAAGTCATAGGGGCGCCGCACTGAAGTCCTGTTTACCAGGGTTTCCCCAGCTCTATGGGCTGTGTGTGCCAAGGCCTGGGTCTCTGCAAATGGTTTCCCTGTCCACTCGGCAATGTTGGCACTCCGTCCTTTCTCTTGGACTCCCTCCGCCTCCTCTTCCCCGTGTCTCCCTCCTTCAAACAGGTTCCTTGACAATCGGGATAAGGGGGTCGGAGAGGGATAATGATACAGCCACAGCCACAGAAGAGAGAGAGAGAGAGAGAGAGAGAGAGAGAGAGAGAGAGAGAGAGAGAGAGAGAGAGAGAGAGAGAGAGGAGAGAGAGAAAGAGAGAGAGAGAGAGCGAGAGAGAGAGAGAGAGAGAGAGAGAGAGAGAGAGAGAGAGAGAGAGAGACGGAGAGGGAGAGAGAGAGTGAGTGGGAAGAAAAGTGGGGAGAGAGAGGGGGGGGAGAGAGAGAGGGAGAGAGAGAGTTAGAAGAAAAGTAGAGAGACAGAGAGAGAGAGAGAGAGAGAGAGAGAGAGAGAGAGAGAGAGAGAGAGAGAGAGAGAGAGAGAGAGAGAGAGAGAGTCAGAGACACAGTCGGAGACAGAGACACACACACACACACACACACACACACACACACACACACACACACACACACACACACACACACACACACACACACACACACACACACACAGAAGAAAAGCAGAGAAACAAAGCTTGTTTGTTAGTGTATTTGTTTTAGACAACAAAGAAAAGAAAGGACAACCGCGTAATAAACACACGCGAAACCGTTTGATCATCATCCATATTCATTAAAAAAGTACACCCATGGGCAGACCTCTGCTCCCAACACACATCGCTTTCCTGTGGGTTTTTTTTCTTCTTCTTCTTCTTCTTTTTTATCTCTCCCCATCTTCTTCTTTCTTTTTGCTTTTAGTTACTTCCTTCCCCTCTTTCATTTCTTTCTTTTTCCTTTTCTGGCTGAAGTAAAAAATAAAAAAAAAATCAAATTTTCCTTCCACAGAGAAGAGATGGTTAAAAAAAGAGACCTGATTAAAACGTGGAGTATCTTATCCCATCCCCATCCCCAACTCCCCCCCCCCCCCCCTCCTCCCCTTCCCCTGCACCTCCTGGTTTGGAACTTTCCTCCCTGCTCCCTCCTGTCTTCTAAGAAATTTAAGAAAGGCCGAAAAAAAAAGTTGCGTAACGACAAAAGATATATACATCGTCTGTATAGAGATTTCATGGCCCGATCAGATTAAAAAGCAAACAAAACAAAAGAATAAAAAAAAATAGACAGAAAAAAGGAAACTGCAGCAATAGACCTCAGCCTGTGGGTAGGCCTACAAGACTTTTTTTCCCCCTTTTTTTTAAATCTTTCTTTTTTTTTTAAGTTTCTGCCTCTCTTTCTTTCTTGTTTCTTTCTTTCTTTCTCTGCTTCCTTCTTTCTTTCTTTCTTTCTTTCTTTCGTTCTCTCTCTCTCCTCCTCTCTCTCTCTCTCTCTCTCTCTCTCTCTCTCTCTCTCTCTCTCTCTCTCTCTCTTTTTTTTTTCTCTTTCTTTTTCTGTCTGTCTGTCTTTCTTACTTTCTTTCTTTTTTTCTTTCTTTTCCTTTCTATCTTTCGTTCTTTCTTCCATTTTTTCTTTTTTGCTTTTTTTTCTCTCTTTTCTTTCTTTCTTTTTGTTGTAAGGATTTTTTAAATCACCGCTTTCTTTTCTTGTAAAAAAAATTAATCGCCTCAGGTTTGTGGATCGGAAACTTCCAACATTTTTTTTCGATGAATAAAACACGTATAGTGAAAAATGAAAGAAAAAGGAAGTAAGTATATTAGAAAAAAAAACTTTACATAAGGAAAGTTTCCAATGCAAAAAGAAAATGGAGCGAGAGGACGATGATTTAAAAGTAATAATGGTAAGACGTATGTTTTCAAGCGATGTGTTAATCTAGACCCATAATTATCATGAAAGTAATAATAACACGGGCGATCCATGGTGTGTGTGTGTGTGTGTGTGTGTGTGTGTGTGTGTGTGTGTGTGTGTGTGTGTGTGTGTGTGTTGTGTGTGTGTGTGTGTGTGTAGTAATAATGGCAAGACGTATGTTTTCAAGCGATGTGTTAATCTAGACCCATATTATCATGAAAGTAAATATCACAGGGGCGGTCCATGCTGTGTGTGTGTGTGTGTGTGTGTGTGTGTGTGTGTGTGTGTGTGTGTGTGTGTGTGTGTGTGTGTGTGTGTGTGTGTGTGTGTGTGTTTGGCAGCAGAGAGAGAGAGAGAGAGAGAGAGAGAGAGGAGAGAGAGAGAGAGAGAGGAGAGAGAGGAGAGAGAGAGAGAGAGAGAGAGAGAGAGAGAGAGAGAGAGAGAGAGAGAACTCAGAACTCAGAAAACCTTTATTCGATCAAGGATTGGGATTTTAGGCAGAGTCTATTCTTCCCATCTGTCTTCCAGTGAGGAGAGAGGGAGAGAGAGAGAGAGAGAGAGAGAGAGAGAGAGAGAGAGAGAGAGAGAGAGAGAGAGAGAGAGAGAGAGAGAGAGAGAGAGAGAGAGAGAAGGGGGGGGTCCTGTTCCACTCTCTCTATTACATCGGTGCAAAGAACGACCTGCTCCGTGAAATACGCACATGTACATCATCCTTGGAGAACATCTTCCGTTCAAAGGCAGGACAGTCTGAGTGCAGTTGAACTAGAATCTCAACCACCCACTTCCCTCACCATTCCTCATCCTCACCCTCTGCACTTTACGCGCATTCTCTTTTTTCTTTCTTTCTTTTTTTCTGAAGCTTTCTTCTCCTTTTAAGAGAGCATGTCGATGACCTGGGAGTGCTCTCTGTGGAAGCAGACAATAGCATAAGGAAGAGACAAGAGCTGGAAGGACAAGGAATAGGTCTAGAGAAAAGGAAAGACTAGGATGCTAGAAAGAAAGACAGTATGTGTCTCGAACGCGCTTAAAGAGTACCGAGAGTCTGACCTGTTATATGAAAAAAAAAGTTCTATGAAAGTGGAGTCGAAGTAAAAGTGTTAGGGGTAAGGGTGAGGGAAAAGTGAGGAGGGGGGGGGGGAGTGTGAGTGTGGGACAGAGAGTGGGGATGGTGATGGGGATCGGGAAGGGAGTCTTCTTCTAAGTGTAGAAGGTTGTGAGTTCTTTTTCTATGTAGAGCATTTTTTTTTTCATAACAAAAGCATCGATTTCAGTGGGATCTAAGGAAAAAAAATCACATTTGGATTTACTCAACACTTTGATAAGTCAGATATTTTTCTATCGCTATTGTTTTAAAAAAACAACTTAAAGCCATTGACTTGCAGCCAAATACACTGAACAAAATCCCTTTCTCCATCAATCTCTGCCTTGCTTTCTCTTTCCTTTCTTTTCTCTCACGTTTGTCCTATATAGACAGACACCCTATAAGGTGCTTCAGATATTCCAATATGAAATACACCAGGAAACCGAAGCTGAAGCTCCCCTCACACTTTTCTTTCTCCACCCTTTCTCATTTTAAAACTACTTGATTATTAGTTCTATATGATCTACTACTGAATCAATTAAGGAGGATCTTTTCTTCATCTGCACATACATTTCTTCATTTTATGTTAAGAATAAAGAGATCGATTCCTCAAAATCCACCAATGATGCTGATCATGATAATTTTGGGGGGTAAGGGTTTGTCTAAGTTATTTATTCCACTTAAAGAAAAGAAGTGTGGATACTAAGATTAAAGTCTGTTTTATAGACTAGGATTTTGATTCTTTATAAAGGACAAAGCAAATTACGATTATTACATGTTTGATATCTAGATTTATGGATAGCTAATGTAGATAGACCTAATCTGAATTTTGTTGTTACGTTTTTCAGATGCCTATCTATGTCTAAGGTTAAATACGTCTTCAGGTCATGAACATCACAAAAGTTTCTGTAAAAATCAAACCTGTTACTGTTATGAATATGATTAGACCATTTCTGCCATCTGCAATCAACCAGCCGTTGGCGGAAAAAAGTAAAAACTCTTTAATATTGCCAGCTCCTTGATTTAGCCAAACATATCCAAATCCATATTCAAACAGACAGAGGCACACCTTGGACACTCATTTACTTTTACCTTTAGCATCTAAGTCATATAACACATTGTATGCCTTACGAGGGATTCTAAAGTCTTCCATTTGTATTAGTTTGAGCCAGCAGCGCGTACATCTGACAGCAGAAATAATATAAATGGGAAAACAATCAGTTTCGCCATATATAAGATCATTTGGAGTCCGTCCGTCTACACCAAAAACCTCTTCAAAGCAAAGATATGTACAGATTCATAATGGACAGCCGCTTTTTCTAGTCCCCATTACTCAGAGCCGTTCTGTACAATCGGCTGAATCTGAGTTTCAAACAGCTTTATAAATAACATAAATGAAGAATTATTAAGAATACACAACTTTTTCCACAGAACTTTTTCATGATGCAAAGCAAAACATTTTTCGCTTTACCAGAGAGATCATTGCACGCACCAACAAAACTCAAGCGTGTTGAGAATAACATACCAAAATATTTATAAGCGTTGACAACTGGCATAGTACCATCGTAAACCCACCTTTCTCTTACACTTAAATATCCACCATTACGAAATACTATGATGTTGCTTTTTTCCATATTGACCTTCAACTGCAGTGATTCAGTGGCTCGGTGCAAGCTATTCAATTGTGTTTGCAACCCTGCAACCCTGCAACTCATGGAAGACCCAGGGAGCACGGTAAAGGTTAACCTTTACTGTGCTTCCTGGATCTTCCATGACCCAGTGACTCAATAAAACCATCACATCTTATGAACGGATAGAGCTATGCTCACGAAATCTTTGGAGCTTGTCAACGATCTTAATAGCCATTGGCCACAGAAATTTCATGTATGGGCACAATCAATTATCAACGTAATTAGTCGCGGTTCCCAAGGACCTATACATTTTAATGGGTCGCACATGACCCACACCATCGGGTGAGGAATAAGCTGCTGAACACTCTTTATCAGGTGTGGGTCTTACAAGACCCACGTGATCTGAATAAGGATAAGCAATAGGGAAAAGCCTCTACAAAATGTGTGGGTCTTGGGCGACCTGCACGATCGGGTCTATGTAAACAAAAACTTCATCCGGTAAAGGTTAATAGATTCAAAGGCTTTTCCAAAATCTATAAAAGATACGTATGACTTCCTGGTATAAGGAAACTGCTTCCGTATAAGTGCAAGCAAAGTAAACATGTGGTCAATAGTTGAATAACCCTTTTTAAAGCCTGCTTGGAGATCACCTGTGACATTATTTTTCTCTACCATTCTTGCAGTTGGTTATTAATAATCATCCCAAAGATTTTACTGCAAATATCACTAGCAGAGATCCTCTGTAGTTGTTGGGATCATAAACATCATCCTTTTAAAAAAAAATGGCAAAATTACTGATTCAATCCAGTTTTCTGGAAAACGTACCATTGTCAAATAATATTTTAAACAATTTCAGAAAGAATTGCATTACCTGTTCAGAAGCATGTTTAAATAATTCACTGATAATGCCATCACGACCAGCTGCCTTGCAATTTTTCAGTTTTCTAATAGCTCTTCTTGTGAGATTGGTCGGTTCATACAACAGTCATTGTTTACAACAAGTGTTTCGTCAACACACACATTACTCATTACTAACACCAGTCTCTTACAAAGCCTGGAAATGGTGAAACCATGTGTCAATAGTGATATTATTCCTGGGCTGTTTTCTTTTGAAGGAAATTCTATGAGAGAGAGAGAGAGAGAGAGAGAGAGAGAGAGAGAGAGAGAGGAGAGAGAGAGAGAGAGAGAGACAGAGACAGAGACAGAGAGAGACACAGAGAGAGACAGAGACAGAGGCAAAG
>CM031603.1:55886564-55909064 GCA_018398815.1 Conus ventricosus
TGAGGCAGCAATGTCAATGTTGTGACGTGACAGACCATGAAGTAGCAAGGACAATGTCATGACGTGACAGACCATGAGGTGGCAATGTCAATGCCGTGACGTGACTGACCATGAAGTAGCAAGGACAATGTCGTGACATGGCAGACCATGAGGTATAAAGGTCAATGCCGTGACGTGGCAGACCATGAGGTATCAAGGTCAATGTCGTGACGTGATAGACCATGAAGTAGCAAGGTCAATGTCGTGACGTGACAGACCATGAGGTAGCAAGGTCAATATCGTGACGTGACAGACCATGAAGTAGCAAGGTCAATGTTGTGACGTGACAGACCATGAAGTAGCAAGGACAATGTCATGACGTGACAGACCATGAGGCAGCAATGTCAATGTTGTGACGTGACAGATCATGAAGTAGCAAGGACAATGTCATGACATGACAGACCATGAGGTGGCAATGTCAATGCCGTGACGTGACAGACCATGAAGTAGCAAGGACAATGTCGTGACATGGCAGACCATGAGGTATAAAGGTCAATGCCGTGACGTGGCAGACCATGAGGTATCAAGGTCAATGTCGTGACGTGACAGACCATGAAGTAGCAAGGTCAATGTCGTGACGTGATAGACCATGAAGTAGCAAGGTCAATGTCGTGACGTGATAGACCATGAAGTAGCAAGGTCAATGTCGTGACGTGACAGACTATGAGGTAGCAAGGTCAATGTCGTGACGTGACAGACCATGAAGTAGCAAGGTCAATGTCGTGACGTGACAGACCATGAAGTAGCAAGGTCAATGTCGTGACGTGGCAGACCATGAGGTATCAAGGTCAATGTTGTGACGTGACAGACCATGAGATATCAAGGTCAATGTCGTGACGTGACAGACAATGAGGAGACAAGGTCAGTGTCATGACGTGACAGACCGTGAGGTATCAAGGTCAATGTCGTGACGTGACAGACCATGAGATATCAAGGTCAATGTTGTGACGTGACAGACCATGAGGTATCAAGATCAATGCCGTGACGTGGCAGACCATGAGGTATCAAGGTCAATGTATTGACGTGACAGACCATGAGGTGGCAATGTCAATGCCGTGACGTGACTGACCATGAAGTAGCAAGGACAATGTCGTGACATGGCAGACCATGAGGTATAAAGGTCAATGCCGTGACGTGGCAGACCATGAGGTATCAAGGTCAATGTCGTGACGTGACAGACCATGAAGTAGCAAGGTCAATGTCGTGACGTGATAGACCATGAAGTAGCAAGGTCAATGTCGTGACGTGAAAGACCATGAGGTAGCAAGGTCAATATCGTGACGTGACAGACCATGAAGTAGCAAGGTCAATGTTGTGACGTGACAGACCATGAAGTAGCTAGGACAATGTCATGACGTGACAGACCATGAGGCAGCAATGTCAATGTTGTGACGTGACAGACCATGAAGTAGCAAGGACAATGTCATGACGTGACAGACCATGAGGTGGCAATGTCAATGCCGTGACGTGACTGACCATGAAGTAGCAAGGACAATGTCGTGACATGGCAGACCATGAGGTATAAAGGTCAATTCCGTGACGTGGCAGACCATGAGGTATCAAGGTAAATGTCGTGACGTGACAGACCATGAAGTAGCAAGGTCAATGTCGTGACGTGATAGACCATGAAGTAGCAAGGTCAATGTCGTGATGTGATAGACCATGAAGTAGCAAGGTCAATGTCGTGACGTGACAGACTATGAGGTAGCAAGGTCAATGTCGTGACGTGACAGACCATGAAGTAGCAAGGTCAATGTCGTGACGTGACAGACCATGAAGTAGCAAGGTCAATGTCGTGACGTGGCAGACCATGAAGTATCAAGGTCAATGTTGTGACGTGACAGACCATGAGATATCAAGGTCAATGTCGTGACGTGACAGACAATGAGGAGACAAGGTCCGTGTCATGACGTGACAGACCGTGAGGTATCAAGGTCAATGTCGTGACGTGACAGACCATGAGATATCAAGGTCAATGTTGTGACGTGACAGACCATGAGGTATCAAGATCAATGCCGTGACGTGGCAGACCATGAGGTATCAAGGTCAATGTTGTGACGTGACAGACCATGAGGTATCAAGGTCAATGTTGTGACGTGACAGAGCATGAGGTAGCAAATTCAGTGTCATGACGTGACAGACCATGACGTATCAAGGTGAATGTTGTGACGTGACAGACCATGAGGTAGCAATACCAGTGTCTTGGCACACCTTTGTCCAGGCATCAAACGATGACACGAGGGACGACGCTGGCGGGCTAAATTCCCAAAAGTGTTATTCTCTTTTCAGTTTGTGAATCATTGAACATGTTAATATATCAATGTCAAACATTTGAAGTTTGACTTTTATGCCTAGTTTTAAAGCAGATGAATTACAGTAACAACTGGAGAAATATTACATTTGTATTGACTCTTTCTCTCTGTCTGTCTGCCTGCCTGTCTGTCTGTCTGTCTGTCTGTCTGACTGTCTCTGTCTCTGTCTGTCTGTCTGTCTGTCTGTCTTCTCTCTCTCTCTCTCTCTCTCTCTCTCTCTCTCTCTCTCTCTCTCTCTCTCTCTCTCTCTCTCTCTCTCGTGAGTATTCAGATTTTTTCGAGTGTCCGAATGGAGTAAAACAAGGATGTCTGTTGAGTCCGCAGTTGTTTTCTTTTTTCATTAATGAACTAGCAATGGAGTTATCTAATAAAGGTAGACATGGTATTCAGGTAATGCCCGGATCAGTAGAGATATTTTTGTTACTATTTGCTGACGATGTTATTCTTTTATCTGGAACAGTTGTAGGTTTACAAAACCAATTAAAAGTCTTAAAAGAAGAAGCAGATCGTTTATGTTTAACACTTAACTTAGATAAGACAAACATTGTAGTCTTCAGAAAGGGTGGACATCTATCTTCAAAAGATGGTTTTATGGAAATACAAAAGTTCAAGTAGTCAACTCATACAAGTATTTAGGAATGATATTTTCAACAAAATTGACGTTCAGTTACGCATGGGAAGAATCTTTAAGGAAGGGTAAAAAAGGCGTGATTGAAATTCTGAGATCCTTAAGAAAGCTGAATTGTATTGATTGTGGTTTGAAAATCTTTGATGCACAGATAGAACCTTTACTTACCTATGGAACTGAAATTTGGGGGTTAGAAGAAAATTCACAGATTGAAAAAGTACACACGTATGCTATGAAGCGTTTTCTTCAGGTGCCAATCCATTCGTCTAACACTCTTTTATACGGAGAGATGGGCAGGTACCCTCTTTACATCAGATCGTTTGTTAAATGTGTTAGGTATTGGCTGAAAATATTGAAGCTTCCACAGTCACGTTTGTGCAGACAGGCTTATGACATGATGCTATTACAAATGGAAAGAGGCAGAAATATCTGGGCTAATAATGTAAAGAAAGTGCTATCAGAACAGGGTTTTGGCATAGTGTGGATGACCCAAGGAGTGGGTAACGAACAGCAATTTATTACGGAATTTAAGGATAGGCTCATCTGCTCTTTTAAACAGAATTGGCATTCAAGTATGGAAAGCAAAGAAAAGTATCGTTGGTTCTTCTCTTTTAAGAATATATTCCATACAGAAAAGTTTCTTCATGTTATCACTGATAAATGGCATAGAATTAATTACGCAAGATTTAGGTTACGCACATTAGGTTTCAATGCGAATAAAAGATGGTTCGAGTCTGGAACATTCCCAGAATTACCATGCCCTTTATGTGGATTCACTACTGACAACGAAAAACACTCTTTATTTCAATGTATTGCACATAATGAAGTGCGTGTAAAATGTTCATTTTCCACTTTGGATGTTTTTGAAAGGCAAGATGTTGCTTCCTTATTATCATCTGATGAAGATGGTGTGATAAAATCTGTTGCTAGATTCATTGCAGAAGCAATGAAGATCAGACAGAAGCATTTACAATAATAGTGGATTGAAAACAGTACCTAATCCCGGAAAATATCAGTTTAAACAGGTGGAGGAGTTCAGTAATATAGTCATGGAGTGACTGAGTGAATGGTCGAATTAATCTATTTCATTACATTTTCCCTTTTTGTATATGTGTTGTTGTTATTGTTGTAATGAGAAAGGAGTTCTCGTGTTTACTCTTTTCTACTTTTTCTACATGTTTTGCTTGTTTTGATTTGATTGATCATTGCGAATAACTGGGTTACATTGTTTGCAATGAAAAGAGGAATGTGTTATTACCCTGTTACCCCCCTTGTCATAAGACCTTTTGGTAATGACAATAAAATGTCAAAGTGTCAAAGTGTCAAAGTATTCTCTCTCTCTTCTCTCTTCTCTCTCTCTCTCTCTCTCTCTCTCTCTCTCTCTCTCTCTCTCTTCTCTCTCTCTCTCTCTCTCTCCTCCATCCCTCTACATCTCTTAACTCTCTCTCTCTACATCTCTTCCTCTCTCATCTCCTCTTCCCTGATCGCATTAACACTGGAGAAATGTTACATTGTATAACTCTCTCTCTGCAACCAGTCTTCCTCATGCTATACTCCTATTCCCTTTATACTGCGACCTAGGAGAAAAGTGTTTACGTAACACAGGCGAGCGACACATTAGCGGTCGGCTAATGCCAAGCCTGTCACCAATACTTCACGCTTTCAGTGAAGGAATAACGTGTGCTCTGATTAACACAGGACAGAATCTAGTCAGAGTCTCTGAAACCCTTCACCTTAAAGATGCTGGTGCCTGCATCATTTGAATAGAATCTTGTTCGAAAGGACATCTTCAACAGGAACAGAATCTGAACACGTTATTTTGAAATCCTTTACAATGCATGCCTGTGAACTAGTGGAGCAACATATAACAAGCAAATTTCACCAAATGATTCATAACTGGGTTCTACAGTTTTCAACGTTCTTTAAAGTAGGTGATAGGATACGAGCGTAACGTTATGTGAGGAACCCGCGTAATACTGCAATTTTCAGTATTTACACCTGTGAGTCGTGTGACGCTGTACGTTTTTGTCTCTGTCCCAAGATCTTGATACGTCTGAACTTCGTCACAATGGACTCTCGCGACAAACGGAGCAATTTCTTCGTCTGTGTTCTTTTTGTCTCTGCTCGTCTCTGTCTCTTCTCTCTCTCTCTCTCCTCCTCTCCCTCTCTCTCCTCTCTCTCTCTCTCTCTCTCTCTCCTCTCCCTCCCTCCCCCCCCCTCCTCTCTCTCTCTCTCTCTCTCTCTCTCTCTCTCTCTCTCTCTCTCTCTCTCTCTCCCCCCCCCTCTCTGTCTGTCCTTCCCTGTGTCTGTCTGTCTGTCTTTATCTATCTTACTCCCAGCCCTGAGCTTATGTTTCGCTTCATTTTGCCTGTAGCATAACAGACAAGCGTTAATATAACACGCACTGACAACGATATAGTAGCCAGGCTGGCTAGGGCTCAACCTGTCTGCATTAATTTGAACATCAAGTGGAAGAAGAGGGAAACTGCACTGATAAAGACAGAGACACAATCCTGTTCTAATGTTTTTGAAAGCCGTTCGCTCACAACTGCTAGGTTCTGCTTCATGTTAGCACGTTTCGCAGATAAAATGCAATGCAATTTCATTCATGCTTTTCCTTACATCACCGCTGAATCTGTTTTGTTACTGGTTCAGCACTTACACATTTCAGTAGCTGTTTTCCACCTTAAAAACGTATTATAGGCTTCATGTAGAGACTCTTTGTAATTGGAAGAGTGAATGTTAACATTATATTCAAGTACGTATATATTCGAAAAGAACGTGAGCTTCAAAAGTCTTTTTTTGACTTGGCTATCCGATTGGTGAGTATGCTGCATCTTGTTGGATGTTGGGTTCCAAACAGTCAATATTGTAGCAATTTAAAAGTAAAATTTTACAGCAAACGGAGAATGCTGTATGCACTTGTAATTTCTGTCAGTTTATCAACGTCTCTGTCAAGCTGAGCAGTCCACAATGCTGGTGCTATGCACTTTCCAGCTCGTCACAAAGTGACAGTGTTGACGCAACAGATTTTGACTACTCATTAGCGGGGCTGGCTCGAGTTCAACCGGTCACCATCACTTCACTCTTCAGGAGAAGGACAAGATCTGCCACTCTTATCAACGCACAGACACCTTCTTGCCACCGACGCTTCTGCTCAGAGTTGCCATGGTCTCCTTCCTTTCAGCATTTAGAACGGAACAGAGTGCAGACTACCTAAACAGTCCTGCTCTTCATTTCAAGCCAGAGCACAGGACATTGGAATGATCAAAGGATCATGTTCTTTTGGTTCACTGAGTAAAATAGAGGTTTCCTAGGAAAAAAAGACATGTTGAAAAATCCTCTCTGATAGGTAAACCAACACAAGCATTGAAACCCACTCATCCAAGCTCCCCGTCCTCCCCTCACTCCCTTAACCCACCCCTAAGTATTCTGGGTAGTGTGGCCACATTTTCTATATGTAGAGAATAGAGTAAATCTCGTATAGAAAGCTATTGTGAAGGGACACTTTAACCGTACCATTCGACACAATACAATGCAGTGCATTCTGTGCAGAACAATACAATACAACACAATGCATAACGCAAGTCAACGCAACACACTACCATTCCATTCCGTGCAAAACAATACGATCAATACACCGCAACACAATAAAATACAATGTCATACAATATAATTCAGTGTATACAGAACAATAAATACAATTCAAACGGTATCATACAATACTACGCAACACAAAACAGATGCAATACCAAACAAAACATTGTATTGCAACGTAGTATAATACGACACAATACAATACACTGCACTACTATGTAATATAATAGCAACTCAATGGGACACAATACAGTTCATTCGAATACAACCCAGTCGATTAAGATCAGGAAACTTTTATATTCTTCAACTTATGAAGATTGAATAAGAAAACTGAAAAAAAAGCGTGTGAAGAAATACGTAAAGTAAACAACCAAAGATGGCCGTAAGCACATCTGGCATTGCCCTCGACTGCTGCTGATGACATTTTTTTTTCACATTTTTACGTGATACAGTTTTACGTGGCATCTGTCAACATGCATCTAGTCCGGTCATCTGACATACAAATGCCGTGACAGGCGAATCTGCAAGTCCAGTTTGGAAAACGTCAGGGTGATTGACAAGTTTTGGGTCACTGTTTCCCAGTTGTTGAATGCATTCTTCTGTCAATGTCAAATGCTGATAACATTTGTATTCATGCCGGCAGTGTTGTACAATATCAGATGCAAGCTGTCATAAGGAATCTAGAAAAACTCACACGATCTTTGTTTTGGTCTCTGTCCGTCTTTCTGTCTGTTACCTCTTTATTTGTCTGTCTTTGTTTTGGTCGATAGTTTTGTCTTGATTTTGGTTTGCCTGCCACTCCGTCTGCCTGTGTGTGTGTGTGTGTGTGTGTGTGTGTGTGTGTGTGTGTGTGTGTGTGTGTGTGTGTGTGTGTGTGTGTCCCCCTCTCTCTCTCCCTTTCTCTTTTCTTCTCTGTCTGTCTGTCTGTCTACCTATGTCTGTCTGTCTGTTTGTCTGACTGTCTCTCTATTCATCTAATCGTCCGTCCGTTTTGTCTGTCCGTCCGTCTCCTCTCTCTCTCTCTCTCTCTCTCTCTCTCTCTCTCTCTCTCTCTCTCTCTCTCTCTTCTCCTCTCTCTGTCTGTCTCTCCCCCCCCTCTCTCTCTGCTCTCCTCTCCTCCTCCCCTCTCTCTCTCTCTCTCTCTCTCTCTCTCTCTCTCTCTCTCTCTCTCGCTGGCTGGCCCGCTCGCTCGCACATGCTCGATATTGTAAACTCGTAGCGCCCTGATGCTATATTCCTTACGCTTTTGTCCCCAAATTCAGAAAGAAAAGCATTCACATGACAAGCTGTGACAGCTGCACATTAGCGGGCCTGGCTAGAGCTCAGGCTGTCTGCATCACTTCACATTTCAGGCAAAAGGAAGCTGTTGCTATGATCATCGCAAGGAAACCGTCCTGCCATAAAGTTATTCGTTCTTTCCGCACTTGTTTCCTTCTTTCATTCTTTACATCCTTCCTTTCTTTGTTTCTTTTTTGTTTTCTTTTTTTTTTTCGTTTTTTTTTTTTTTTCTTTTCTTTTCTTTCCTTCTTTCTTTCTTTTTCCTCCTGGTTCTATGTCACAGAGTTACGAACATATAAATTTACGCTTGGGTTCCCTCAGCATGATTTTATGCTACGTTTTATGAGGCAATAAACAAATAACTTTTCATATTTTCTTCTCCCTTTGGAGACATACGGTCACAATAACAACAATAAGAAAATGTTCCAGATCAAATAAGTAACAACAATAACAACAACAAAAACCAAAATGCACACACACACACACATACACACACACACACACACACACACGCACACGCACACACACACACACACACACACACACACACTGAAAAACAACAAAGAACCAAGCACCAAATTAATACGATCACTGGAGTAGGCGTGAATAAATGAAGAACACACCCTTATACTGACACAATCATAAATCAGTCAGTCAATAAATAAACAAATAGAAAAAAAAGCAAGCAGAAATATTAGCATAGATTCAAACCGAGTGAAAAGACACACTGAAACGGCATTAATGGAGATATATATTTGCTGATATATGTTCCCTTGATGACTTTTGTCCGTTTGTTATTTCCACCACCATTATAATTGTTATGATTGTTATCATCAACGTCGTACGTCGTTATTCTTGTCGATATTTCTATCGTTCCTGTTGGTGGTAGCAACAATGACAATTACGATGATGTAATAAGAATAAAGTAACGACGACGACAACGATTGCAAAAACAACAACAACAACAACGACAAGGACAAGGACAACGACACGACGACGACGACGACGACGACGACGACGACGACGACGTCAACGATCACGAAGACACAAACAACGATGATGATAACGACGATGATGGCGACAGTACTACAACTATTACTTCTACTACTAACACTTACTACTACTACTACTACTACTACTACTACTACTACTCTACTACTACTACTAGTAGTAGTAGTAGTAGTGGCGGTGGTGGTGGTGGTGGTGGTGGTGTAGTAATGATAACAATAGTAATGATGATGATGATTACGATGATAATGGTGATGATGATAATGATGATGGTGATGATGATGATGTAAGTTTTATAAATCTTGAATTTGGCAATTGTTGTTGTTGTTGTTTGTTGTTGTTGTTGCAGCTTTTACTTTGTAGTGATTCTATTTGTTAGCTGCAGCGCTCCAATGACCATTTCTCTTGCTTTTGATACATGCATTCATCGTGACCATAATCATCACTGCCACCAGCACTACTGTTACCATCACCGCTGATGATAATAATTATAGTAACAACAACAACAACAACAATAAAGATAATGATAATGATGACAATAATCATAACAATAATAATACTGATAAAACTAATAGATGATGATGACAATTACAGTAATCATGATGATAATGATAATATTTACTACTACTACTACTATTACTACTACTACTACTGCTGCTGCTGCTGCTGCTGCTGCTGCTGCTACCGCTACTACAATCGTCACCATTGTTGTTGTTGTTGTTATCATCATCGTCATGATTTTCATCATATCTTTCATTGTCGTCACTATCATGTTTGGTCATTATTACCATCATTATTGTTGTTGTGATGATGATGATGATGATGATGATGATGATGATGATGATGATGATGATGATGATGATGATATATCATCATCATCATCATCATCATCATCATATTGACAAAGCAACTATCAATTATTCTTTTCCTTCCTTCAGTGAACAGTTGTCCAGACAGCAGAACGCCTGAGATAACTCACAAGCTCCGTCCGCCCAGTCCTTTATCCTACGCTTTACCCTACGCTTCCAGCCCGCCCGACCACGATGAAACTCACCCACGGACAAAACAAATCAGCTCCGCCCACTGACCGAATCCGTATCACAGACCCTCTGCTTAGGACCTCAGACACGCTCGCGTCATCCACGGTTGACGTCACGATGAAAAGGTCGACGTCACGTTCGTCTTCCCTCATGATGCATATCTACGTCTTGTACTCTCTGGTGGCTGTGTTGTCTGGGTCGCTGATGGCGACGGTGTGGTGGGGGTCGAATCGGCTGGCGTCTTTTCAGCGGCAGCTGGACGGGAAGTTCTCCATCAAAGAATGGGCTCTGATGTACAATTCTTTTGCCCGTGTTCGAAACGGGTCGGATTTCGGTGACTCTGATAGGCCTGATGCCATGGACCAGGAATTTCTGGAGCTGTGGAGTGAAGTACCGAACAAAGGTCACCCGGATGAAGGTCAAGGTCAAGGGCGCAGGGGAGGTGAAGGTCATACGTGGAGAAGGTCAAGGTCGAGGAGGGAGGCGGAGCCTGATCAGTCCGTGGACGACCCTGACGACTGGGTATGGATGAGTTCTTTCTCCAGGATTCCGGTGAGTAGACGTACACACTGTCTAGGCGACGCTTCCGCGCGCTGCCATTCAAACACATAGACAAAAAAGTGCGCACGCACACAAACCTCTCTCTCACACGCACAAACATATGCATGCAGAGAGAGAGAGAGAGAGAGAGAGAGAGAGAGAGAGAGAGAGAGAGAGAGAGGGTAACCTTTCTTCATTTAATACAAAATTGAAGAAAACGTCAGAACGAATGCTTCAGGTCATTCCATGTCTGTATGAGCGTACCCAGGAAGTTATCAACTCGTTCGGCTTGGTCATCACACAGTTGAGCCGCTGATCGGTTGTAACATGATCACTTGTAGCTTCCCTTACAGACAATGAACAATTTCCTCAGGGACCAGCTCATTGCTGTCCACCGACACTTAAGTAAAAAACAAAAACAGCCACAGTTCACTGATAGTGAACTCTTAATCCGACCGATGAAAAACACATCCATCTATAGGCTTTGTGTTGTGTCGCACTCACGCACATAACGTTCATCCACACCATCTTTTTTTTCTATGACGAATTGCTGCACTTGCCTGATAGTATTTTGTACATCACAGACGCGGTATATGGATATGCCTTTGTGTTGTCTTGTCTTGTATATTTTGTTTCGTGTTGCGTTGTGTTCATGTTCTTTCAGTTTCTTGTCATTTTATCTTTGCCGGCATACATTCATTTATTTATCTGACTTTGTCATGGTGACATTGTTTGACGCAGCGTAATTTGAACCGGCCAGTCACCAAGCAGTGATTCTCTCTTGCCGAAAGCAAACATGAAATGGGAACTCATGGGATGTAACGGAAGCTCATGACAGAAATACACGTTCTCCCACTCTTCCAATCCCCCCCCCCCCTCCCTCCCTTCCCATCGTTCTCTCCTTCCATTCCTTTTTCATTTCCTGCTTTTCCATTCCCTCCACCCTTCTGTTCGCCTCTCTCACCCTCTCTCCCGTTTCCTCTCCTTTCCCGGTCCGAGGAGAACTCGTTGCTGTAGTCCAAAACACGTGGCGTTCGTCCGCCTCCTGTAAGAGTGGGTGTTAGAATACTGGTCAAGTTTATGAGATTCTGTAGAGGGTTGCAGAATGGATATATTTGTTTATGATCATATTGATCTATCATCCCTTTCACACAAGGCAAGGTTTTTTTTTTCTCTTTTACCTTGTTACCTTGGACAGTTGTCAAGTGTATTGGTGCTTTAAAAAATCATTGTTCGCTTGTGTGTGTGGTGGGGGGTGGGTTGGTGGGGGTGGTGGGGTGGGGGGTATGTGTGTGTGTGTGTATGGGGGGGGGGATGTGTGTGTGTATGTGTGCGTGTGTGTGTGTGTGCGTGCGTGCGTGCGTGCGTGTGTGTGTGTGTTGTGTGTGTGTGTGTGTGTGTGTGTGTGTGTGTATGCTTTAACTCATCGGATTAATTACTTCAACCTGAACACAGCAGTCGTGCACGGTGACTACGCAGGGAACGGGTCCCTGGCTCTGTGTGTAATCCATTAGGGGAGATAATAAACAAGGGCACTTCTGTCACAGACTGGGCTTTTCTGCCTCTGCACCTTGGGGTCTGGGGTCTGGGTCTGTGGTCTGTGGTCTCGCTGTTGGTTTCTTCCCCTTACCTCTGATTCCATATTTGTCACGGTCTCTTTTGGTCTCTGTCTGTATGTCTGTACGGTGTACCCCTGTTTTCTCTCTCTCTCTCTCCTCTCTCTCTCTCTCTCTCTCTCTCTCTCTCTCTCTCTCTCTCTCTCTCTCCTCTCTCTCCTCTCTTCTCCACCCCTCCCTCCTCTCTCACTCTCTCCTCTCACTCTTTCCATCTTCCTTCTTTACCTCCCCCCTCCTTCCATCTCTCTCTCTCTCCTCACTCTCTCTCTCTCTCTCTCTCTCTCTCTCTCTCTCTCTCTCTCTCTCCCTGTCTCCTCCCTCTCTCTCCATTGTCTCTGTCTCCCCATTTAGAAAGGCACAGAAACACTGAACACTCACTCTTTAAATGTTCCATGTAGGACATTGATTGCAATCACATGAAGCGATATATTGAAAGCTTCTCAGAAAGTGCAGTGCTAAAATGAGACGACAGAGGAGAGAGAGAGAGAGGAGAGAGAGAGAGGAGATGAGAGAGAGAGAGAGAGAGAGAGAGTGGAGAGTGAGAGAGAGATGAGAGAGTAGAGAGAGATGATGAGAGAGAGAGAGGAGAGGAGAGAGAGAGAGAGAGAGAGAGTGAGAGAGAGAGAGGTAGAGAGAGAGTGAGAGAGAGTGAGAGAGAGTGAGAGAGAGAGAGAGAAGAGAGAGAGAGAGAGAGAGAGATGAAGAGAGAGAGAGAGAGAGAGAGAGAGAGAGAGGAGAGAGTGAGAGAGAGAGAGAGAGAGTGAGAGAGAGAGAGAGAGAGTGAGAGAGAGAGAGAGAGAGTGTGTGAGAGAGTGAGAGAGAGAGAGAGTGAGTGGAGAGAGAGAGAGGAGATAGAGGAGAGAGAGTGGAGAGTGAGAGAGAGAGTAGAGGAGAGAGAGAGAGAGAGAGAGAGAGAGAGAGAGAGAGAGAGAGAGAGAGAGAGAGAGGAAGTTTAGCTTATTAAGACAGGCAAAATCGGATTGTGGTTAAGACCTTGATCAACAGAGGATTTCATCATGGTAATGGCGCGCTGTCAATGACATCACAGACAGGTAAAACAGACTTCAGACAGCGCTGCGACTGTACAGTCCGGCGACATGTTCAACGATTTTTTGTTTGAAATGAGCGTCATTAGTACATCATACCGCTTCTTCTCCACCCTCGGAACATTACCAGACTCCAGCCTCTCTCCGATCCTTTAACCGGGAATAGTGAAAGACTACAGATTCATCTGACATCTCGTTGATTGCTTTTAATGAAATTGGCTCCTTGATTTAGATGCTGAAAAACGAGGGGTGGGGGGGTGGGGTGGGGGGGGGGGGTGGAGGTGGAAGCGATGGGCCTTGACTGTTCAAATGCATTTGGGCAAAAATTTGCTCACAAATCTCCTCTGGCTTTCTCACTATTTGCCTTTGTCGAAATCCTGTTCGCTTGCGCAGGTCACAAGCCACTTCCGGGCTTTACGGTCATCACGTGCAATGAGAGAATACTTCAGTCGGTTGGGAACGAGTTAACAGGGTAATGACGTACGCCAGCTTGTTGTCCGGCTGGTCATTATGGTCTGGCCACTGCATGAACGTAGCGCTTACACGAGCACTGACCACCGTTACTTCTTCATGTCTGACAGTTTGACATTGTCAGCAGCGAAGTGTGGCGAAGACGGCCAACCCTTGAATAAGAGGCAGAGAGCGAGCCAATCAGAAGATAGCAAACCAACCAGCAGTCGAACTCTGAAAGGTGAAGGTGTCTGTTCTCTCCATTGATTTAGACTTGCACTGTCCAATATTGTAGATATCATTTAGTAAGTCAATAAGTTATATATTACCAAGTTATTCACTGCCCAAATCACGAGATGTCATTGGTCTAAATCATTTTAAAGGGACGTGTCCGCCATTTACTCCTAGAAGAGAATCGGTGATTAACGATAACTCTTCAGGGGACTCGGCTCTGGGCTGCTGTTCTTGCCTTTAAAAAAGCTAGTGGATTCTCTTCCCCTTCAGTTGTGCCTCAGTAGCTCTTCTCCAGTTGTTTGTGAGTCGTCCCCTCTTCTTTTCCCTCGTGGGTTCTAGGTCATATTCTATCGAGTGATATCGGATTCTGGCTTGCTGTGGATATGAATGTGAGTCTATACCTTCTAGTGCATTGTCTCGGCCTTCTGCATGAGTCAAAGCCTACAGCGGAACTGATTTGACGATAGACAAAGGTTCGCAGTGAAGAATGGCTGCAATGATTTCTTTACAATCCCACATACCCTTTAGCGCGAAAAGAAGCTGCCCATGCCTCGCCTACCCTCGCAGAGACATCTCGATAGCCTTCCTCTCTCTCTCTCTCTCTCTCTCTCTCTTCTCTCTCTCTCTCTTCAACCACACCTTCTGGGTACATCTCACATAGTTCCACTGTGTATATCAACGGCAGTCACGCATTTACTGTCGATCTGACTGGCTCCTCCTTGATCGGCTTCCACCAGCTGTGACTGAAGGGTTGGTGGTAGTGTTTACCTCCTGAGTTTTGTTTTTCTCTTGTTCATCCTGAGCCCTACTCATGCCTATGCGGTTGCAAGGCGGATAGCCTGCCTTGCACCTGGTTGCGGCTCTGCGAGAGGACAGCCAGGTCGTCATCAAAGTGGAGGTTACGAAGCGGAGTCCGGAGTGCCCGCTGCATTCTGTTGTCCCTTGCCTGTTGTAGTGGTCTTCGTGATCCACTCCATGACCAGCAGGAAGAAAAAGGTGGTACGTAACACCCTAGATGATGTCACTCCTCTCTACCTCCTCTGTGCCTGCCTCTGTCCGTCCCTCCCTGCCTCTTCTCAGTCTCTCTGTCAGTCTTTCTCTACCTCTTCTCTGTCTTTCTCTGTAAGTCTTTCTCTACCTCTTTCTGTCTCTCTGTCAGTCTTTCTCTACCTCTTCTCTGTCTCTCTGTCAGTCTTTCTCTACCTCTTCTTTGTCTCTCTCTGTCTGGTCCTCTCTACGTTCTCTCTGTCTCTAGCTCTCTCAGTCCCTCTCTACCTCTTTCTCTTTCTGTATCTATCAGTCCCTTCTGCACCATCTTTCTCTCTGTCTGTCAGCCTCTCTCTGACAATCCCTCTCTGCCTCTTCTTCTCTGTCTGTCTCTGTCTTGTCCCCTCTGCCTCTTTTCTCTCTGTCTCAGTCAGTCTCCTTTATACCTCTTCTTTCTCTGCCTCTGTCAGTACCTCTTTATCTCCTCTCTATCTGTGTCTGACAATCCTTCTCTGCCTCTTCTTCTCTGTCTGTCTCTGTCTTGTCCCCTCTGCCTCTTTTCTGTCTGTCTCAGTCAGTCTCTCTCTACCTCTTCTTTCTCTGCCTCTGTCAGTCTCTCTTTATCTCTTCTTTATCTGCCTCTAACCATTCCTTTCTCCCAATTATCTGTCTCTCTCTGCCTTGTCCTGTCTGCTCCTTCTCTCTTTGTCTCTCAGTCTGTCTCTATCCTTTTCTCCCTGTCTCTGTCAGTCCATCTCTCTCTCTCTCTTTTTTCTCCGTCTATTTTGTTAGTCCCTCTTAACCTCTCATTAGTCTGTCTCTGCCAGCCCTCTTTAAAACAATATCCACAAATTAGGGTGGATAGTAAGTAGTAGGTTTAAGTGGGACGGGCTCTGTGGAGAGGTTGGTGGTGGTGGAAGCGGAAATGGGGCGGGGGTTGCACGATACAACTGGAACTGTCTACAAAAAACGAGAGGTTCTCAAATCCGTAGTTCGATTCTGGCGTGGGACGCCCCCGTTCCATCCCCTAAATCCGCACTCCGTGTTTCGTTGCATCTTGAGTTGTGGTATGGTGCGCTACTCTTGCGAATGAGGCCACGACCTAGCATCTACCGTGCAGCATCCACTTTGGGCACATGGAAGAGTCTTACCCTCCACGGCACCCAAACCGATGTCTGTGGAGATAGGGGATGCGCTCAATCTGGGTAGAGAATCACATAATTTCCCGCAGTGACCTCTGCTGTCGTGCTATCTCCTGGAAAAAAGCATCACAATCATTTCACACAGAGGAATCTGTTGTTGATAAGCAGACTCTCTCGTCGAGCTCTCCACCGATTAAAAAACAAACAAAACCCTCACATAATTCCTACAGAGAAATCTGTTTTGCAGCTCTCCCTGGGAAATGTGTCGCATAATTTTTCACAGAGCAATCTTTGATGGGAGCTCCGTAAATATCCACATGGTGCAATTCATTGTAGCGCTTTCCCCTCACAGAGCGTGACATAGTTTCACGCAGACACATTTTTTGCCGGGCTTGTCCCCGGGGAGTGTGTTACATAATTTTGAACGTGTTGAAGAATTCATTATCGGTTTTGTATGATTGAAATTTCTCTTTTGCGGTTCCTGGGGAAAGTTTCACCTTATGGTAGACAAGTAAAAATGTTGTCGTGTTTTCTTTGGAGAGAGCGTCATATAATTTACGCTGTGAAATTTGTCGTTGTGCTCTCCCATGGAAGAGCGTCATCTAATTTCACACAGATGCATCTTTGTCGCGCTCTCTCAGGGGAAAGAACGCCACATCTTTTACAGCCGGAACCTGTTGTGGTGCTCTCCTTGGGAGTGGGTGACATAATTCCACACAAAGACATTTCTTGGGCACGTTCTCCGACACCGTCAATTAAGATTCCACAGAGAACTTCTCGCGCTTTTTGCGGGGAGAGCGCATAAAAAGAATTCACACATAGAAATCTATCGTCGCTGTGTGGAGAGTGTTCATAATTCTACACAGACAGACAAATCCCATGTTGGAGAGTATAATAAATTTCACCCAGTGAAGAATTCTGTTGTTGAATTCTCCCGGGGACAAAGGCAACATATTTCACAAAGATAAATCCTCAGTCGCTCGCATCCGAGTAGAAGTCACAAATTTCACAAAGATAATCCCTTTGTGACAGGAAATGTGTTATAAATTAAAAAGAACAGTTTACAACTTTGTAGAAAGGAAAGGAAAACACTGGCCCCACCGTGTGCACATTTGTGCATGTGAGGCGCACATGCGCAGTAAGCTCCTTTGAACAACCCGCCCAATGCATGACGCAAATATGCACAAGCACGCAATCCAAGTACAGGCACTCTCACACATTTACTTAGACCTAGGCACAAAAAGACAGTGAAAGAGACGGCGAGAAATAAACAGAGAGAGAGAGAGAGAGAGAGGGGAGAGAGGAGAGGAAGAGAGCGAGAGAGAGAGAGGAGAGAGAGAGAAGAGAGAGAGAGAGACAGACAGACAGACAGACAGACAGACAGACAGACAGAGACAGACAAACAGACGGACAGACGGACAGACAGAGAGAGAGAGAGAGAGAGAGAGAGAGAGGATGAGAGAGAGAGGAGAGAGAGAGAGAGAGAGAGAGAGAGAAAGTCAAAGTATAAGAGGAAGGGAAGGAGGAGGAGACGGAGGAGGAGGAGGAGGCAGAGAAAAGGGAGGTAGAGGTGGAGCAGCAGCAGCAGCAGGGAGAGAGAGAGAGAGAGAGAGGAGAGAGAGAGGAGAGATGAGAGAGGAGAGAGAGAGAGAGAGAGTTGTGTGTTTCGTGGTCGACTGAACTCAATATAACTTTCAGAGACGTTTTCCAGTAACTCAATACTCTTAAATTTCGATGAAACAAACAAATAGGTCACATCATTCCCTTTTATTCTTGAATAATGAGTGACATTTTGTGCGTTTAAATGAAGTATTTAACAACAAAAAAAATGGTACAGAAAGCCAAAGCCACCAGCAACAACAAAATCAACAACAATAACAACAAGAAAAACAACGGTTAAAAACAATGACAGCAATAATGACATCGTCACTATATACATCTCTCTCTCTCTCTCTCTCTCTTTATATATATATATATTATATATATACGAAGAGAGAGAGAGAGAGAGAGAGAGAGAGAGAGAGAGAGAGAGAGAGGAGAGAGATTGATAGATATACAAGCATCCTAGAAAAGTGAGTAGACCTAATCCGAAATGGGTCATTTAAAATGCGCCCAAATCTCTCCTCACTTTCCCCCCCATCTCCTACCTACCACCCCCCTCCCCACTCTCCCATCCTGAGCCCCTACCATCTCCCATCCCCAACCCTACTCTCCTTCACCCCACTCCTTCCACGTCCGTTCCCATCTCATTGAATTATAACCAGATTCAATTCCTTATTTGGAAAAAAAAAAAGAAAAAGAAAGAAAAAGAAGGGGAGGAAAAAAGAAACAAATGATGCTGTCACCTGCTGATCTACAGACGGAAGGGGAAAATGGATGGGATCCACATCTGCCCCTTCCCCCCCCTCCTCTTCCACCCTCTTCCCTCCCCTCCTTTCCTCCCCCCCCCCCCCTCCTCCCTGCAGAACCTTCTCAGGCCGTCCGTCCGAGGAGGAGGTGTGCCCGGGCATTAACGAAATGAGACGTAGAGACCCTGCCTCCTTGTTTTCAATGAAATGGGAAAAAGGACACGTCATCACCAACCGGAGGTCGCCGAGGGAGGGAGGGGTGTAGAGAGGAAGGGGACTGGCGGGAAGGGGGTGGAGAGAGAGAGAGAGAGAGAGAGAGAGAGAGAGGAGAGAGAGAGAGAGAGAGAGAGAGAGAGAGAGAGAGAGGGGGAGGGAGTAGGTGAATGAAGAGAACGAACGAACGAACGAAACGAATTTTATTGAACATCGGCCACAGACCATAATTCAAAAGAATTCGGGGTGCGGGGCGAGGGAAGTGGGGAAGACAATGAGTCAAGGGCACTGGGGAGGGGTAAATAATGAAGTCATCCACATACATCATGATTACATTTTACAAATGAATACGCCAATACACAAAAGGAGCAGGATTCAAAATATATACAAACGTATCTGTGATACTACACTTTCAGAAGAGAGCGTATATGGATAAACAAACAAAGAAAAACCAACAACAAAGCACACATACACAAAAATAAATAAAGGTGTCAAAAATTACTTCATAAGAGGAGAAAACAAGAGAAACTCTCTAAGAAAATGTTGTCAATTTTAATAGCATTTTCATCTTAATACACGACCTGAATAAACTTGTCTTCTACGAATTGCGTGGAAAATATATTTTTAAACTTGTAATGTTCTCTTATTATCCCGTGGTAGAAGAATGATTGACAGTGGTAGTTGTACATATTTGAAATAAACGCTTCCCTTAAATCATTATAAAGTGAGCACTTATATGAAGTGGTTTTCATCTTCTACAGAATTAACACAAAACGGACAATTTCTGTCTTTTGAATTATGACTATATCGGAACAGATTATTATTCAAAGGTAAAAAACATTCAATCTTGCATGTGAAAAACCTACTTTGAAACAAAATACATCAATGTCAAAGATAATTTTCCCTTTCAAAAACGACTTTAAAAGATCTATAGCTTGCATATCTTTCCTTATCTCTAATAGCTCCTGACCATCTTGTATAAACATATCAATTAATCTCTGCTTGAATATGCATAAGAACCAACGAACATTGCCAACATCCTGTTGTAACCATGCAAAGTTGAAACCAGTCTCACATAACAATTCTTACATTTGTTACCCAGCATTTTTTACCATTCTGATCTAGGATTACCTGCATACTATATGCTTGCCGCGGTTAATCTGTTCTTGTCCCATACTAATCAGTTTAAACCAATTATCGAATCGCGTTTACGTATGAGTTAATAAAGAGGGGGTATCTTCCCAGTTCCCCGTATACCATATTTGTTTGGGGTCTTAAGTGGAACTCCCAGTAAACGCTTGCATGCTAGCAAGTGAACTCTCTCCAAGCATCTAAACGATGTATCCCCACACTTCAGATGAATATAATAGAATGGATTTGATTTTGGCGTCAAACACCTTAAAATAAATGTGATAACCGATATCCTTATTCTTCTGGAAAGCTCTTATTAACGTAATCAATGCCCTTTTCCCTTTACTAATTAAGTGTTCAGTACCAAGTCTTGGACTAAGTTTTGTTGAAAAAACGAACCCCAAATAACAATAAGTATTGACAACTTCTATCTTAGCATTGTCAAAAATCCATTGTTCGTTTTTACAAGAAATCCTCCTTTTCTGAATACCATTATTTTTGTTCTTATCCATATTAACATCTAATTTCATATTTGTACAGCATGTTTGCAGTATATTTAATTGGTTTTGAAGTCCGACTGGAGTTGTAGACAACAAACCACATCGTCTGCAAAGAGCAGAATGAATAATTCCATGACATTGGGCATCAGTTGAATACCATGTCTACCTTCTTCATTCATATGAGTTGCCAACTGATTGATAAAGATTTCAAACAGTGTTGGCTTAAAACACCATCCTGACGGACCCCCTTGGGACAACTGAAATAGTCAGAGTACGTATAATTTGACCTTACACAAGATATTAGAGAGTTATACATAGCTTGAAGCGCACAGAAAAATTTCCCTTTAATACCCTGATTTCTTATACACTGTAAAAGCTTATCGTGTCTTACTGAGTCAAAGGCTTTTTTGAAGTCGACAAAAGCCACATATAGTTTTTTCCCCACGCTGACTCAAGCATTTCTGTCCCACGGAATACAGACAAAAAATTTGGTCGATCGTAGAATATTTTTTACGGAAGCCAGCTTGACTCTCAGAAATCCTATATTAGCTTCAAGCCATGCGTAGAGACGCTTATTCAATATAGAGCTGTAACATTTAAATTGTGCTTAATAGTGATACTCCTCTGTAATTATCAACTTTCTTAATATCCACTTTTTGTGAATAGGAATCACTATGGCCTTAGCCCACTCTTTCGGATAAATACCTTTTTTAATATGATATTGAAAAACTTCTTTAGAAAAGGATCGTAAATTTCTCTTCCAGCCTTTAACATTTCTGGAAGCACACCATCTGAACCGCAAGCCTTAACTTAACGTTAGTTTGTTCACAGCATATGTTACTTCACTTTCAGATATTTCAGAGTTCAGTTCATGTTCTTCTTGCTCATTTAAATCAACATTATCAAAGTTATCATTTCATCATAGCCATTCGTCTACCGAAAATACACTCTGAAAATGATTGAGCCAGTTATCTATTGTAATGTTATTCGTACATTTTGACTTTTGTTTCCCACACCCATTACAGACAATTGTTTCCAAAACTTGGAGGAATCTGAAATACTTGATGAGAGCATTTCAGCTGTTTTCGTTTAAATCTCTTTTTTTGATTTCAATAAGTTCTTATATTTTTCTTTGCTTGCACTACTCCACACGATCTTCTTCTTTCTACTATTTCTGAAAATCCTAAGTGTTTTCCTACTGTACTTCTTTGCTTGTCGACATTCATCATCAAACCACTCTGCTGACTTTGGAGGAGAATTTGGATAAACCTTCTTTAACATTGGACTGCTAGTAGACAATAAGGACTTAACAAAAATATCTATGCACCATCAGCATCATTTTCTACTAGGGACAAAGCCCTTTGTATATCAGCTCTTGTATCAGTTTTTCTCAGGTTTTCAAGGAAAGTGAGAGCACCTTCTTCGTCCCATACATGTTTTTCAATAAACAATTGGAATCAATTTTCCCGTTTGACATAATTGCAGGGAACTGCCAATGGTATAGAAAGAACAACTGGTAAGTGGTCTGATTCAGTAGAATCTTCAACAATGAGAGACATATTGTTCACCCCCCCAAGCAAAATAGGAGACATAACAAATAATCGACAGTGCTACACCCTGAGCTGGATATAAAAGTGTAGCTACCATCAAAACATTGTTCTGATAGCCCGTTTAAGATCACAATGTCCAGAGAATTGCACATGCTCTAACAACTGTTCACCAAACACATTTAGAGCGTCATCCTGTGATACTCTACAATATGGTGGCTGACCATAGTTTTCATCATCCAAGTTTTCATCAATGTCAATACAACATTATTTTTGACGCTGTTCTTGCATTTAAATCCCCGCATAACAAAATATGAAAATCTGACAACTCATATAAATCAAGAAAACATTGCTCTGGACTCGATACCAAATCCATTGTCGCGGATTCCCCAGACAGTGGAGTCTATTGGGGGCATATAAGTACAGATCCAAAATATGTTCTTGTCAGTATTGAATAGTTTCCTGTCAATATCAAGAACAATCAAATTTTTAGCTTTATAATCCACCTGCTTTACAAAATTTGAAAACGTCTTCCTAACTAAAACAATGACACCACCGAATACCTTCCTTGGTGGGGACAGTTTACTTGCTTTAGAGTTATAAATATCGTAGTCAGAAAAAGTGTGGACTCAAAATTCTCGCCAATGAAAGTTTCAGTGAGAAAAACAAATCTGTGGGATTTAATATACTGAATAAAATCGTTATTTTCTAACTTAGACAACAGACATTTGCATTAAAATTTAGAAAACTTTGCATTACCACTCTTTACATTAAACATACAGCGATGTTTACCTTTCTCTTTATATTCTTCCTCACACTTTCTACTCTGGCATCTTCTGCATGT
>CM031603.1:55914064-55924064 GCA_018398815.1 Conus ventricosus
GTCTCTCTCTCCCTTCCTCCCCTCTCTCCCCCTACCCCCTTTCTCTCTCTCTCTCTCTCTCTCTCTCTCTCTCTCTCTCTCTCTCTCTCTCTCTCTCTCTCTCCTCCCGCCCCCAACCCTAACCTTCACCGTTCTTCTACCCTTATATCCCTCTTCCCCCCACAAGAAGACAAGGAATCGGACAAACAGAAACATCAGTGGACTCCATCCCACCAAAAAGAACAAAAGTCACCAGAGCATTCACAGCAGTGTTAGGTCAATAACACGCTCGGTGCACGGAACTTGGACATTACTGACCCTACACAGTAATGAGATTTTGTCGGCCCAGGGACAATAGTCCGCCAAATAGCCAATACTGAGGTTTTGTTGTTTTACTAAATGAATTATAAGAAGTAATTTGGCCCAGGTAAATAAGTCATTTGGAAGTTAGGGGTTAGATTGATTTGTTTGAAGTGAAGAAGTACAAAAAAGAAACCATGACCTCTTGTCTGTTTTTTTTTTCTTTCTCTTTCTTTCACAGGTTTTTGTCTGTCTTGCTGTCTGTACATCTGTTTATTTGTGGCGAGGTTGTGTGTGTGTGTGTGTGTGTGTGTGTGTGTATGTGTGTGTGTGTGTGTGTGTGTGTGTGTGTGTGTGTGTGTGTGTGTGTGTGTGTGTGTGTGTGTGTGAGTGTGTGTGTTTGTTAGTGTCCCTGTGAACGTGTGTGTGTGTGTATGTGTGTGTGTGTGTGTGTGTGTGTGTGTGTGTGTGTGTGTGTGTGTGTGTGTGTGTGTGTATGCGCGCGCGCGCGCGTGTGTGTGTGTGTGTGTGTGTGCGTGTGTATGTATGTGTGTGTGTGCGTGTGTGTGCGCGCGCGCGCGCGTGTGTGTGTGTGTGTGTGTGTGTGTAAGAGAGAGAGAAAGAGAGAGACAAACAGACAGAAAGAAAGACAGACAGAAAGACACATTATTGTTTGATATTCGTAGGGTGTCAGGCTAACTGAATATCGAGAGCAAGCAAACAATTTAAAATAAAAAAACACTGCCTGAATGCGAACACGTTCACCGTGCACTCGATGCATCACAACTTGAGGAAAAAAACAATCCCTCACAACGTGTAAATCTTTGTTAATCTGCAGCCTTGGAATCCGCTGATGAAACCCCTTTGTCAGCTCCAATGGCGGCTCAAAACTTCAAGACAAGTGAAACAATCACAATTAATTAGTTGAAAGCCTCGTAATTCGTTCGAATGGATATAATTAATGTGTTCAAAAGAACAAAATGTGAATGTGGTGCGCGAAGACGCGCGCAGGCGCGCGCATGTGGTTGTGTTAGTTCAACCGGAAGTCTAATACAAGTGCAGGTGAATGAATAATAACTCTTGTTGTCATTCTGCAGTGACGGTCCTTTTCTTACCAGAAGAATGTAGATGATTAACAGCAATCCTAATGCAAAAGTGCAAATTTAGGGTCATTAGGATAAAGAAACAACTCGTGATTGCAATGATGACAACTATGACCTTGCTGAAACCCCCCCAACTATGATGGCTATTCCAATGATGACAGCTATGACCTTGATGACAATAATCATGATTATAGAAACACAAAAGCGCTTACAATTACAAAGATGATAACTCAAATAACAACGACGAGGGAGTCACTCAGGGAGTCTTTTTTTCTGCGATCCTTGACGAATTGACAGAAAACACACGTAGCAAGAAAATATCATCAGGGAAAAGAAAAGTATTTTTAAAAAAAAAACACGTCTTATTAAATGAAGGGAGAGAAACACATAAAAAAACACGGCTGAAATTCGTTATACTTTACAACAGAGTTTAAATAAACAAAATTACTCGTTAGAGACAATCCTTTAAAAAAAAAGGTCAGAAAAAAATACCATAATTTCGCATGCTTCTTAAACATGAAGTAGTAAAAGAAATAATGATAACAAATGTAATTATAACAAAACATCAAAAACAACATTTGAATAATAATATAATAATAATAAAATAAAAATAATAATAATAATAAAATAATAATAATAAAAAAAAATGATAACGACAAAACAATTACCACATTACATCATCACGACAGTAACTTTCATCATAATGATAATATCATAATAATGATGATTGTGTATGTTCTCCTTCCATGTTTTCGCATAGAAAAGTAATACCCTTTGCAGTCCTAAAGATAAACGATAATCCTCTTTCTTTCATTGAATTTCAATTAGGCTCGCCATCCTGGCTCGCTCATTCTTTCTTTAAAGGTTCAATTAGGCTCGCTCATCCTGGCTCGCCTCATTCTTTCTTTGAAGGTTCAATTAGGCTCGCTCATCCGGGCCCTCGCCTCATTCTTTCTTTGAAGGTTCAATTAGGCTCGCTCATCCGGCTCGCCTCATTCTTTCTTTGAAGGTTCAATTAGGCTCGCTCATCCTGGCTCGCCTCATTCTTTTCTTTGAAGGTTCAATTAGGCTCGCTCATCCTGGCTCGCTCATTCTTTCTTTGAAGGTTCAATTAGGCCGCTCATCCGGCTCGCCTCATTCTTTCTTTGAAGGTTCAATTGGGCTCGCTCATCCTGGCTCGCCTAAATTCTTTCTTTGAAGGTTCAATTAGGCTCGCTCATCCTGGCTCGCCTCTTTCCCTTTCTTTGAAGGTTCAATTAGGCTCGCTCTCCTGGCTCGCCTCATTCTTTCTTTGAAGGTTTCAATTAGGCTCGCTCATCCTGGCTCGCCTCATTCTTTCTTTAAAGGGTTCAATTAGGCTCGCTCATCCTGGCTCGCCTCATTCTTCTTTGAAGGTTCAATTGGGCCCTCGCTCATCCTGGCCGCCCATTCTTTCTTTGAAGGTTCAATTAGGGCTCGGCCTTTCCTTTGGTCTGCCGCTCTTTCTCTTCTTTAAAGGTTCAATTAGGCTCGCTCATCCTGGCTCGCCTCATTCTTTCTTTGAAGGTTCAATTAGGCTCGCTCATCCTGGCTCGCCTCATTCTTTCTTGAAGGTTCAATTAGGCTCGCTCTTTCCCTGGCTCGCCTCATTTTCTTTGAAGGTTCAATTAGGCTCGCTCATCCTGGCTCGCCTCATTCTTTCTTTGAAGGTTCAATTAGGCTCGCTCATCCTGGCTCGCCTCATTCTTTCTTTAAAGGGTTCAATTAGGCTCGCTCATCCGGGCCCCGCCTCATTCTTTCTTTGAAGGTTAAATTTGGGCTCGCTCATCCTGGCTCGCCTCATTCTTTCTTTGAAGGTTCAATTAGGCTCGCTCATCCTGGCTCGCCTCATTCTTTCTTGAAGGTTCAATTAGGCTCGCTCATCCTGGCTCGCCTCATTCTTTCTTTGAAGGTCAATTAGGCTCGCTCATCCTGGCTCGCCTCATTCTTTCTTTGAAGGTTTCAATTAGGCTCGCTCATCCTGGCTCGCCTCATTCTTTCTTTGAAGGTTCAATTAGGCTCGCTCATCCTGGCTCGCCTCATTCTTTCTTTGAAGGTTCAATTAGGCTCGCTCATCCTGGCTCCCCCTCATTCTTTTTTTGAAGGTTCAATTAGGCTCGCTCATCCTGGCTCGCCTCTTTTCTTTCTTTGAAGGTTCAATTAGGCTCGCTCATCCGGGCTCGCCTCTTCTTTCTTTGAAGGTTCAATTGGGCTCGCTCATCCTGGCCTCGCCTCATCTTTCTTGAAGGTTCAATTAGGCTCGCTCATCCTGCTCGCCTCATTCTTTCTTTGAAGTTCAACTAGGCCGCTCATCCTGGCTCGCCTCATTCTTTCTTTGAAGGTTCAATTAGGCTCGCTCATCCGGGCTCGCCTCATTTTTTCTTTGAAGGTTCAACTAGGCTCGCTCACCCTGGTCGCCTCATCTTTCTTTGAAGGTTCAACTAGGCTCGCTCATCCTGGCTCGCCTCATTCTTTCTTTGAAGGTTCAATTAGGCTCGCTCATCCTGGCTCGCCTCATTCTTTTTTTTGAAGGTTCAATTAGGCTCGCTCATCCTGGCTCGCCTCATTCTTTCTTTGAAGGTTCAATTGGCTCGCTCTTTCCTGGCTCGCCTCATTCTTCTTTGAAGGTTCAATTAGGCTCGCTCATCCTGGCTCGCCTCATTCTTTCTTTGAAGGTTCAATTAGGCTCGCTCATCCTGGCTCGCCTCATTCTTTCTTTGAAGGTTCAATTAGGCTCGCTCATCCTGGCTCGCCTCATTCTTTCTTTGAAGGTTAAATTTAGGCTCGCCATCCTGGCTCGCCTCATTCTTTCTTTGAAGGTTCAATTAGGCTCGCTCATCCTGGCTCGCCTCATTCTTTCTTTGAAGGTTCAATTAGGCTCGCTCATCCTGGCTCGCCTCATTCTTTCTTTGAAGGTTCAATTAGGCTCGCTCATCCTGGCTCGCCTCATTCTTTCTTTGAAGGTTCAATTAGGCTCGCTCATCCTGGCTCGCCTCATTCTTTCTTTGAAGGTTCAATTTAGGCTCGCCCCAATCCTGGCTCGCCTCATTCTTTCTTTGAAGGTTCAATTAGGCTCGCTCATCCTGGCTCGCCTCATTCTTCTTTGGAAGGTTCAATTAGGCTCGCTCATCCTGGTCGCCTCATTCTTTCTTTAAAAGTTCAATTAGGCTCGCTCATCCGGGCTCGCCTCATTCTTTCTTTGAAGGTTCAATTAGGCTCGCTCATCCTGGCTCGCCTCATTCTTTCTTGAAGGTTCATTAGGCTCGCTCATCCTGGCTCCCTTAAATTCTTTCTTTGAAGGTTCAATTAGGCTCGCTCATCCTGGCTCGCCTCATTCTTTCTTGAGGTTCATTTAGGCTCGCTCATCCTGGCTCGCCTCATTCTTTCTTTGAAGGTTCAATTAGGCTCGCTCATCCTGGCTCGCCTCATTCTTTTTTTGAAGGTTCAATTAGGCTCGCTCATCCTGGCTCGCCTCATTCTTTCTTTAAAGGGTTCAATTGGGCTCGCTCATCCTGGCTCGCCTCATTCTTTCTTTGAAGGTTCAACTAGGCTCGCTCATCCTGGCTCGCCTCATTCTTTCTTTGAAGGTTCAATTAGGCTCGCTCATCCTGCTCGCCTCATTCTTTCTTTGAAGGTTCAACTTGCTCGCTCATCTGGCTCGCCTCATTCTTTCTTGAAGGTTCAACAGGCTCGCTCATCCTGGCTCGCCTCATTCTTTCTTTGAAGGTTCAATAGGCTCGCTCATCCTGGCTCGCCTCATTCTTTCTTTGAAGGTTCAATTAGGCTCGCTCATCCTGGCTCGCCCATCTTTCTTTGAAGTTCAATTAGGCTCGCTCATCCGGCTCGCCTCATTCTTTCTTGAAGGTTCAATTAGGCTCGCTCATCCTGGCTCGCCTCATTCTTTCTTGAAGTTCAATTAGGCTCGCTCACCTGGCTCGCCTCATTCTTTCTTTGAAGGTTCAATTAGGCTCGCTCATCCTGGCTCGCTCATTCTTCTTTGAAGGTTCAATTAGGCTCGCTCATCCTGGCTCGCCTCATTCTTCTTGAAGGTTCAATTAGGCTCGCTCATCCTGGCTCGCCTCATTCTTCTTGAAGGTTCAATTAGGCTCGCTCATCCTGGCTCGCCTCATTCTTTCTTTGAAGGTTCAATTAGGCTCGCTCATCCTGGCTCGCCTCATTCTTTCTTGAAGGTTCAATTAGGCTCGCTCATCCTGGCTCGCCTCATTCTTTCTTTGAAGGTTCAAATTAGGCTCGCTCATCCTGGCTCGCCTCATTCTTCTTTGAAGGTTCAATTAGGCTCGCTCATCCATGGCTCGCTCATTCTTTCTTTGAAGGTTCAATTAGGCTCGCTCATCCTGGCTCGCCTCATTCTTTTTGAAGGTTCAATTAGGCTCGCTCAATCCTGGCTCGCCTCATTCTTTCTTTGAAGGTTCAATTAGGCTCGCTCATCCTGGCTCGCCTCATTCTTTCTTTGAAGGTTCAATTAGGCTCGCTCATCCTGGCTCGCCTCATTCTTTCTTTGAAGGTTAATTAGGGCTCGCTCATCCTGGCTTCGCGCAAACTGTTGGGAAACCGTCAGCACATGCGAGTGGAAACTCTTAAGGTCATGTTCAGTCATCGGTTAATTGTTCAGAATTATCGTGGAAGTCAGCTAGTGCTGGTTGTCTAAAGCACACACGCGCGCGCACACAACACACACACACAACACACACAGAGAGAGAGAGAGAGAGAGAGAGAGAGAGAGAGAGAAGAGGAGAGAGAGAGAGCTCTCAATGCAAATATTTTCGAGAGAGATATTATTAGGATCAAAAATCGAAAAAGCATCTACCATGTGGCTGCAACATATCATCATTTTGATATGAAACATGGTTTCCTGGCACAGGTTTTACTAGAACATTGAACAAAAGTTTGTTTACAGTTATGATTTGTAATCGTAATGACCAATAACAATAGCAGCAAGAACCGCTGTGGTAACAATAGCAACAACGCTGACAGTGACAACAATAGGGTAAAAATTAATTGTAACAACAGCGACAAGAACACGAACAACGTCAACAACAGCAGCAACAGTCACAAAAACAACACAACAACAAACAAACAGAAACAAACAAAGAAAAACAAAACAAAATGGAGAACACTGATAGCAGAAATAGCAACGAGGGAACAACAATGACTGAAATCCCAGGGCCTAAAAGAAACATTGGCACACGTCAGTTATGCATAAATACAAGACTCCGAGAATGCCCCAAGAGTGATTTTCAGCAGCAGCACAGCACTACCACCATCACTGTCACCTTCTTACCACCACCACACCACCGCCACCGGCACCACTACCATCACCACAACCACCACCGCCACCACCCACCATCCATATATATCATCATTACCACGAGCGAAAACAACTTCTCGGTTAGTTCCCAGTTGCTCAAAATTCTCATTTGTGAATTATGAAGTAAAATGAACAAAGGAGGCAATTTCACCCATTCACTCACACGCAATGAAGACATTCTTGGCAGAAGTAAAGGCACTGGTTTGAATAATGGTTTAGGAAGGACAGGGGTATGCGGACACAATTCTCTCTTCTCTTCTGCGTACGAAGGCTGATACTCCTGCGGACACTCCCTGCATAGACAGGCAAGGATTAATCCCATCTGCCCAACAAAGGGAGTGGAGTTGTGTGTGAATGACGTTTTTATCCCGCCATTAAGGCAGCCATACTCTAGCTTCGGGGAAGGTGCATGCTATGTGTAAAGTGTCATTCATACCAACGGCCAAACTGGCCTTCTCTTCGGAAAGTTGGTGATGGGATTTGACGTGTGTGCAAGATGTTATGCGTGCGTTCACACAAGGAACCTCGGTTTATAGTCTCATTTCGAAGGACTGTAAGGGGAATGGAGTCAGAACCAATGTTAACTCCGAGGGAAAAATCCCCAGTACCGAAACAGCCCGGCGGAGATTCGAACCCACAACCCCAGATTACGAGTCCGGCGCTCTACCACTGAGCTATTCCGGCCCCCGGACACGATTCTAACGACAACATCTAAACGAAAAATTAACAGTGTAATATCAGTTCAGTCTTTAACACCAGCAGACCACTGGGCAAGTTCCCACTTCTATGTTGACCTCTAACGTCTTCAGTGCCCTGATGCCCAGTCACCCAACCATTCATGTTCTTCCCTACTCCCTCTCTGTCTCCCCAGTTTTCGCTCCTTCTGCGCCAATAGCGGCGCTGTGAAAATGTCCTGATCTTGATTACTGCCGCTTTCCTTGCCGAGTACGCTATGATCACATGTGCATCTCTCACAGTGAAAACTTCATCGAGAGAGATATTTGTATCGGTGTGGTCTCAGTTCTCTCTTGTGTGTGTGTACTCGCTTACTATCGAAAACGTGCATCATCAGCGTGACAGCTTATTTCGACGTAACATCCATGACGCATTAACCGTGTATATATGAACTCCACCATTTGTTCTGTTTCTAGTAATACGTTTACCTGTATCTCCTCTTCTACTTCGTAGAAATGGCGTTAAACAACCTGATCTTGTCATTAGATATTGTTCACAGTTTTTGTGCATATCATTAAAATGCCTTTTTTTATGAGAGCACAAAGCTATGATTATCAGAGATCATAATTTATATAAGAAAACTATGATTTGGGAAGGAAAGGGAGGCAATTTACCTATTTCCGACTCATGCGCTGTAAAGGGAAAGTAGGGGGGGGGGGGGGGGGGGGGCGTGAAGGAAGAAGACAGGACGGAAGGAGGATGGGATGGGTGCAAAGGAAGAGAGGAAGAAAGACATGAGAGAGGAAGACCTTACGTAAGTTTCTTTTTCAGTTTCTTCACAGCAGCAACCGCATGTGCACGCATGGTCAAACGAAATGACCTCGTTGCAGAGAAGGCTGCCATTTCCTTGACGTATCTACCTTTCGTCATGAATGCATTTTCGCCCAGACTTGCTCCAGTTCTTAGTCATCATCCTGATTTGACGTCACGCTTGACGTTCCTTTTTTAAATTTTTTTTTTTTAAACATACCCATTCTGGATTTCTGATTTTTTTTCGGCAGGATATTGAATTTTGTTCGAACAGAGACATAAACGCAAATTTGTAATGTTTTGACATCGTTTCGTATCAGATATTGTCAACATTTCTGTTCTGTTTGCTTCACTTACTTGATTCACTACAAATAATAAGCCTTTATTTTGCTGTATTTGTTAAGAAATATCTGCCTGTGACCAATCTCTGTTCTACGTCTACTGCGATGTTATTATCATCTGCTCCTGGTTTTTTTTCTTTTCTTTTTTCTTTCTTTCTTTAGTTCTTTCTTTTTCTTCTTCTTCTTTTTCTTTCGTTCTTTTCTGTCTTTCTTTTTTTTCTGTCCCATCTTCTGTGGCACTGCAGTGGCATGGCACCTACGGCGCTCATTCTGACCCGCCGTCCACAGTCACAGCCCGGCCCTGTTCGCCGCAGCCCTGCACCGGCAATCCATAGGGTCTGCTCCTGTTCTTTGTATGTAGGCTACATATTGCATAGTAAGGCCTCATCTTAATAAAATGTAAGTTGATGTTTGTGGCAATGGTGGTAACATAAAGCACTCGTCTCATGTAACGTAACTATTATCAAAATATAAAGCAACAGTTGTAATTGTAATTTCTCAAAACAACAAAACGGGACAACTTTGAAATATTAAACACATTGCTGAAATATTAATTTGTACGTTGAATACGCTGGCCATTCGGCAATATTTCGTGCAAAGGATGGCTGGAAAAGGCCCATCAATAATTCTGGTTATCGCAAATTATTTGTGCTGGCACACACATACACAGACAGACAGACAGACAGACACAACAACAGACACACACACACACACACACACACACACAACACACACACACACACACACATCACACACACACACACCACATCACACACAGAACACACACACACACACACACACACACACACACACACACACACACACCTCTGTCAGTGTGTGTATATATGTAAATGCGCATGCACCCCCCCCCCCTCCTCCTTTTAACCGCCCACTCACGCACATTTACAATGACGGGTAAGTGAAACATGGTGATTACACAGACTCAGTTTATGACACAGGTGTGCAAAAAATCGTCCGTCACTTATATCGATCATGACTTAAGTCAGGAAGGCTGGAAAAAAAGGAACACGGAGAACAAGAAGAAGGTTAAAGAAAAAAAAAACCGAAGAAGAAGAAAACAAACTGGAGACCACCACCAACAGCAGGAGGGGGTATAAATAGTAGCAAAACTTTCCGCTAATTAAAAGGAGGAGGAGGACGACGAAAAGGGGATGAAAAACAACAACAAAAAACAAGAAACGAAGACGTAGACGGTGAAAAAAAAAAGTGGGGGGGGGGGGGGGGGGGGCTAACAACAACAGAAGAAGAAGAAAAAGTAGAAGGAGAGAGAAGAAGGAGGAGGAGGAGGAGGGGAAGAGAAGAAGAAGAAAGAAGAAGAAAAAGATGATGAATGATGATGAATGATGATGATGATGATGATGATAGTGATGATGACGATGATGATAATGATGAAGAATGATGATGATGATGATGATGATGATGAT
>CM031603.1:55929064-55946564 GCA_018398815.1 Conus ventricosus
CGTTGCGTGCGTGCGTGGTGCTGTGTGTGTGTTGTGTGTGTGTGTGTGCTCGTGCTGCTGTTATGCTGTTGCGTGCGTGCGTGGGTGTGTGTGTGTGTGTGTGTGTGTTGTGTGTGTGCGGCGCGTGCGTCGGCGCTGTTGTGTGTGTGTGTATGTGTTGTTGTGTGTGTGTGTGTGTGTGTGTGTGTGTGTGTGTGTGTGTGTGTGGTGTGTGTGTGTGTGTGTGGTGTGGTGTGTGTGTGTGTGTGTGTGTGTGGGTCGATGCTTGTGTGTGTGTGTGTGTGTGTGTGTGTGTGTTGTGTGTGTGTGTGTGTGTGTGTGTGTGTGTGTGTGTGTGATGTGTGGTGTGTGTGTGTGTGTGTGTGTGTGTGTGTGCGCGCGTAAGTGCGTTCGGGCGCTTGTGTATGTGTGTGTGTGTGTGTGTGTGTGTGTGTGTGTGTGTGTGTGTGTGTGTGTGTGTACGCGCGAGCGCGCGTGCAATTGCTTGTATGTGTTTAATATCAGTGAATGCGCAAGAGCGAGTGTATGTGTGCCAGTGCGCATATGTGCACGGCCGTGCATACACATCTGCATGCCAGTAACCCATGAAACAGAAGGAAGACTCCCATACTGAAGGAAGTGCTAAAATGACAAGTTTTCAGCATAGACAGATAGTTAGATAGAAAGACCGGTCTGCTGGACGCAGAAAGACGTTTCCTGTAGAGCAGAGAGGGACACTGGTTAGGGGTGGTGGTGGGAGGAGGAGGATGGAGGGTGGTGGGATTGGAAGAAAGGGAAGTTGAATGAGGGAAGAAAGAAGGGGAAGCGGGCAAGGAGAGGAAGAATAAGGAAGTTTAATCAGGAAGATGAACGTGAGACAGCTGCTAGGGGGCTTAAAGGGGGCGATTTGGGATTGACAAAACCTGTTTCGTTTTCTTTTGTTTTTCTTTGAAAGGAGAATGGCCGTAGAGTGGTTGGTGGATTCCTCGCAGCGTGAGTGTGCGGGGGAAAAGTAAGGGTCTCTGCCACACTAGTCTTTTCGAAACTTACAGTTGGGCATGTGGGGTCAAATCTTGCAGTTAGCAGTTCGGTCGAGTAAATAAATCATCGACTCTGACCTGTCCGTTCGAAATACTGCATATAGTGAGCTACGTGTACAATCATATCCTACTCCCACCAGGTGTCATCACAGAATGATGGGAAGCCAGGAAGAGGAAGGAGTGATGGTAGTGTGGGCGCGAAGGTGCAGTGGGGCGGAGGCTGGGGGAGGGGGAGGGGGGGGAGGGCGGCAGGGCACCTGTGGAACACAGGTCTGATACCACTAATAATAATAATAATAATAATATAATAATAATAATAATAATAATGAATACTTATATAGCGCCTATTCTCGGCTAGAGGCCAAGCTCTAAGCGCTTTACAATCAACACTCGTTTACACAACGGGCTGCCTACCTGGGTAGTGCCGACTGAAGAGCTGCCAGCTGGCGCTTCATTCAGTCGTTTCCCGTGTCATCCAGTCAGTATCGTTCAATATCGAACACTCATTTTCCTTACTTCCTTCATTCTTTCCATTTCTCAAGCAGGGTGCATGCTATGTGTAACGTGTCATCCATACCAACGGCCAAACTGGCCTTCTCTTCCGAAAGTTGGTGATGGGATTTGACGTGTGTGCAAGATGTTATGCGTGCGTTCACACACGGAACTCGGTTTATAGTCTCATTCGAAGGACTGTATGGGAAATGGAGTCAGAACCAATGTTTAATCCGAGGGGAAAATCCCCCTGTACCGAAACGCCCCGGCGGAGGTTCGAACCCGCAACCCCAGGATCACCAAGATTACGAGTCCGGCGCTCTACCAACTGAGCTATTCCGGCTCCCACTAGAAAGAGAACGATTTTAAGTGGGCAATGAATGCGCCTTTTTTCACTCACATGTGTAACAACGAGTCCTTGTAATGATATTGCTTTAGTTGTCTGTTTGTGTGCCTCTTTCTCTCTCTCTCTCTCTCTCTCTCTCTCTCTCTCTCTCTCTCTCTCTCTCTCTCTCTCTCCTCTCTCTCTCTCTCTCTCTCTCTCTGTGTGTGTGTGGTGTGTGTGTGTGTGTGTGTGTGTGTGTGTGTGTGTGTGTGTGTGTGTCAGTACGTCAAAATATTACGTCACGCGGATGATGCACATTTTCAATACGTGTGAACTAATACCACATTGTCTGTCAGACACAGGTAACTGGGGAGAACTTTTCACTTCGTGGTCACTCCGTGACTGGCAGAGAGAGAGAGAGAGAGAGAGAGAGAGAGAAAGGGGAGTAGTAGTAGTAGTAGTAATCAAGGTCAGGACATTTCAAATTGCTGCAGTCTAGAAGGGAGGGACGGGCAGAGGGGGCACGTGGAAGGGAGTGGGAGAAACTGGCAGTGGCTGGAATATGCAACGGGTAGGTGGAGGGAGGAGAGAGAGAGAGAGAGAGAGAGAGGGTGGGCAATGGCCCTAGAGCGCCAAAATGCAGTGGCTTACACGAAAGTGAGGACTTGGGGAGTCTGCTGCCTTGTACTGTCTGCTATACACACTTCTGCGCTTGTCATCAGGAGGTGGTATTGTACTCACTTACACTTCTCTTTCCCCACCCACCTTGTGACTGTCATTCAGCTGTTGCACGCTAGGCAAATTGTCTTCTGTTTCAGCATTGTGAGATAGGGCATTTTTAGACCATTGTTTATTTGGGGGAAAATGCACGTGTTTCAATTAAAACAAATCAGATTCTTTAGATCTATTGATAGCTATAGCGTTGTAGGGTTTGGTGTGGATCGACATTCTGTGTGGATCTGGATTTGATGTGGATCTTGATTTGGTGTGGATCTGGATATGGTGGGGATCTGGTTTTTGGCATGGATCTGGATTTGGTGTGGATCTAGATTTGGCATGAATCTGGATTTGGCATGGATCTGGATGTGGTGTGGATCTGGATTCGGTGTGGGTCTGGATTTGGTGTGGATCCGGATTTGGTGTGGATCTGGATGTGGGTAGATCTGGATTTGGTGTGGATCTGGATTTGGTGTGGATCTGAATTTAATGTGGAACTGAAACTTAATGCATGATAACTGAAACAGACCACAGAGCTACTCTTTATGCAACAAACTGAAACTTGATACAGATTAACTGAAACAGGTCGCAGCGCTACACTCTATGCAATAGACTGAAACTTAAAACAAGATAACTGAAACAGAGTGCAACGTCACTTGAAAACAAAGCCAAAATGCTCACCATAAAACCGAAAAAGAAGGTGGTTCAAAGTAACACTTTTTTTCAATACATAATATGAAACAACAGTTTTTAACAGACATGAACAAAAACATACTCCTCAGTTCACATCAACATGACCATTATCACAACCAGCACGGAAATGAAAAGATCATTCACCTGCTAACAGTAATTTGGTGAGCATTATTGTATGTATGATTTATATCTATTGCTTTTTAAAGTCTGCAGAAGACAAATTTGTCGAAAATGTGCTTGTCTGTTTTACATTTAGTATTACAATAAGCGTTACTTTGACCTTGTCGTTTCTTTTTCTGTATGTGAAAATTGTGGCTTGAAACGTAACGCGTTTAAGATGTAAACATACTAAATATCTTTAATGTTTCTTTGGGGGGAGAATGTTATAACACATCGAATTTTGTTCCAAATTCCTTCACGAAGAAGTTTTGGCCTGATTTACTGGCAATCAACGGGTTTTCTGAAGACGATCTAAAAGCCATGATTGCTAACCATTTACTGTTTCTCTCTACGGCAAACATTTTTTCCTCGAAGTCCCATTGGGACAGTTCTGTGATCTGTTCATTTATAGAAAATCTTAAGAGTTGAAAAAAAAACGCTGTTCATACAATTAGGAAGAGGCGTTGAGGATGACGCACAGGAAGATGGGGACATGCCTGTTGTATATTAAGTCTTGTGTATCCCTGACGATGTCAAACAACTTTTAAGATCCGTCTAAAAACGTTAAATTAAGCAAAAGAAAGTAAAGCAAAGCAAAGCAAAGCAAATCACACACACACACACACACACACACACACACACACACACACACACACACACACACACACATACACACACACACACACACACACACACACACACACACACACACACACACAGCACGCACGCACGCACGCACGCACGCACGCACGCACGCACGTACACTCATAGGCACGCACGCAAACACTCACAAACACATAGACAGACAGACAGACAGACAGACACACACATACACACACACACACACACACACACACACCACACACACACACACACACACACACACACACACACACACACACACACACACACAAGCGCGCACGCACTCACGCACGCTCTCTCTCTTTCTCTCTCTCTCTCTCCACACCACACACACACACACACACACACACACACACACACACACACACACACACACACACACACACACACACACGCGCACGCACACGCACGCACACTGGCGCAGGAAGACACTCAAACGTTGCGTAAAATGTGTTAGCAGAGATCGAGAAGGTCTTCCACTTTCTCTGGTTTCTGGTCTGAGGCGTGTATGTCTGCCTCCTGCTCTCCTCCCTCCCCCACGCCCCCTTAGCGCGCGCGCCTGTGTGTGTAAGTGTTCGCGCGGAAATTTGTACATATGCACGTACGATCATATGTAACAACCACCGCCACCCACCCCACCACCATCCCCACCCTACAGACTCTTTCTGTGTCTCTGGAATCTGTTCCTTTCTCTGGATATGCGTACGCGTGATTGTGTGTGTGTGTGTGTGTGTGTGTGTGTGTGTGTGTGTGTGTGTGTGTGTGTGTGTGTGTGTGTGTGTGTGTGTGAGTGTGTGAGTGTGTGTATGTGTATGTGTGTGTGTGCGCGTGTTGTGTGTGTGTGTGTGTGTCAGTACAACACTATGTTAATCTGACAGTAAATGGTTTTCAGTCAGTCAGTCAGTGTGTGTGTGTGTATGCACGCACGTGTCGCGTGTGTACATGAGCGTGTGCGTGTACGTGTATGCATACGAGCGGTGCATGTTTCTGTCATTGCGTGCGCAACGGCAATGTCAAGTGAACGACGCCAGCCTAGAGAAAACTGACAAGGAACGTGCAGTCTCATTTCACCTTCTACATCATGCTCGCCGCCAGAGTGTCACTTTCACTTGAGCAGAAAGATAAGAGGAAGAAGAGGGTGGTCAGGCTGGAAGGCAGTGGAGGGTAGGGGGAAAGTGGGGGGAGAGGGAAGAAGCTAGGGGAGGGAGGTGGGTTGCAGAGGGTGGAGAAAGGAAGGAGGGAGGGAGGGAGGGAGGGAGAGAGGGATCTGACAACACAGACACTACTGTGTGTGGAAGGATTCAAGTCGCTCGGCCAACAAAATCTGCGAGACAACATGAGCTGGGGTAGGTATCCGGAGTAAAATGGCAGAGACTGGAGACGCGAAGGGATGGGGGTTGGGGAGGGTGGGGGGGGGGGGGGGGGAGGGTGGGTGGGGGGGGAGATATTGGAATTGGGTCAAGGAGGAAGGAGGAAGGGGAACGAGGAGAGTCAAGGGGAACGTTTTGAGATGAGGGTGGTGCAGTTGTCTCTAACATTCCGGGGGGTGTGGTGGAGGTGGGGGGTGGGAGGGTGGGTGGGAGGGGTGAGTGTTGTTGAATTTTTCAACCATAAGCTCTGACAAGCAACAGACGAGAGGGGAAAGGAAAAGAAAAGGCAAGTTAAGAAATAGAAGAAGGAAAGTTTAAGGGAGGAGAGCGAACTGCAAAGAATGGAAGGAGAAGAGAGAGGAGAGAGAGAGAAGGAGAGAGAGAGAGGGGAGGAGAGAGAGAGGGAGAGAGAGAGAGTGAGAGAGAGAGAGTGATTGAATGATTGACTGACTGACTGACTGATTGATTGATTGATTGATGATCGATTGATTGATTGATTGATTGATTATGAGGTTCATTCTCAAGGGTGACACACGAGCGAGAAGATGTACACATTGTACATTGTACATTGTACTTTCGTGCTTTTCTGTGTTTAAAGGGAAGGGTTTGAAAAAAGAGTAATGAAGCCAGTAACAACTGACACGCCCTTCCATATAGTCATTCACGGCCTCATTCTCCCTTGTCGCTCCTTCCGCCCCCCCCCCCCCCATCCCTCCCATTTTCGTTTTCTCACAGTCTGTCTGTCTGTCTGTCTGTCTCTCTCTCTCTCTCTCTCTCTCTGAGTGTGTGTGTGTGTGTGTTTCGTTCGTTCGTACTTCTGTTTAACGTCTGTTCACTTTGAGTGATATTAGACGTGAATGAAAGAAGAGAGTGACTGACTGACTGAATGGTTAAATGAATAAGCCTATGTGTTGTGTAAGCATGAATGTAGGCCTTTGTATGTGAGTGTGTAAGTGTATGTATCTGTATATGTGTCTAAACTGAACAATAAACAAATCAACAATCTTAAATACAACAATTAGTGGGGGGAAAAACCCCAAACATATAGCAAGAAAGCAAAAATCCTTCACTATTTATACAAAATGAGTTAGCTCAAAAGTATCTAAATAAAAACTCCAATCGGACTATGTATTAAGTATTCAGCAATTTCGATCAGCAGAGAATGATTCGAAAGTAGATCTTGCAAGTTTTTTTCAGAAAAGTATTGGATCGTAATGATGTTGGTAAGAAAGTAGTCAACTTGTGACAATTGAATAAAATGTGGTTCAGTGTTATTTCTTTACCACAAATATAGTTAGTATTCTTACTAAAACTTTGTTTTCAAAGCATTTAGCTTTAATCGAATTATAAGGGAAGATATTTGTCTGGATAATAAACTGGAAGATCAGGCATTTTTCTTAATACAAGGTCTATTGGAAAAGCTTCCCATTGGTTGGATGAAATCTCGGTTGACGTATCAACATTTGTTTGAGCTCTCTTCCGTGCAGTCGATTCAAGGGTACGATAACATTCCACTACTGACGGTTTTATTTTCAACTCATAAAATGACCCTACTTTTTTAGCACCTTTTTTCGCAGCCCTATCAAGCCAGTTCTTTTCCCAAGTATAAACTGTATGCGAAGGAATCCAGCAAAATTCTATAGTAATGCCTTTAGACACCAGACAGTATAAAAGATATTTAATTTCAACACAAGGTCGGGTCGTGTCGATTTATTAGAGGAGTCAAGGGCAAGTAGGGACTGATTTTGAATCTACAAAGAAAACTATCTGAGCGAAGTTAATAGGAAGATCTGTTAGAAATTCCATTGCCATCATTATAGCTACTAATTCGGCTGTGAATATAGATAAATTGCAACCCAGAAAGAACGATCTTTGAATTTAAGGGAAGGAATAACAAATGCTGCACCAACATTTCCATCATCTAAAACGGAACCATCAGTAAACACTTAAAATGATTTTGATATCTTTCGTATACATGTGATTTTGCTAATTTGTGATGATATTAACATTTACCCTTTTTTTAATATCTGAATAACCAGTATCAAGAATAGGTTTTGGGATCTCCCATTGTGGAAATAGATGAAGAAGATGGTTTTTTAGCCACTTCTTTAATATCTATTTTTGAACATTTAATCAATTCAGAGTATATGTAGCTATTGTTTCTTGCGATTTAATCGTAATTGCCCTTTTTGGAAAGTCAGTGTACGATCTAATTTTAAATCTTCTTGAATGTAATTATCGCCAGCACTCGATTTTTATGACAAATTTTGATGCAGCTAGTTCACGATAATCATCAAGGGGCAAAATTCCAGCTTCTCTATATGTCTTTGCGTTTGAGGCATGTATAGGGATACCGAGAGCAAATTTAATGGCTTTGCAATCCAAACTTTGTAATTTTTTTAGAGAAATTTTGGAGCGCTAAAATACACTTCTTGACCATATGTAAGTTTTGATCTGACAAGAGCAATAGAAAGATGAAGTAGAGTTTTTGAATCCATTCCCCAGGGTAGTCTGCTTATGATCTTTAGTAATTCAAACTTTTCCTGGCCTTTGTTAATATATATTCAAAATGAATATTCCAAGATAATTTTGGAGTAAAGAAAAATCCTAAAAAATTTGATACTTTGTTTATATTCTAAAGGTTCCCTAGAAGTTTAAAGACTGGTTAAATTTTCTGGATTGCTTCCTGCATTAAACAACATCATATTTGTTTTTTCAGTGGACAAGGACAGACCATTTTCTCTCATATAGTTCCCTATGCTATCTAAATCTCTTTGATATAGTCTTCTAACATAATTCTGTGCTCTTTGTGGAGTTGACTTTTTCAGAGTTACTTCCATCCACATACAGATGTCATCTGCGTATTGCACTAGAACGACATTTTTTGAGACTGCTTTTGGGGAGGTCGTGAATAAGGATGTTAAAAAGAATAGGTGCTAATACTGAACCTTGCGGAATTCCCATGTCTAGTTTTCTGAGTGTTGAGTGTCTTCTGCCTACTCTGGCTAACATATTTCTATTATTTAAAAATGATTTTAATATAATTGTACATGTTTCCAGATATTCCAATCAGTTTCAGTTTGTATAACAAGCGCCTGTGCCAGACTTGGTCATTTGGCTTTTTTAACATCAAAGAAGGTAGCGAGTATACTTTTCCTACGAGCAAATGACGCTTTCTTTGAGTAGATAATTTAACCAAGTGCTCAACTGTAGATCTTCCTTTCATAAATCCAGCTTGATTAATTGGTATTACATTGTTCTTTTCACAAAAGTACATGAGCCTGTTTAAAACAATTTTTTCTACAAGTTTACCACAATGGGAAGTGAGAGCTATAGGGCGGTAGCTGTTTTTGTCATTCATAGGTTTTCCAGGTTTTAAGATTGGAACGACTATTGAATCTGTCCATATTTGAGGAACAACGCCATTTTCCCAGCAGTTCTGAACTATATGATGTAGGAAAACAATGCAGGTATAGGAGATGTTTTAACATTTCATTGTTCACAATATCAAAACCAGCAGAGCATCTTTTGTTGCTGATACCATATATTGCACTTTTCAACTCTCTGATTGTTATCGGTGCATTAATAGAGAGATCATTATCAGATCAGTGTGTGTGTGTGGTGTGTGTGTGTGTGTGTGTGTGTGTGTGTGTGTGTGTGTGTGTGTGTGTGTGTGTGTGTGTGTGTGTGACTGGTCTTTGTCTGTTTGTCCGTTTGTCCGTCTGTCTGTTTGTCTGTCTGTCATTCTGTCTGTGTTTCATTGTCTGTCTGTCTGTGTATCTGTGTATTTGTCTGTGTATTTGTCTGTGTATCTGTCTGTGTATCTGTCTGCCTGTCTGTCTGTCTGTCTGCTTCTGTGTGTGTGTGTGTGTGTGTTGTGGCGCGCGCGCGCGCGCGCGCGTGTGTGTGTGTGTTTTGTGTGTGTGGGTGTGTGTGTGTGGTGTGTGTGTGTGTGTGTGTGGTGTGTGTGTGTGTGTGTGTGTGTACCTCTGTCTCTGTCGCTATCTTTGTCTGTCTGTCTGTCTCGCTGTCAGTCTGTCTGTCTGTTCGTCCGAGTTCTCTCTCTCTCTCTCTCTCTCTCTCTCTCTCTCTCTCTCTCTCTCTCTCTCTCTCTCTCTCCATGTGCCTTTACCCGTCATAACCACCAAACATCACATATTTATCCTTTTCATTCCTCTATCCACAGACCAATGACTTCAGTTTTTCATCGGTAGAGAGAGAGAGAGAAGAGAGAGAGAGAGAATGAGAGAGAGAGAGGAGAGAGAGAGAGAGAGAGAGAGAAGAAGGAGAGAGAGAAGAGAGAGAGAGAAGGAGAGAGAGAGAGAGATGAGAGAGAGAGAGAGAGAGAGAGAGAAGTGCAGCAGCAAAACCCTATCTTGTGAAACTGTTTGAACAGAAACACTGTTTGTTTTGTCTCTGATTTGTTCCTTTAGAGGGGGTTTCAGGAAACCCATGACACCCCCTGGGCACTTTCGACCTCTTCCCCCCCTCTACCTTCAGAAGGGGCACGGGAAAAAGTCTTTGACCAGTAATTTTAAGGGAGGTTGTGACTTTGAAAAAAGATTCCACACACACACACAACACACACCACACCAAACAACAACAAAACCCCACAACCCAACACGCACGCACGCACGCACGCTTGCACGCACGCACGACGCAGCACGACGCACGCACGCAGACCCCGACAACACACACACAACACCCACACACCACACACACCACGCACACGCGGGGCACGCAGCACGCGGCATGTCTAATTCACGATTAGGGGAAAGCGTTAAATGAATGACACACACACACACACCCAACAACACACCACAAAACCACAAACACAAACACACCCCACACACACTACCAACAACACACACAACCACGCCCCACGCACGCAAGCCGCATGCACGACAACACACACGCAACACTCGCACAAAAGCACACATCGCACCAAACACACATCCCATACACCTCACACACACCCCCAAAACCATATATACACACCGGAGTGGCCACGACCACAAAACAAAACCCCCCACCACACACACCACACACACACACACACACACCCCCAAACAACCCACACACACACACACACCACACACACACAAAAAAAAACTTATGACGACAACAAAACTGAAAAAAAAATGACACACACACACACACACACACACACACCCCAAAAACCACACACAACACACCACACACACACCCCAAACCACAAAACAAAAACGTATGACGACAAAAAGAACCTGCCAAAAAAATGGGACACACAACACACACACAACACACCACACAACACACCACCCACCACACCACAAAAACCCCACCCACACAAAAAAAAAAGTATACGAAAACAAAAACCTGCCAAAACCACACACCCCAAGACACGCCCCACGCACGACCCGCACGCACGCAGACGCACCCGACGCAGCAGCCGCACGAAAAACACACACCACACAAACACACACCACACACACACACACACACCACAACACACACCAAGGTGACGACAACAAAAAACGCCAAAAAAAAAACGTATATTATCCTGATTGTAATTATGGGGGGGAAGTAGGGGTGGAGAAACAAAAGTGAAAGTAAAAAACCCCATGGATTGTTTGTGCACGTGCAGTGAACTGTACCAAAAACTTTGAGGAAAGAATATGAAGCTATTTTTTTCTAAAAACTATACTTTCACCCCTCCCCCCTCCCCCAAATTCACTCCTTTGTTTTTCTATATCTAAAATCAGAAAATTAAATGGGTTGTGCCCTTTGGGGGGAGGGGTGGGGGACAATAGTCTTCTTGCATCGTAAAAGACACTTATAAGGTAAAATTTTATCTGTTAATGGGTTTTACTTAGGGTGTAAAGTGAGGTTTGAAAATGAAAAAAAAAACATGTATCTTTTTTTTAGAGGTTTGGAAAAACATTGGGGACATTTGCAAGGTAGGGGTGGAAAATGCGAGTCTTGTTAAAGCTATACGGATTTGACATGGGGAAAACAGTTATTAAGGGTTAAGTTTAAGCTTGAACGGATCGGAAGAAGGTAAAGAGAAAAAAGGCCGTTCACACTGTTAATAAAAAAATGACAGAAACAACACTTTAGGAGGGGGACTTGGGGCAGTCTTTGTGTCGTGTGTTTTTGCAGTCGGCATATCCCAAACCCCTTGCGTAAATTCTGAACATTTTAGTAGCTTTAAACAGGTACCCCCCCGGGCTTTACCTTTGAAAAGGTAAGAATGGATAGGACGTTGGGAAAATTTTGCGACGGTTTACTGCTGGAACCAAAAAAAGGTATACCCCAAGGGGCCGTTGGGCAGAAAGAAGACTGCCTTCAACCCCCAAAATTGAGTTGGGTCCCCCAGTGGTGATCTGGGGGTTGAACAACCTTTTCCCCCTGGGGTTTAGCAAAATTTGGGCAGTATTTTTGGGCTTGGGCCCCCTGGCCTTTTGGGGTATCTTTTTCTTTATACCCGGAACAGGCACCGTACCAACAGTTACGTGATATTTAACATTGAGAAGACTACACACCACGCCGCACGCCACGCACGCACGCACGCACGCCGCAGCCGCACGCACGCACGCACACACACACACAATTTTTTATATAATATTTTAAAAATAAAATTTTTAAAATTTTATATATATATTAATATATATATGTATATAATATAAATATAAATTTTAAAATATATATATACAGAGGAGAGAGAGAGAGAGAGGAGGAAGAGAGAGAGAAGAAGAGAAGAGAGAGGGAGAGAGAGAGAAGAGGAGAGGAGAGGGAGAGAGAGAAGAGAGAGAGACGGATTTACTGTGAACAGTTACCCCCAAATTTTTCCCCCAGACCCCAAACCCCATCGAAAAAGGAGGTCTTATTATGTGTGGAGAAAGGGGAAAAAGTGACGACTAACAAAAGAGGTGAAAAAACAGAGGCGAGGGGGAAGGGGGGGAGGTAACAAAAAGGGGGCAATGAGCTTGACCCCGTGGTCTTCCAAAATGCAGCTATGTTTTTTGCAGGAATATTTCTTGATGACCATGAAGATACGAGCAATAAAATACAGGCAATGCAAACAATGCAATACAATACAAAACAAAAAGTACACCCCCTTAGCGCAGTACAACACGCAGATTTCAATCCCTTTTCCCAAACCAATCAATCCAATCCAACCCCCTCCAAATCCGTTCCAATAAAGTACAATGCAATGCAAGAAACAGAAATATTTTCAGTCCAAAGCAAACATGCAATCAATACAAAACAATGCAAGACAAAACAATTTAGGCACAATCTCTAAATCCTTCAGAATTTGTTTTCTTGGGCCCTTGTCAAGGGCAATGTTAAAAAAAAGAGAATCAGGAGAAAAAAACCTGGGTGGGGGGTAAGGGAAACGTGCCAAACCAATATGTAAAGCAAAAAAAAGAAATTTTTTTTTCCACAAAAAAGAAGATGAGGAAAAGAAAAGAAGAAAATGAATATGGGGAAACAGAAAGGTTAAAAACGACATGGGCTTGGAAATAAAAAAAAGAACGAAACGACTGCGCGATTTTAAGAAATAGTTATTAAAACGAAGTATATAAAAATCATGTACCAGTGTTTACATTTTGTTTTAGTATTAAGAGTGGCTAAGTGGGACATAGTATTAGCATATTGCCAGTTACAAGAGGTTGCATCTTTTGAAATATTGCGTATGGGTGATGCCCTTTTATGATTTTCAGGATAGTTATAGTTTATTTGCGTTTTAAGTTTTCAAATGTATTTGCTCAATTCAGTTTGGTTTTTAGTGTTTTTCTTTGTGAATGACTGTCTGTGGTTTGCATATATGGTTTTGAAGTGGTTTTCAGGATCCCGAATGTATGTTTTTTTTACATGTTCTGATGTCACGGTAGCTGGTATACAAATGTGTGAACATTTATGCTTAGTGGACACTGTTTTTTTTGGTGAAAATTGTAGGATTTCCTTTCTTCACCTTCTTTGCTGTTTACAAAAGTAAATAACTGCAGGCACAAAATGGAAATCGTGTTAGTGAAAACACCGTACAACAACCTGAAAAATCGCCCAAACACGTGAACCAACACGCACGATAAAAATAGTGAAAACCGAAAATGGGGACAGGAGAGATGTAAACAAAGATGGGGATAGGAGAGATGTAAACAAAGATGGGGATAGGAGAGATGTAAACAAAGATGGGGGATATAAGACATGTAAACAGAGATGGGGATATGAGACATGTAAACAAAGATGGGGATAGGAGAGATGTAAACAAAGATAGGGACAGGAGAGATGTAAACAAAGATGGGGATAGGAGAGATGTAAACAAAGATGGGGATATGAGACATGTAAACAGAGATGGGGATATGAGACATGTAAACAAAGATGGGGATAGGAGAGATGTAAACAAAGATGGGGGATAGGAGAGATGTAAGCGAAGATGGGGATAGGAGAGATGTAAGCAAAGATGGGGATATGAGACATGCAAACAAAGATGGGGATAGGAGAGACGTAAACAAAGATAGGGACAGGAGAGATGTAAACACAGATGGGGATAGGAGAGACGTAAACAAAGATGGAGATAGGAGATATGTAAGCGAAGATGGGGACAGGAGATATGTAAACAAAGATAGGGACAGGACAGATGTAAACAAAGATGGGGACAGGAGACATGTAAACAAAGATGGGGACAGGAGAGATGTAAACAAAACGGTGATAGGAGATATGTAAACAAAGACGGGGATAAGAGAGATACAACGGAGATGGAGATTAAAACAGGTAAAACCAAGGATGACAGTTAGTAAGATGAAAAATGAGGACTGAATAAAAGAATCAAAAACGTTTAAGGTGACAAGAGAATGCAAAACTAGGACAGGATAAAAGAGATAAAAACGAAGATGGGGAATAAGATGTGACGAAACTGAAGATGAATATAAGAGAGATGAAAACGAAGATGAAGAGGAATAAGATGTGACGAAACTGAAGATGAATGAATACAAGAGAGATGAAAACGAGGATGGGAATAAAAGAGATGAAAATGGACAGGGAAATAAGAGAGAGAAGGAAAGAAAACCACGAACATGGGGATAAGGAAAGACAAAATCGAAGACGGCGATAAGACAAACAAAAATAAAATTGGAGACAGGAAAGATAAAAACGAAAATGGGGAAAGGCCAAACAACATCGAAGATTGGGACAGGAGAGATGAAAATGAGGATACAGGGGAAAAAAGGAAACGCAGAGAGGATAAAGGAGAAAAGATATTTGGAGGGAATGAAAGAAATTTAAAAAAAAAAACAGAAAAAAAAAAGATAGAAATAAGAGTGGCGATGGACGAGATAAACACAGTGATGGAAATGAAAAAAAAAAAACAAGTACGGAGGTAAGAGAGATGAAAGAAATTAGGATAAGTGAGATAATAATCGAAGATGGGGGATACAACGGAGGATGGAGATAGCGGAGATAAAAACGAGATTGGGGATAGCTGAAAAACAAATGAATATATACAAAAGACGTATATTCATTTTAAAAATCAAGAGGATAACACGGAGGGAAAAAATGGGGATAAGTGAGGTACAGACAAGGATAGGGATAGCATGGATAAAACTGAGGATGGAGATAAGACAGATAAAAACGAGGATAAGGATGAGGGAGATGAACATGACGATGAGGGTTAGAGAAATGCAACGAAGGTGAGGATATACAGCTACCAGAATGAGGATGGGGACAACAACAACAACAACGATAACAACGACAACAACAACAACAACACACACACACTGCGCGCGCACACGCACACACACACACACACACACACACACACACACACACACACACACACCCCACACACACACACACACACACCGTATGCTGGCGATTACCAAGATAAAAACGGCAATGATTTTCTCCAATTTACAAAGGAAAAACAACTCTGATGATGATTCCTCCATTCATTCGGCTTTTTTAACTTTCATTTTGTCGAGAGCAGCGACGTGTAAAAGGAAGGGTATGATTTGGAGACGTGGACAGAACTTTCTTCCTTTGTTTCTTGGTCTGGTTTCGTTCTGTCAAGGATGGACGAGTGCAAAGGGTTTGTTTTTTTTTTCGCTCGAAGTCATGGACAAAATGTTTGCGTGTGTGTTTGTTCGCCCACCCGTGTGTGTGTGTGTGTTGTGTGTGTGTGTGTGTGTGTGTGTGTGTGTGTGTGTGTGTGTGTGTGTTGTGTGTGTGTGTGTTGTGTGTGTGTGTGTGTGTGTGTGTGTGTGTGTGTGTGTGTGCGAGCGCGCACGCTGTGTGTGAGTGTGTGTGTGTGTGTGTGTGTGTGTGTGTGCTGTGTGTGTGTGTGTGTGTGTGTGTGTGTGTTGTGTGTGTGGTGCGCGCGCGCTCGTGTGTGTGTGTAGATTGTCTGTGGCTCCCATGGTTTTCAGATTGTGAGCAGTGAGGTCGTTGTTTGTTGTTGTTGTTGTTGTTGTTGTTTTGTCTGCAGTAAATACTCTTTCTTTCTTTCCCATATTTTTTCTATCTGTATTCCTTTGCGTCTTTTTTGCCTGCAGCTGTCCATCTTTGCTGCTATTTTTTTGTTTTAGCTTTTAGAATTTTTGTCATGTTTTTTATTTCATTTTATTTCAAATTATTTTTACGATAATCGGGTGGTAAGGGAAAATGATGTCGGGTGTATGACATTTTTTTTCATATTTACTTTCATTTATTTATTTATTTTTACCTTTTTTGTTTTTCTTTTTAATCATTTGTTTTTATCTTTCTTTTCCCCTGTCTGTGTGGACGGGGTTAAATGGACACTGCTTCGGAAGACGTCTGACTGTTGACGTGTTTTTTTTTTTTCTTTTCTTTTAGCCTCTCTGTCTTTTTTGTTTTTTCCTTCTGTACTTGCTTTTCTTTTTTTTGTCGAGAACATCCAAGGGGAAAGAAAGACATGCTTTGGAACCGTCACAACTAGTTTTTTTTCTTCTTTGATTCTTCCTCTTCTTTCACTTTCTTTCGATCTTCCATTTCTTTGACTCTTTCCTTCCTTCAGCTTTGTTTTGGCTTGCTTTGTTTCTTTCGTTTTTCAGCTCGCTTTGTTTCGTTCCTTTCACTTTTGTTTTCTCTTTTCTCTTCCTTTGTTATTTTGTGCTTTCTTTGTTTCCGTTTCTTTTACTCCATTGCTTTTTTCCGTTAGTTTTCGCTCTTTTCGTTTTCTCTCCCCACCTCACCACCCCCCTTTACACAGACCCCCCTCCTCCCCGTTGCATTTGCCTCTGTTTTTATTCTTCTTGCGTTGTTTCTTTTCTTTTGCTTTGTTTCTATCGCTTTTTTTTTTTTTTTTTTTGATTTGTTGTTTGTTTTTGTTTTGCAGTTGTTTCTGTCTTTTCTTTTCTGTGGTTTCTGCCATTTCTCTTTGTTTCCCCTATTTCTCTTTGTTTCCCCTATTTCTCTTGGTTTCCTTTCTTTTTTTTTTTTCTCTCTCTGTCCTTTAGCTTTCTCGTTTCATTTGCTTTATTTCACTCCTTTCCCCTTGTTGCCTCATTTTTCTTGTGCTTTAAAATGAAGTAGTGGAGGAAAACAAGTGCAGGCTAATAATTCTTCAGTCATTATAGTAATGACTTTGCAAAGATTTAAACTTTTAGAGAGACAAAAAATTTTTTTGAAGATGAAGAAAATGGAGGGGGGGGGGGGGGGGGATATATTATAAATATGAAAAAACCCTTCACTAGCTGCCTGAGGGAACCATCGTAATCCCTCTCGAAGGCAGATCTATTTGTACTGCCTGCTCATAGGCCTTTCGTCCACTGGATAGGACTCATCAGGGAGACACGGCTGATTGTGTGTGTGTTTCTTGTGCTTTGTTTCAATCCTTGATTTTGCTGTGTTTCTGTTGGCCGTCTTGTGTGATCCTTCGTTTGCTCTCTCTTCTTCTTCTTCTTCTTCTTCTTCTTCTTCTTCTTCTTCTTCTTTTCTTTCTTCTTCTTCTTCTTCTTTCTTTTTCTTCTTTCTTCTTCTTCTTCTTCTTCTTCTTCTTCTTTCTTCTTTCTTTCTTCTTCTTTCTTCTTCTTCCTTTTCTTTCTTTTTTTCTATCTCTTGCTTTTGTCGTTTATCTTTTGTCT
>CM031603.1:55951564-55954064 GCA_018398815.1 Conus ventricosus
TTCCCTTACCATCCTCTCACACACCCCTCCACCACCCCCACCCCCAGCCCTCTGTCCAACTCCTAACGACCATCACTCCTTCATGTGTTTACTTATAATCCTTTATCCAGAGTATTCCCAGGGTTGTCGTCAACTTTTCCTCTCCGGTCCTGATGATCGGCAATCAGGTCTGGTAATCAGGCCCAGGAAAAAATAAAGAACTTTGTTTTGTTTGTCCCGTTCTTTTTTTTTCTTGGTCTCCACCCGTGTAATAACCGCTGGCCATTTCGCCGTCCCAAGAGGTCTACCTGATCTAGATTCTTTGCAGCCACCGACGGCACAGAGAGAGAGAGAGAGATGAACTCTGTAGTTTCTTTGCTTTCTTCTTCTTCTTCTTCTTCTTCTTCTTCTTCTGCTTCCTCTTCTTCTTGTCTTTCTTCTTCTTGTCCTTCTTTCTTCTTCTTCGTCTTCTTTCTTCTTCTTCTTCTTCTTCTTTCTTCCCTTTTTCTTCTTCTTCTTCTTCTTCTTTTCTTTACGAAATTCTGTCTTCGTCAGAGTGGGGAATGATGGGTCGAAGAGAAAGGTCAGGAAAGGAGCGAGTGAGCGAAGAAGTTGAGGAGAGAGAGAGAGAGAGAGAGAGAGCGAGAGATAGAGAGAGAGAGAGAGAGAGAGAGAGAGAGAGAGAGAGAGAGAGAGAGAGAGAGAGAGAGAGAGAGAGAGAGAGAGAGAGCGGGGAAAGACGAGGGAGAGAGGAGGGGTTAGATTGGAGGCAGATAGCCGCACATAGAATAATAACAGAGAGACACTCGCTTTAAAATAACTCAAACCTCATGATAATGACAACACACCAGAATGTTGATCAGCCTTATTACCGACCGGGGAACAACTTTGCCCAGAAAAACCTCAAGACAATAAAGAATAGAAGACCATAATTTAATCAACCATGAAGTTAAAAATCAGTATTCCAGTAATTCTGGCGGTCATTGAAGAAATAGGAGTTAAAAACTTCCAATTTTTTCCCCCGGGAATTTGTGTTATTAGTTGCGGTACCAATCGCTTTTTTAATTTTCGTCGCTGCTGTACTTTCTTTCTCAGTTAACCAAGAGGACGAAGAACCCAGCAGGTGGACCACAGTCATGTGACCAGGCGAAAGCACGAGCATGGTGACCCATGCTTAATAGTACTCAACCTCAGCTTCGGGAAGCAAGGGTTCAAATCCTGCATGGTCCCATTCTGTCCAGCCATCAACATCATCAACAACCATCTTCAGCACTGCATCTAAAATGTCACTCTGACTGTTTGCCAGATACTGTCAGTGTCAGTGTTTTGGCGTAATATGATGCCCTTGCTGAAGAATGTCATAGCACTACCCTTCGTGTCATGATTTTTTCATCCTCCTACAAAAATATGAATGGGAGTTAGAATCTCCGAAAGATAGAATTTGGCTTCCCATGGAATTTGCAAGACGATTTCAATACAACCTTACACCTCGTGGTCTTTTTCACGTTATGAAACGCTTGGTAAGGACTGACAGTTTCTCCTGGAGAGTGAACAATTTTTGCTTCCTTGAGATTGCTATCAACGACAGTTAGCGCGTATATGGAAAAAAAAAAGTCTGTAATTCTAGACAACTTTATCCCCTTCTTCCAGCCTGGAAGACGAACGCAGTCGTGGTCCAACGTTTGCTGCCAGTTTGGTCTGGAATGGAATTGATGCTGCAGGCCACTCTTTGTTTCTGGTATGGGTAGAGTGGAGTTAATACTGCTGTACACGTTTTATGTCCGGCATGTGTGGAGTGGAAGTTCTTACTGCTGTACACGTTTTATGTCCGGCATGTGTGGAGTGGAGTTAATACTGCTGTACACGTTTTATTTCCGGCATGTATGGAGTGGAGTTCTTACTGCTGTACACGCTTTATTTCCGGCATGTATGGAGTGGAGTTAATACTGCTGTACACGTTTTATTTCGGCGTGTGTGGAGTGGAGTTCTTCCTGCAGTCTACGCTTTGTTTCCGGTATGTATAAAATGGAGTTTATACTGTTGGCTACACTTTGATCCTGGTATGACTGGAGTGGATTTGATACCGCTGGATGCGTTTTAGTTTTGGCATGTGCGGAGTGGAGTAGACGTGTCCAGCCACGCTTGTTCCTGCTATTCTTCAGGAGATCACAGATCTGTAGTACATACCTAGACGTCTGTTCTCCTAGACTGGTGGAGCAATGTGTAAGAAGGCGTCAGCTTCCGATTCTTAATACAGCTTTCCGCAGCCTAGCACAAAGTTTCGTTTTCCACCGCTATACTGCACACACGCACATATCTTCTTCTTCTGAAACACAACAGGGCTCGTATATATTTCAAATCATCAAATAAGAAATTGTGAAGAGACTTTCAGCTTCTGTGAAGGCCTATATCTTTTGAAGTCCTAGTGAACCCTCCGTCTGATTTAAACCAGATAGAGACTTGTACATGGATGAGACTGTACAGTTCTCCATGAATTTTCGATCAAGCATAGTAATTTATC
>CM031603.1:55959064-55969064 GCA_018398815.1 Conus ventricosus
CTCTCTCTGGGAATGGGATGTCACGCATTCGTTTTTCTCCTAACACGACTGAGCACAAGAAATACAATTTCTATGCTACTTATAATCAAACATGAAAAATATCCAATTACACAGATGCACAAATCAACACATTAAAGATCAATACTTCCTAATCCCGGTTATAATAAAATGACTTCTTACCTGGCCAGGTTTTCACACACACAACCACGCTTTCACACCACACCACAGTTCTTGAACAAGTTTCTTCAAGTCTTCTTCAGCACTGCTTGATGGTACATGGTGACGCCCTTGGTTGACTGGCTCCAGGTTTCAGGACTGGGTCTTCGTGGTCGTCTCTGGGATCTCGACGTAGAACTCTTCTTCTTCGTCTCTATCACCCACCTCTGGGTTCACTTTCAGTTTGTCTGTCTTCACCCACCTCTGGGCTTCAAACTTAGTTTTCTTCTCTTCCAGCTTGTCTTCAACCCTAGGACTTTGCTGTCTCTTCTATCTCCCAGACCACGTTTCTCTCGACCCTTCTCTGTCCTGCTCACTCCTCTTCTCTCTCTCTCTCCTCTGCCTTCTCTCTCTCTCTCTCTCTTTCTCTCTCTCTCTCCTCCCCTCTCTCTCTCTCTCTCTCCCCTCTCTCTCCCCTCTCTCTCTCCCCTGGTGTTATTCTCCTCTCACGTTGTTCTCCCTCAGTTTATATAGGGAGGGAAACAAAGGATTCCCCTTCGGGCCATGCCTTTGTCCACGCTGCTTCTCAAACCCCTAGTTCACAAGTACCCTGAATTCTCCATTTGCTACATTCTCCCACACATCAGCATTTACACACACCCCTACCTAATTGATTAGCAAACACACACTTAGCACCAGATGGACATCGAAAATTCCCGCCGACTTCAGTGGTCACTCAACACAGTAATTATCTTAAGGAGGGCTACTACAACCTCCACACGCATTCAGCCAGCCTGACAATTAACACAGTGACCCACGGCAATACCATCCGAACGAATCCAAGACTCCTGCTCTTCACTGACTGTTTACAAAAGAACCTCAGCTGACTGAGCATTTAGCGCTCACTTGGAGCGCCGAGGTCGTAGTGGTTACATCCCTTCCCCCTTTCGCCATCGGGCAGGTCCGAACTCTCCACTACCTTAGGTGTCATCTGTCATCTGACCACTTCGTCCTCCTTGACACAGTTCGGCTGTGTGTGATGGGTAAGGTACCCTGGTTAATGGGCCTATTACCTATTTGTATACTACGTACAACGTCCCTTTGCCTCTAAGCGTTTAATGCCTTTTGTGAGAGGTTTCACGCTCCTTGACAAATTCCCTCCACTCGAAGACAATGCCCTGCATTGGCTAAAACACATTTAAGGAGATGGAACTCTCATAATTTTCCCGTTTAAACCAATGCTAATATCAGCCTCTCATAAGCCTACTTACACCAGAGAACGCACGCAAGATTTGTCTTGCAACAAAAGTTAGAGAAAAATCAATACATACACACTATCCAAGCAAATATCAACATAAATCTGAAATCTCCACCAGCTCTAAGTCGTGTGGCCATATAACCATTATGTTTCTGCGGAAATTCTCTCCCTTTCTCTTCATACACGTGGACCGCAACTAGCCACATCACGCATACACGACACTGCAAAAGACACACGCACCCACTACCTGACTTCTCGACCGACCATTTTATTTTGGCCAACTTTTTGGTAAGACCAGTCTGATCCCCCTTTCTGTACACACACCTTGCCTACCCCGCGGCATGTGCTGCATTGTGCACAGAAACGCCTGATATCGCCAAGGATACCGGCCAGTAGTACTCTCGCGTCACCATCTTCTGTGTGGCCTTCTTACCGAGATGGCCCGAGGCTGACGTCACATGTTTCTCGGACATCACCGCCTTTCTGCGTTGCCTAGGAACGACAACCTGCTTGTTCGTTTTTCCAGAACGCGAATGAGTAAAAGTTCGGTACAATATGCCGTTCTCTAACTCAAAACCGATTGTACCCTCTTTAACATTTTTCTTCTGCCCTCTGTGAGCAAAACCAACCAGTTTTCTGAGCGAGTAGTCGCCCTTTTGTTCTGCTTGTAAGTGAGTGGGGTTAGTCTCACCGGACACGCTCCAGTGCTTTCTGGAGTGTTTGACTGCCTGGGGCCTTTTTTTTTACGTGGTTCCTTTTCTCTGATTCGACACAGAAGTCAGCGTCTGGGTCTTCGTACCCACGTGCTCCTGGAATGTTCCCAATTACCAAATCATACGGCGGCTTCGGAACAGCCAAAGCCTGTACACTTCCACTATAAAATGGTGTATCAAAAAACACCTGGGCCGTTTTGAATTCCGCTACTGTTCCATCTATTTGTCTACACCTCTGTGTTTTTACCTGTGAATTGTCCCTCCTTAACCAGGGATTCCTTCACCATTATACCTGTGCACCCAGAGTCTCTAATGACATTAACCACATTGTTCCCTACTCTGCCTTTGTGCACATCCATGTTATTGCCTGAATCTGTGAACACACAGCACAATCCAGACAAAATAACACTGTCATCTTGTTCATCTTTTTCTATCTGCCTCTCTCTTGGCCTGATCCTCATTGCTGCTGCCTTCTGTGACTTAAATATACAATCCCTAGCCAAGTGCCCTGTCTTATTGCACAGAAAACAGGCACGCTCATTCCTAGCCACATGGCTATTGGTTTTCACCCTTGTTTGCTCACGTGACGCCGTGGGCCTACGGGTGTGAAATCCTGACCCGTTGTGTGAGGAATGTCCAGTCCTGCTATCTTTAGGTTTTGCTTTCGGGTTTTCCCCTTGCCGTGGCAAGTCACGCCTTGCTTCACGGTAAGTCTCTGCCGTCTGAAGTACCTCAGCTATTGTGGTTGCACCTTTTTCCTTAATGTGGATGGTAAGGCCTGTCCCACAACCATCAAGTATCTGTTCCTTCATCACCAGTGTCTTGAGGCCTTCAAAATCACTGTCTACTCCACTAAGTTCTACCCACTTGTTGAAATAGTGGTCCAGTCTAACTCCGAACTGTGTGTATGTCTCACCCTGTTCGATTCTCGCCTCGCGAAACTTACGCCTAAAACCTTCTTCAGTCAAATCATATGCCTTTAGTACTGCTTGTTTCACCTTGTCAAAATCTCTCTGATCACCTTTGGGTAAGGTGGAAACAGTGTGTAACGCACGACCTGTCAACAAGGCAGACAGGTTTATTGCCCAGTCATCTTCGGGCCAGCCCTCGTGCTTGTCAACCAATTCAAACCGACTGATATAGGCATCGATCGAATCAGTTTCTTCTCTGAACAGTGGGAGTTTAAGTCTAGGTGCGCAACTTAGTCTGCGGCCTACTGACTCAGAACTGGTGTCTATTTCACTACGATGTTCATATTTTATTCTTTCCAACTCAATTTGTTTGGCTAAAATCTCTGATTCCGCTTCTGCTCTAGCCCTCAACGCAGCAGTTTCTGCCTCTAGATTTCTTTTGACAGCCTCAAGCTGTTCCTTTTCAAACTTCCTTCTTTCAGCCCTTTCATCTCTCTCAGTCTTCTGCTGAGTTTCAATGAATCTACGCAGTTCATCTCCTGTATAGCCTAGTTTCTCCCCTAAACTAATCAGTTTCTCAATGGGAGTAAAACTTTCTTCAGCCATTTTCTTTTCTTATATGTTTTAGCACCACTAAACCAGTTACGCTTATAAACCTGGAAAAAGTTGGTACACAGTTTATCTACTAAACGTTACGAGTACACCAACCAATGGTGGTGTTCCTAACACAAAGGAGCCTTAATCTTAAACCACAGCTTCTGTGAGAGTTAAGACTAGAACCTCGTTCTTCGTTTCTCTGAACGACCTTTGATTAATACAACCACCCTACACACAAGTCAATGCTCAACACTCAAAGAACTAAAGGAAATAATTAGAAGAGCTAATTAAAATTGCCTTTAGTGGACGCTTTGCCCCAGTACTACTCTAGTACTCACTTTGTTTCCCTCCTGAAACTAATTTGGGCCATGCAATCCTGGCAGACTCGCCACTTTGTCCAGGACGGGGGAAATCGTGATGGTATTATTATGGTTGATGTATTATTAGTCAGGCTTAACACACCAAGGTTATCTTTGCACTCATACACGCATATGCACACTCATGTGCACACCAAACATTCACCTCTCTCTGGAATGGGATGTCACGCATTCGTTTCTCTCCTAACACGACTGAGCACAAGAAATACAATTTCTATGCTACTTATAATCAAACATGAAAAAATATCCAATTACACAGATGCACAAATCAACACATTAAAGATCAATACTTCCTAATCCTGGGTTATAATAAAATGACTTCTTACCTGGCCAGGTTTTCACACACACAACCACGCTTTCACACCACACCACAGTTCTTGAACAAGTTTCTTCAAGTCTTCTTCAGCACTGCTTGATGGTGACGCCCTTGGTTGACTGGCTCCAGGTTTCAGGACTGGGTCTTCGTGGTCGTCTCTGGATCTCGACGTAGAACTCTTCTTCTTCGTCTCTATCACCCACCTCTGGGTTCACTTTCAGTTTGTCTGTCTTCACCCACCTCTGGGCTTCAAACTTAGTTTTCTTCTCTTCCAGCTTGTCTTCAACCCTAGGACTTGCTGTCTCTTCTATCTCCCAGACCACGTTTTCTCTCGACCCTTCTCTGTCCTGCTCACTGCTCTCCTCTCTCTCTCTCCCTCTGCCTTCTCTCTCTCTCTCTCTCTCTCTTCTCTCTCTCTCTCTCTCTCTCCTGGTGTTATTCTCCTCTCACGTTGTTCTCCCTCAGTTTATATAGGAAGGGAAACAAAGGATTCCCCTTCGGGCCATGCCTTTGTCCACGCTGCTTCTCAAACCCCTAGTTCACAAGTACCCTGAATTCTCCATTTGCTACATTCTCCCACACATCAGCATTTACACACACCCCCACCTAATTGATTAGCAAACACACACTTAGCACCAGATGGACATCGAAAAAATTCCCGCCGACTTCGGTGGTCACTCAACACAGTAATTATCTTAAGGAGGGCTACTACAACCTCCACACGCATTCAGCCAGCCTGACAATTAGCACAGTTGTTGTTGTTGTGACCCACGGCAATACCATCCGAACGAATCCAAGACTCCTGCTCTTCACTGACTGTTTACAAAAGAACCTCAGCTGACTGAGCATTTAGCGCTCACTTGGAGCGCCGAGGTCGTAGTGGTTACATCCCTTCCCCCTTTCGCCATCGGGCAGGTCCGAACTCTCCACTACCTTAGGTGTCATCTGTCATCTGACCACTTCGTCCTCCTTGACACAGTTCGGCTGTGTGTGATGGGTAAGGTACCCTGGTTAATGGGCCTATTACCTATTTGTATACTACGTACAACGTCCCTTTGCCTCTAAGCGTTTAATGCCTTTTGTGAGAGGTTTCACGCTACTTGACACCCCTTATTTTCTTCATCTTCAATTACTTTTTTTTTTAAAGTTTAAATCTTTGCCAAGTCATTACTATAACGACTGAAGAATTGTTAACCTGCACTTGTTTTCCCCCACTATTTAATTGTTCAGCATTCTATTGTTTGGTCAATCAGTGGGAGATTGCATCTCTTAGGAGATCCAAGTAAAGGTTGTTCTGTACAATTCTTAGCCACTCACAATGCTTGGGTTATTGAACAGCAGAGCTGACCACTCAGCCTGTTCCATATCTTTTGATCTCCCTTGCATCCTTGGATGGATCCTCAAGCATAGGCTCAAAGATTGTCCCCTACATTTTATACTGTTTGAATAATGCTTTTAGTTTTTCAGCAACTTTTTTCCTCTCCACACCTTTGTTTTGTTCCAATTTTACTACCCTTCACTGGCTGCTTTGGGGGTGCTGTTGGATTCTTTTTTGAACCCTTGGTGGTGAGACCACCACAGAATTATGGACTGTGGCGTGTCTCTATTTGACACCAAGAGCACAGACACAATCAGCCGTGTCTCCCTGATGAGTCCGATCCAGTGGACGAAAGGCCTAGGAGCAGGCAATACAAATAAATGTGCCTCTGAGAGGGATTACGATGGTTTCCTCAGGCAGCTAGTGAAGGGCTTCTTATAGTTATAATATATTCCCCCTTATTTTCTTCATCTTCAATTATTTTTTTTTTTGAAGTTTAAATCTTTGCCAAGTCATTACTATAACGACTGAAGAACTGTTAACCTGCACTTGTTTTCCCCCACTATTTAATTGTTCAGCATTCTATATATATATATATATATATATATATAATCCCAACGACAACACCCGACAACAGGCAAAGAAATGGTATGTGATAGATAGTACTAGTAATAACAGACGACTTCGTAAGTTTTCACTTCTAAGACTATGTATCGACCAATTATTTCTTTAGTGCCCTTCAGCGCTATGTTCCCGCCGCCCCATTTCCTCTCTTCTCCATCCACACTCCCTCATCTCACTCCAATTTCCCACTGCTGCTGTTTTCTTGGCCAGACACCCCCTCCCCCGACCCCTGTTTTCAACTTTCCCTTGTTTATGCCCCATCTTCAGCAGTCTGACATATACTGACCTTGACATATACTGACCTTGATACCTCTGCTCTTTCTGCTGGCTACTTAATGGCCATTTGTACACATCCCTAGGTGGACATTTTCGTGCTAGAAATATAATTCTGTCAGAAACTTTGCTCTCTGTTCTTCATCAACTGTGCGTGATTAGTATGACAAATTTCTGACGAAACTTGCGTGACGATTAACGATGTGTATGAGATCTATCTAAGTTCTATATTTAGGTCCAGATTTCTTTGTTTCTCCTCCACTGCTTGATTTAAATGGCATTAAACAGTCTGACCTTGATACAATTTTAACCTAATATTTCTAACAATATTTGTCTATAACCACGTTTATCATGTATTTCATCAGTGTGTATAAAGCACATTTGTAAGTGATCACAATTTCTGAGGAAATGACAATTTTGTTATATTAACTTTATTGTTGGAAATGTACTTGTTGAGAAAATGCCAACTTTACACACACACACACACACACACACACACACAGAGAGAGAGAGAGAGAGAGAGAGAGAGAGAGAGAGAGAGAGAGAGAGAGAGAGGAAACTCCATGGTTATATAGACTTGCACGTTACACACTGGATTCAACCAATGCAATGCAAGATCATCAGGTCCGGACCCCACCACAGCCATGGAGACACTGCAATGCTGAAGAACACTGCACCAGTTGTCTCCACTTCGGGCGGTTGTTGACTCGTGCTTGGGATGCGGCCAGGCTCTTTCTGGTTCAGTCATGAATGTTAAAAAACTCTTTCTCTCACTGCCTTGTCTGGAATGTTAATCTCTTTCTCTCACTGCCTTGTCTTGAATGTCAATCTCTTTCTCTCACTGCCTTGTCTTGAATGTTAATCTCTTTCTTTTGCTGCCTTGTCTTGAATGTTAATCTCTTTCTCTCACTGCCTTGATTGTTAATCTCTTTCTCTCACTGCCTTGATTGTTAATCTCTTTCTCTCACTGCCTTGAATGTTAATCTCTTTCTCTCATTGCATTGTCTTGAATGTTAATCTCTTTCTCTCACTGCCTTGTCTTGAATGTTAATCTCTTTCTCTCACTGCCTTGTCTTGAATGTTAATCTCTTTCTCTCACTGCCTTGTCCTGAATGTTAATCTCTTTCTCTCACTGCCTCGTATTGAATGTTAATCTCTTTCTCTCACTGCCTGTCTTGAATGTCAAACTCTTTCTCTCACTGCCTTGTCTTGAATGTTAATCTCTTTCTTTCATTGCCTTGTCTTGAATGTCAATCTCTTTCTCTCATTGCCTTGTCTTGAATGTCAATCTCTTTCTCTCACTGCATTGTCTTGAATGTCAATCTCTTTCTCTCATTGCCTTGTCTTGAATGTTAATCTCTTTCTCTCACTGCCTTGTCTTTAATGTTAATCTCTTTCTTTCATTGCCTTGTCTTGAATGTTAATCTCTTTCTCTCGCTGCATTGTCTTGAATGTTAATCGCTTTCTCTCACTGCCTTGTCCTGAATGTAAATCTCTCTCTCACTGCCTTGTCTTCTTTTCACCTGCAAAGATATCCGAAGGATGGTCTTGGAAAGTCTGATTGATCTTTTACCATGTCCATGCCCCTTCAGCCTTTTCTTCTTCTTTTTTCACCTTGATCAGTAGAGCGAGGTTCATAGCGACTTACCATCTGATGTTTCTACAGACTTCGTCATTTTTGTAAGTTGATGCTGCGCGTGGAGAAAATTGCAGGCCTAAAGTATCTCAAATCCACTTATTCGACGTTCCTTTGCAGTTTTTGTTTATCAGTTCATGGTTGGCGTGCACGCAGGAAGGTCACACCATGCCTAAGCTTCTTGGAACCGATCTGCATGGTTCTCTAGGTTGGTTTCAGCTTTGCCAGTGTTGCTGCTGTTTGGACAGTTCGTGCTAGCGTCTCTGTATTGGATCCATCCTGACTTATGATGGCGCCATCCTGTTTGAACTGTTTCACAGTCAATACACGACTCTCTATGACATAATACAAAAGAAAGGAATTACACTACAATTAAATTCAGCATAACAGACGATAAACAAGCAAGACAATACGATACAATACAATACAGTGCAATGCAATACAATGCAATATGATCCATCGCTATGGAGTTGTATATTGTAGTGCAACGCGATGTGATACAGTACCAAGCAGTGTCATGCATACCATACAACATAATGCAACACAACAGAATATAACACAGCACAAAGCAATACAACAATGCAACGCATATCAGTGGAAGGCTATACAAATCGGTACACTACACTGCAATTCAACACGGGTCAGTGCAATGTAGCATGATGCAACGCAATACAACACAGTATAACATAATTCTGCACAATGCAATACAATACAATGCAAGAACCAGAATTTTAAACAACACGTTACAACACACAACACAGCACAACACACAACACATAGCAACACAACACACAACACAACGCAACGCAACGCAACGCAACGCAACGCAACGCAACGCAACACAAACACAATACAACACAACACAACACAACACAGCACAGCACAGCACAGCGCAGCGCAGCGCAACGCAACGCAACGCAACGCAACACAACGCAACGCAACAAACACAATGCAACACAACATAGCACAACGCAATGCAACGCAACGCAACGGAACGCAACGCAACGCAACAAACACAACACAACACAACGCAACGCAACAAACACAACGCAACGCAACGCAACGCAACGCAACGCAACGCGACGCGACGCGACGCGACACGACGCAACGCAACGCAACGTAACGCAACGCAACGCAACGCAACACAACACAACACAACACAACACAACACCCTACAATCATCGAGTGTGAGTCTCCATCTCCCCCCTGTGGCCTGTAACGTCTCGGCAGGTGTCAGTTCATTTGACATGGCCTGTCTCCTCATGTCTCACCCATCCTCCCCGTCCCCTCGGACTGACCCTGTGCGAAGAAGTCATGGAGGTTGACAGGTTTGTGTGCACTGGGGGAATGAAAGGAACCCACAGTACAATGAGGTTGGCAGATCTTCTGCCCGCCTCTGTCTACACTGAGGGAATGAAAGCAGTCCACAGTACAATGAGGTTGGCAGATCTTCTGCCCGCCTCTGTCTACACTGAGGGAATGAAAGCAGTCCACAGTACAAATGAGGCTGTCAGACCCCGTCCCTTCCTCTGTCTTTTTCTCACCGGTTCCTTTGGTCTGTCTGTACTTATCTGTCTGTCTTTGTCGCTTTCTCTTCCTCTGCCTCTCTGTCTCTCTGCTTCTGCCTGTAGCCTCTCATTCTCTCTCTCTCTCTCTCTCTCTCCTCTCTCTCTCTCTCTCTCTCTCTCTCTCTCTCTCCTCTCTCTCTCTCTCTCTCTCTCTTCTACCCTTCCCCCTCTCAATTCGCCTCTCTCTCTCTCTCTCTCTCTCTCTCTCTCTCTCTCTCTCTCTCTCTCTCTCTCTCTCTCTCTCCTACCCTTT
>CM031603.1:55981564-55984064 GCA_018398815.1 Conus ventricosus
AGGTGGATTCAAGTATTGTAATCAAAGACAAGGGGTTTGTCTTACTTTTATGTTCCCAAGATAGTTAAATACTAAGGCTTGCATTGCTCCAAGATATTTTAATACTAGGCTTGGCATTTCAGCCTCAGAGTACTCATTTCGCATCAGATTGCCTATAATTCGCTCTTAGTTGGGTCAGGGCGCTGGGCGTCTTATAAAAACTAATTACGTTGTCCCAGGCTAATATTATCATTCATAGGATTGTGCTTTTACGTCACTCGTGTCGGAAACCACCAGTTTGGCTGTCGTAGTAGTAAAATCTTGTTCAGAAAAAAAAAAAAAAAAAAAAAAGAGATACAATGGGGGAAGAAAAAAAACACCCTATTGAACAACTTGTGAGCGTCGCTCGTGATCTAGGTTACTCAGGAGATGAGTTGCGTGCTTTCGTTGAAAACCAACAAAAGATGGAAAGAGATGAACGGGGCGGAAAGACGACGTGCCCGCAGTAGAAGCGCAAGAAATAGAAAAATTAAGGATTCAGGCTAATGATAATCAGGCTAGGGAAACTCAGAAACAGAAAGAATAAGGAAACGCAGGAAACAGAAAGATTAAAGGCCCAAATTTGGAGTTAGAGAAAGTGAGAATACAAAGGGGGGACCACCGATGATGGTAGTTCACTTTCCAGTGACTCTGTGCGCAGCTACGCTCCCCGACCCAAGTTGCCAAAATTCTCTGAAGGAACCGATTCGATTGATGCATACATCAGCGTTTCGAAACGTTTGCGACCAGTCAGGGTTGGCCTCCAGAAGAGGGGGCAGTCATTTTGTCGGCATTACTGACGGTAAGGCATTGCAGATTTTCACTGCGTTACCAGCAGAACAACAGTCGTTTTTGGGTGCTGTGAAGGAATCATTGATGAAGGGATTTGACCTCACAGAGGAAGGATTCAGAAAAAAATTTCGTTCAGCTAGATTGCAAGCGGGTGAGACGTACACTCAGTTTGGTGCACGTTTGGATCACTATTTTGAGAAGTGGTTAGGTTGAGCGGTACGAAGAAGGAGTTCGCTGAATTGAAAGAGCTATTTTTATGAAGGAACAGATTTTTTTCGGGTGCGGCCCTGAATTAACCATACATTTGAAAGAAAGACAGCCAGAGACAGCGGGGGAGCTGTTGAAGTTCGCAGAGGTTGTATAGAGAGGCACCGTTTGGGCACTAAGGTGCAGGAGAAACAGTGCTAGGCACAGGTGAAAGTGCAAGGAGACTAGGAGAGTTTTCTGCAAAGTCTGCAAACCCAGTGGTGGGGCAGAAGGAAGGGCAAAGGACATTAGGTGTTTCATTTGTCACAAGAAGGACATGTGGCAAGGGATTGTCGCTGGGGTTCCAAAAGGGGCAGCAGCCTTGCAAGAGGGGGAAAGGGTCGTCAAGGGAAACGACCCTGCAGTGGAACCAAAAGGGATTCAGTCTGAAGAGGTGGAGTGCCAGCCTATGGCTAGCACTGGACAGCAGTCAGTGTCAGGGATGGAGGGCACTAGGCTGAGTGGTTCGTTACCAGTGGAAGAAGGGTGGATTGGCCAGCAGAGGGTGAAAGTGTTACGAGACACTGGTTGTTCATGCGGGGTAGTAACGAACAACGCTGGTCGGAGAAAGGGGATTGACAGGGCAAATCCAGACCTGTACTCTAATCGATGGCACGGGTGAGGGAGTTTCCATTTGCAAGATAGAAGTACGTCCCCCTTACTTCTCGGGCCCGAGTTGTCTGCGTTGGTGATGGAGAAACCCCTTCACGATTTGATCTTTGGGAAATATTCCGGTGCAAGGGATCCAGGGATCCTGAGTTGTTGACTGCACAGGGGCAGCAGTTCAAACACGGAGCAAGAAGGAGGGAAAGGTTGATAAACCGTTAGTCGTTCCGGCAAGGAAGTCAGGCATAGATGTGTCGCCTGATGAGTTTAGGGCAGCGCGGGAACAAGACCCTTCGCTCGTGAAGTCTGGGAGTTGGAAAGGGGTTTGGAGAGAAACAGGAGGTTAGAAGAGGTGAGACAGAATTTCTTGTGAAAGGCGGGCTGTTGTACCGAGTGTTCACCAAGGGGGAAAACAGGTAAGGTGACCAAATCAGTTAGGGTACCAGCAGGTTATCGTGACACTGTCATGTCAGTGGGTCACGAGTCGCTCATGGCGGGTCATCTCGGCACCACGAAAACAGCTGACCGAATCTTTGATGACTTTCATTGGCCAGGAGCAATGGGAGACATCAAGCGTTTTCTGCATGTCATGTGGACGTGTGTCAAAGGTCAGCCACAAGAGGGGTGAAGGGAAGGCGCCTCTTAAAACATCCCCCGTTAATTGACACACCATTCAGGAAAAGTGGCTATTGATCTGATTGGGCCCAATCTCGCCCTGTTCCAAAGGTGGGCACAGGTATGAGAACATGTAAGGTTGCAAAGGAGAGTTTGCAGAAGGCTAGGGTCGGGCAGAAGAAGCAATATGACAGAAGGTGAGGAAGCAATCCCTCAAGGCGGG
>CM031603.1:55996564-56004064 GCA_018398815.1 Conus ventricosus
TGGGTGTTCTCTTAGGATTGTTATTACTGTGTGGTTCCACTATTATATACGGTGACCATGTTGATTCGTGGCATGTTGCTTTTCGTTTTTTCCTTCTTTTTTTTTTTTACCCGATTCTGCTACCTGGTCTTTCGATCTCTGTCAATGGTGTTATTCCTCCTTCACTTACTTTGGCTCACCCATGCAAAGCTGCATCCAGGCTGTCCAGTGGTAGATTCAATTCTGGCAGGCCACAGGGAGCAGTCAGTGTCAGATGGTCACGAGGCAGCCCGACAGAGGAGACCCCGCACTGATTTGACCTCGTTTCGGTGACGTTCAGTGGTTACTGCTGTGACCAACACACACAGAACGCTATCTTTTAAAGACCTATACTGACAGTAATGATTGCTTTGTCACAGAGCCTACACAAATGATCGTCCCTGTCCGAAAGGCACTAGTATGTCTATCAACGGTCTCATCAAGTTTCATAAACCGGCCATTTTGACACAAAGTTATCATGGGCACAGACGTGGAAAGGGACTCAAAACTTAGGTCACCCAGAGAGCAGGGCATGAAGCGCCACAGACTTTGAGATCTTTTCTTTTTATGTAACGATCATTGATGAGGATGAGGATAATAAAGATGATGCTACGGAGTTCCAAACTGGCCACAGACGACTTGTCATGGCTGTCCTTGACGATTCCTCTCACAGTTTATTTTGGCGTTAACCAGGCCAGAGAAATACAAGACATCTTCAATAATGGTCTGGAAGTTTGAACATACTTTCAGCGACTCATCCACGGTGAATGAAACTCGACTTTGCGGTTCTATTCTTCCCATTTGAGCCCATGACACAATTAGATAGAGATGGGAGCCAGCAAAGGCCTCAAACCCCAGACCTCCCAGTCCGAAGGCTCGCGACGCTAACCACTGAACAAGGGCGGCTGAACAACGTGGAACGTCTTGGAGCCGCTTTTTCTCAATGCGTTGACAAATAATACGGTGGGAACGGAAGGAAACTGCCAACTATAGTCTAACAATGCCACCGATCTGCAAACACTGCTGCGCCATACCGTTTTCTACCCGTTCCCCTCAAGTGCATTTGCTTAATCATTGGACATGTGTACTGTTGGAACTGGTTGTTCTCTGTGTACATTCTTCAAAGGACAGTTTCCTTTGTATGAAAGGGGACGTGTACACTTTGAACAGTCTGGCCTTCTGTTTGAAGGCAAATTTAAGAAGAAAAAAAACCCCGCAGTTTTAGATCAGAGAAGATTTTAGCACTTTTAGAACTGTGTGGTCTCATGTAAAAAGAACCTTTTTTTCTTAAAACATCTTTTTTAATTTTAAAGAGGGGTGTGTCTTACAATTGAATTTGACGAAATCCTGCACCTTATGGACTGTCTTGCAATTTCTAATGTAGGAAAGTTTTGAACAAACAGTACACTTATTTTTTAAAGGAAATGTGTACGTTGTAATCTTTGTGGCATTGGGTTTTAAGTCTACAAGGGAATGTGTCTGCACTTTCTGCTTCCTCCTCCATTCAGGTCATTACAACCTCTTCCGTGCACGTGTGGGGGTCCCAGTTTCAATCAGTGTGATAGACAATAGCTTTGTAGACAGCCTTCCTCTTCCTTTCATCACTTACCCTCTTGTTCTTTTTTCTTTGTTGTTCTTTTTGTAATTTTTTTTTTCTCATCGCTTTCCATCTGCCTCTGACAATGACCAGGCCTCTTGGTGGAGAAGCAGTCTAGGCAAGCTTTTCGTTCGAAGAGACTACGAAGACAGGAAAAAAAAAATCGTGAGTTGCTTCCCGTTTTTTGCTCGGTGAAAGTCAAATTGCTTCTAAGACCCTCTCCCTGGTTCCGGAGACCCCTTTCCCTCTGCACACACACACACGCACACGACGCACACACGCACAGACAGACACACGCACGCACACTCACACACACACACACACACACACACACACACACACACACGCACGCACGCACGCACGCACACACATACACACACACGCACGCACGCACGCACGCACACACGCACGCACGCACGCACGCACGCACGCACACACACACACACACACACACACACACACACACACGCACGTACGCACGCACGCATGCACGCTGGCACATACACACACACGCACACAATCACACATACAAACACACACTTACGCTCACACACATGCATGCATGTATGCACACACACACACACACACACACACACACACACACACACACACACACACACACACACACACACACGTGCGCACTCAGATCCTGACCTTCACCTCTTGAACTCTCGGTGCCAGCCGTATCTTCAGCTCTCCGGCTTGTAGGTGGCATGTAATTTCACACTCCCCCTCTCTCCGCTCTCCCTGTCTCCTTTTTCTTCTTCTTCTTCTGCCTGTCCGTCTGTCTGTCTGTCCGTCTGTCTGTCTGTCTTTTTTTTTCTTCTTCTTCTTGTTCTTCTTCTTCTTGTTCTTGTTCTTCTTTTTGTTCTTGTTCTTCTTTTCTGCCTGTCCGTCTGTCTGTCTGTCTGTCTGTCTGTCTTGTTCTTCTTGTTCTTGTTCTTCTTGTTCTTCTTGTAGTTGTTCTTCCTGTTTTTATTCTTGTTCTTCTTGTTCTTGTTCTTGTTCTTGTTTTTCTTCTTCTCTTCTTCTTCTTCTCTTCTTCTTCTCTCTCTTTTTCTTTTTTCTGTCTGTCTTTCTTTCTTTCTTTCTTTCCTTCTTGTTTTCCCTTCTCCCCCTTTCCATCCCCCCATTCCTTCACGTCCTCTTCCAGCTGCCCAGTGTCTGAAAGAAAAGCCTTTTACTATTTTTTGTATGATAAAATTCGATATCGTCTCTTTTTTTAATTTCAAAATCTACAAGTCAATTCTCTGTGGGCAAGATATTCAATACAATTATCCCTCCCATCCCCCCACACATTCCCTCCCTTAGTTCCTCCCATCTTCTCTTGCCATACACGTTTCGGTCACTTTCGACCACTTTCTTCGGGCCTACTTCAAATAAAACCTGCCGTGTCTGTCTGTCTGAGAGAGACTGAAATGAATCTCACACCGAAGGCTCCATTCTTCAATTCTTCTTACTCCCATTCTCCACCCCATCTTTCCCCTTCTCTCGCTAACATTCTGCATCCTTTCGATTTCTCTCTCTCTTCTCTCTCTCTCCTCTCTCTCTCTCTCTCTCTCTCTCTCTCTCTCTCTCTCTCTCTCTCTCTCTCTGCGCCTGTCTGTCTGTCTGTCTGTCTCAGTTCAGTTCAGTGGTTTATTTAATGTCTTTTCATCGCCAGATGATATTAGACACTTTTATAAAAAAAAAAAAAAAAAAAAAAAAAAAAAAAACACACGCACACACACACGCGCGCACACACACACCTCCACACTTAAATTATCACCTACATTTGTACTTTCAAACCCACATCTGATATATGCATATTGACTTGAGTGAAATACCCTAGCGGTACACAAAATTGTTGATCTTCATAAAAATTTTGCAACCTGTGGCTGCGAAATAACCATGGCAATTTCAGCAATGAATACCTTTCTCCTCATAGAGTGGGGTCAACACTGAGCATTCAAACAAAAGATGATGCACAGAATGTTTTCTCTGCATACACAAGAAATACCATGAGAATATTTAGTGTTCCAAGTATTCAGCCTTAATTTATGAATTTATCTAACAATGTGCCTTGGGCACGACGGTAAAGCAGCCATTTTTTGACTAGAATTCTGCTTATGCATACATTTTTTCCATAATTTGGATCAATTCACAAGAGGATAGATATAAGGGATTGTTTAGTAAATTTTCCGTCTTTCTGTTTGCTCCTTCTTTTGCAAGACTGTCTGCTATTTCATTCCACTTTATACCACAGTGAGATGGGACCCAACAAAAATCAATTCTTATGCCTAGTGTAATGAAACAATGCAGTAGATGTTTTATTTCAAAAAGCAAATCTTTTCTAGCTTTGCAGTCCCAATGCTCTAGTGACTGTAAAACAGATTTGGAATCAACACAAAGTAAAATCTGATAGAAAGCAATTGATGTATCATATATGTAAGTAAAAGCCTTCAGTATTGCATATAATTCTGAGGTATAGATTGAAAACCCCTTTCCTACATAATATGATTTCTTGACATTTAAGGTTGGTATTATAAAGCCTGAACCACTGTCAGAGGATTCCATTACCGACCCATCTGTAAACACTTTTAAATGATTTGGATAGCTGTTTTCTAAATGTTCACGAACTTCAGTTGTTAAAATATTTATATTATCACTTTTCTTTAACAAAGTATATTTGTAATCAAAAGAAGCATTTAGGTACTCCCAAGGAGGCATTGGAGGTACTGCAGGAAATTCTGGTATAGCAGTAATATCAATATTGCAATGTGACATAAAGTCAGATGTGTAGTTTCTAATTGGTTGAATGTAAGATGTGTTTTTAGACCTCTTAGGAAAATCTTTACTGGAATCAATCATTATTTCTTCAGTTACTGAATTTTCAACAGAAAGACTTCTGACAATATATTTGGATACATCCAATATTCGCTTCTCATTTAGAGGTAAAATATTTGTTTCTTTATAACATCTATGAGTGTTTGTGTGCACTGGGACTCCCAGAGCTAATTTCATGGCCTTACTATCCAAGCTTTGCAATCTCTTTAAAAGATAATTAGGCGCAGAGAAATACACTTCCTGCCCATAAGTCAATTTCGATCGGACTAAAGAGATGTATAGATGTAAAGGTATGATAGTCCTGACCCCATGGTTGATAACATAATTTTAAGAATGTTTAATCTTTTTCTTGTTTTATCAATTAAGTTTTCAATATGTGTTTTCCAGTTCAGCTTAGGAGTTAGAAATACCCCCAGGAACTTAACTTTTTGTTTATATTCCAGAATCTGACCATCTAGCAAAAGCGAGGGTAGGGTTTTTGGGTTCTCACCATTGTTAAACAACATAAGACATGTTTTTTCTCCAGATAGTTCTAATCCGTTGTTCTTCATATATGAAGATATTTTATCCAATTCCTTTTGGTACATTTTCCGTACAAAATCTATTGTTCTTTTACTGGAATGCTTCCTTAATGTACAATTAATCCAAATAGCAATATCATCTGCATATTGAACTACATGCATTGCTTTTGACATAGATTTGGGAAGATCATGGATTAGGATTGTGAACAACATAGGAGCAATAACTGATCCCTGAGGAATACCCATATCTACATTCCTAAAGGATGAATAAGTTCCTCCAATCCGCGTACATATGCTTCTTTCTGTTAGAAAGCTTTTAATGTAATCAAACATTCTCCCAGAAATGCCAACATTTTTTAATTTGTACAATAGCCTTGCGTGCCATACGCAGTCATAGGCTTTTTTAACGTCAAAAAATGTAGCCAAAGTACTTTTTCTGCGGAGAATTGCTTTTTAATGTGACTGGTCAGTTTTACTAAATGGTCTGTGGTACAACGACCTTTTCGAAAGCCCGCTTGCTGAACAGGAATCACACCACCTTTTTCACAGTAATATAACAATCATTTTTGAATAATTTTTTCTAAAAGTTTACCAACATGAGATGTTAGAGCTATGGGTCTGTAACTATGCACAGATGTCCTCGGTTTACCTTCCTTGAGTACTGGGACTACTACTGAACTTTTCCAGATTCTTGGAATAGTGCCATTAATCCAACAATTTTGGAATAACGAATGCAGTAGTACTTTCCACGAAGAAGGTAAGTGTCTGATGAGTTGATAAGACACGCCATCAAGGCCAACAGCTGAATCATGTGAAGGATAGAATCTAGTGCTTCTGATAGTTCTGATAACAGTAAAGGTGAGTTTAGGAAATGTTCGTTTTCTTCTGGAGGAGCCACGTATTCGTCTTTTTGTTCCTCATTGTTTCTGTGACGACTGTTTTCTGGCTGAAGATTTTTAGATTGACTACAAGCTGAAAATAAATCTGAAAAAGCTTCAGCTTTATCAAAAGCAGTGGGAAAATCCGTTTTTAACGTTATTGGGTATGACTGAGTTTTATAGCAATTTTTCATTTCTTTAACTTTTTTCCAAACTTTAAATAGATCTTTTGATTCTGATACCTCAGCTTCACAAAACTCAACCCAATACTTCTTTTTTGCTGAGCAATAACTTTAGTACATTTATTTTTTTCTTGTTTCATGATTATAAAATTTTCATCTGACTTATTTCTTATCCATGTTTTGTAGCTTTTTCGCTTTGACTGTACAGCGAGTCTGCATTCTTCTGTCCACCATACGTTGCCTATATATTTTCCAATCTTTTTGTATTTATATTTTGGGATAGTCTTTTCAGCTGCTAGTAATACTACTTCTGAAAAATTTGCATAAAAAGTATTTAGGTCGTCATTCTCAATTGGTGATGTATTTTGCGACACAAGAAAAGTTTGAAAGGCTTCCCAGTTGGCCATTTTATAGTTAAATTTTGGAATTTTGCATTCAGAGATAGACGGTTCATCAAATATGTATTCATTAAAAAGTATTGTAATAGGAAGATGATCACTCCCTAAACAATCTTCTATTGTGGACCAGCTATAGTTTACTGCTATGTTGGGGAAACAAGCGATAGATCTATTGCACTCGACTTGTGAGTAACTACATCAGGAATTCTCGTAATTCTACCGTCGTTTAACAAAATTAAATTCGAATCAACAATATTTTCAACAAATCTATTAGATGTCACTTTACTACAACTTGTATCCCAAAAAGGCGCATGAGCATTAAAGTTACCCATGACAATCCACTTCCTCTTTGTAAAATCAGTATGTTTTAACCAATCTGTGTCATCCCCTTCAGGACCATTAGGATAGTACACAGACAGAACATTATAAACTGATTCCTTATTTACTTTGATGGCAGCACCTGTGGCAAACACATCTTGTTTATCTATAGACACTGGTAGTGGGCTTATATTTGTAAAGTCAAGGTCAAGTCTAACATAGATAGCGTTTTGCACCTTTTTATTTACCCCATTGATGCTGCAAAGAGGAGGATAGTAATAGTTCTTAAGCTTGGGAAGCTTTTTCTTTTCCACGTTCAATGACTGGAGCGCTAACACGCAATAGTTTTTCTCCAAAACATGACTCTCAAAAGATAACAGGTTAGCGGAAATAGATCTCGCGTTCCACTGAAACACTGTGAAAAGATTATTTGGATCTAACTCCATAGTAGACTGTATTTACAGGCATAACTGTAGTTATGCAGATTGTTATCGTTCCTGATATTTTTAACACTCTTTTTGTCATGCACGCATATTTAATCATAAATATAATTGGTAATATCCGTGCGGAAGTAGGTGGGTGGTAATAACCAAGAATGTCAGGCAAATTGCTGCTGTAAACCTCAAGAAATTGGAATAATAGAACATAAACATTTTTAGTAATCAAATACTGACTTAAATACAAAGTATATCTAGCAATAGAACCACAGTTCCATTGCAAACTGATGTTTAGATATTTGAACATTTTCATGAAAATCTAACT
>CM031603.1:56016564-56034064 GCA_018398815.1 Conus ventricosus
TTGGGATGCAGACATCAACAGGAAACAAAATATTTGCCCCCCCCCCCCCCCCCCCCCCCCCCCCCCCCCCCCCCCTTGGTCTCCTATCTGTGTATTTCCTCAGTATTATTTCTCGCCAGCTGTTCATTCCGACTCATCCTCACACAGCCGCACGCGCAATTATGTTTGTAGCATTCTCAACACACACAGTTCACAGGGGACAGTCAACATCAGTTTGTCTGTAGGCTTCCCACCAGAGGAGACACTGCGCTGAGGAAGAAAAAAGAATACTTAGTTTAAGGAGAAGGCTTGTGGGCACACACAACTGCAAGTGCATTTACTGACGAGTTTTGACAGCAGTTAGTAAGAAGTGTACGTTTAATTTGCACAATCTTTTCTTTGTAAGTGTTGTGTGTGTGTGTGTGTGTGTGTGTGGTGTGTGTGTGTGTGTGTGTGTGTGTAAGAACAGTGAATGCAGTTATAAATCCAAAGAAACGAGTGTAAAAAGTCCCAAATGTTTGGCTTTTATGCACACTGTTGTATAATTCACATAATGTCCATTGCGTCTGAAAGACGGTTACCCCTTCCTTATTTATACAAACATATCAAGATAAATGTTCCTTAGTTCAAAGTAGACCAACTGAAATGGATGGAATGGGAGAGTTTTGGGGAACCCAGCTGGTGAAAAATAGGGTCATTGAGCTTCCTGAGAGTTGTAGTAGATTGTGAGTGATATCATCGCTAGAGGATCTTGAAAATAAGTGAAGTGATTGTGGGAAAGGGAGTGGGGGTGGGGGGGTGGGAGGAGGAGTTTGCCAGTGTTGAACGCTTACATGGATTATATAATGCTTTGTTCCATATTCCTACCGTGGAGATGACCTGGGGGGGGGGGGGGGGGGTCAAATGTTGCCAGGACGCCACCATATATTAGGGTCAAGTGCTTCCATCTCCTCCACTTTCTTGCCGATCGCTATACCGGAAGTGACGCATGGAATTGCCATGCAAGGGCTTTGTTAGGCCAGGATTGGTGGAGAGAAAGTGAGATGGTGATAATAGTGGAGATCGTGAACGGTTTCCTTTGTTCGTTGCAGTGTGGTGTGTGTGTGTGTGTGTCTTTTATGTCTTGAAGAGAGAGAGAGAGAGGAGAGAGAGAGAGAGGAGAGAGAGAATGGGGGGGGGGGGAGGGAGAAAGAGAGAGAATGAGAGAGAGAGACAGACAGACAGACAGACAGATAGACGAACAGACAGACAGATAGACGGACGGACAGACAGATGACAGAAAGACGAAGACAGATACAGAGAGAGAAAGAGACACAGAGAGAGAGAGATGGAAAATGGAAGAGCACGCTTTAACAACCCACTCTCTGAGTCAGTCGCTTTCCCTTTACAATCCATTAGATTGTCGATGCAAATATGAAAACAATTTTTCGTTTGTTTTATTTTATCAAGGGTCGGAAAGAAAGCTCTCTCTTTTTGTTGGTCTTGCACTATGCCAGGTATAGAAACGGCAGATATATTTCATTATATTTTCATACCCGACTTGTAACCTGACCATAAATACAATGGATTGTGTAACGCCGCTTTTGCATGCCGTGCTTTCTTTCATTATATTCATTTGATCCTTCGTTTCTGTTTGTTCCTTTCCTTTATCTTTCCGGAGCGAAACTTGTCGCTCCCATCTCATCATTTGTTCACCGTGTGATAGTCAAGAGGCCAGCTCCCCCCCCCCCCCCCCCCCCCCCCCCCCCCACCCCCCCCCCCCCCCCCCCCCCCCCCCCCCCCCCCCCCCCCCCCCCCCCCCCCCCCCCGATTTCAGTAACCTTTATTAGGCTCTGAGATGTCTTCAAACTCCAAGGTACTGCCATGACAGCAGTTAACATAAGACTAAATCAATGTTTTTCTTTTTACTTTTTTTTTTTTTTTTTTTTTTTTTTTGATTTCAGATAATTGGAGAAGTACAAGTGCGCAGAAAGAGGTCAGTGCGCAGAAAGTTTTATCCGCATAGTCACATGTAAATCTCAGAGTATCACAAGTAGGAAATGGCTGTCGTTGCTGTAAACTTAAAATGAAAATTAAGAAAACATAGTGGTTGTGTTTATTGCAGCCACTGCATAAACATAATGACTAAAAAGCAACTGAAAGGGGGCAAATAATGGACGCTCTGTCTATTCCATTGTTGCTGCAGCTGCAGTTTTATCTTAAGGGCCGGCTGTTATTCTCTTTTCCACATTGTCCACTGTCCCCTCTCTGACGTCTGTCCCGAGACTGACGCTGCTCAGAGCTGCTGCAGTGACAAGGTGGGCGGATTAGCGCACGCTTTATTTTCACGTGCAAGTTTCTGAGATTTCCCTGCTTCCAGCCCCCCACCCCCTTTCCTCCTCCTAACCCCCCTTTTTCTGTCTGTCTGTCCGTCTGCCTGCCTGCCTGCACCCTCCCCCCCCGCTCTCTCTCTCTCTCTCTCTCTCTCTCTCTCTCTCTCTCTCTCTCTCTCTCTCTCTCTCTCTCCCTCTCTCTCTCTCTCTCTTTGCTTACTACCTGAATCTTGCTCTCAAAAGGTCAAGTCTGTCCGAAAGTTAACAACAGGATCTTTTGACACAAAACGATTTTCACCTCTCTCTCTCTCTCTCTCTCTCTGTCTCTCTCTCTCTCCCCCTCTCTTTAAAGCATTTTCTCAATCGTTTTCTTTATCATGTGACATACCAGTGCCCCACCCTTCTGGAATGAAATATACTTTGTTTCCCGTTGATGATGTTCGTGGTGTCGCCGGCATGTTCTGTATGCGATCATTGCCTGAAAAGGACCGATTTGTGGATAGCTAAACATAGCACCTCTTATGCTGCAAACACCATAGAGATATTCATTACCACATTGAATGGGCCCTCTCTCACGTCATCACGCCCCGTGCCCTCTTACAACAACCCGAATCTGGCATGGGAGACGATCCAGACCTCTGCTCAACAGGAAATACAATTTATTACCACCCTTGACACACCATAGTTGTCTTCTTTTTCTTTCTCTCCTGGCAACATCCATGCAACCTCCATGTCAGCTATCTCTCCCTCCCCATCCTTTCTCGAGCCTCTCCCTCCCCCGCAGATCCCCCATCCCCCAATCAACCCACCCCCCCCCCCCCCCCCCACGCACCCTCCTTACGTTCCTTCTTAACTTTTTCAAATTTGTTTTATGTTAACATCTCAGTAACAGCTTCTGCGAGCAGTGCCTTTTCGATTCAACCGGAACAAATTCTTTTCTTTTTTCTTTTTTTCAAAAACAAACCTGATAAAATAAACAGGTTATATGATTATTGAGTGTTGACATAAGATCCCATTTTCCCAAATTGAGAATAAGGTCAATATTTCAAGTGTTTTATTGAGTCATTGTTGTTTTAGAGCAGCGAGCGTGTGCACTGTGCATGTTGTGTGTGTGTGTGTGTGTGTGTGTGTGTGTGTGTGTGTGTGTGTGTGTGTGTGTGTGTGTGTGTGTGTGTGTGCGTGCGTGAGCGCGTGTGTGTATGTGTGTGTGTGTGTGTGTGTGTGTGTGTGTGTGTGTGTGTGTGTGTGTGTGTGTGCGCACGCGCGCGTTCGTGGATGTGCGCGTGTGTGCGCGCATACGAGCGTACATGCATGCATGCGTGCATGCTTGCACGCGCGTGCATGTACCGTGTGTGTGTGTGTGTGTGTGTGTGTGTGTGTGTGTGTGTGTGATAGTTCTTGCATGCAAGCACACGAATGTACGTGTTGTCTGCGTGTTTGCTGACGCGTGTGCTTGCGTCAGGTCAGGTCAGCCAGGGACCAAACGGGTGAATAGAACACGCGTTTCTCTTCATTGCCTCCCTAACCCGCTAGACCCTCCATCCTAGGTGACAGTGCAGAGATCCGATGTCGCGCAGAGAGCCGCCATGTTTGGGGGGGGGGGGGGGGGGGGGTCAATTTGCTGCCGTCTCCGTTTTCATGCCGATCGCTATCCCGGAAATGACGAATAGTCCAGCGGGGCTGGGGATTTTGATTGGCCAGGATGGGTGTGAAGACGTTGATGTGGTGATCATGAAGGAGAACGGAACCCGGGTTTTTGTCGGCCATCGGACTCGGTCATGTGAGTGGCTTGGCGGTGCGGGGACTGGGCGTATTGTTTGCAGCCGTTCCCCTTTATTGATTTCTGTTTTCGTATTTGTGTGTGTGGTGTGTGTGTGTGTGTGTGTGTGTGTGTGTGTGTGTGTGTGTGTGTGCTTTCTTTATTTCTTTGTTTTCCTTCGACAGAAATTAACGTACCGTAATTTATTTCTTCCGTATGAGAGAGGGGGCTTGTTTGCTTGATGTCTTTGCTTTCTTTTCATCTATGTACGTGCGCATCTCTCTCTCCTCTCTCTCTCTCTCTCTCTCTCTCTCTCTCTCCTTCTCTCTCTCTCTCTCTGCATGCACACACACACACACACACACACACACACACATATATATATTATATATATATATATATATATATATATATATATAATATTTTATATATATATATATATTATATATATATATATATAACAGTTTAGAATAGGATTTTTAAAATCCTATTTTAAAACTGTTATGTCGCTCCTATTCGGTTGAGCATTTTTAGAATTCTGAGTGGTCTTTTAACTCTAATTATATATATATATATATATATATAATATATATATATATATATATATATATATTATATATATATATATATATATATATATATATATATATATAACAAACTAATAAATTCCAAGGATAAGTACTGAGCACCGTTCCAGCAATTTACAGAGCAGCTTGGTGTTGCAATGACTGCAAGAAATATTGAATTATAAACAAAGCTTGCTCTTATGTCTTAGATTGAAGAAATATATATATATATATATATATATATTATATATATATATATATATATATATATATATATATATATATATATATATATATACAACAAACTAATAAATTCCAAGGATAAGTACCGCACCGTTCCAGCAACTTACAGAGCAGCTTGGTGTTGCAATGACTGCAAGAAATATTGAATTATAAACAAAGCTTGCTCTTATGTCTTAGATTGAAGAAATAGGGGGAGATAAACATTCATATCTGCAGTGGTAGATGATTCTGCCTAACTAACAGTATGTGCTTGAGTGGGTGAATGGGGAAAAATAAAATAAATGCTTCTCAAAATGAGCCTTCAGCAAGCTTATATTCTCTCCAAGGTGGAGACATCCTCCAATAGGGAGGGAAACTCCACTAACATATAACTCCTGGTCATATACCGATATTTCGAAACTTGGTGGTTTCTCCTCAGTGACTGCGGAAAGTGGTAATTTGACTCCTCTGCCTTTTCAGTTTTAAGAAGAATGCAATCCCAGAAAAGGTTGGCGTGCAATACCGTAGTATGTTTGTTGAGTTTTCAAAAAACAACCAAAGGTGCCATATATATATATATATATATATATATATGCATGCATGCATATATGTATGCATGTATGTACTAATCATCTAATCATATCTGTCTTTATATTTGCACATCTGTCTGCCCATTTGTGTGTCTGTCTGCCTGTCTGTATCTATTCACCTATCTGGTTATGCATTCACCTATTCCTACACTGATGTATCTATGTTTGGGCTTGTTTAACTGTCGATAGCTTAATTTCTCAGCCTTTTTATGCCCGTTTAGCTAGTCTTTAATGAAAGACTTATCGGGGGAGTATGCAATTAGTAATATCGAACAGCAGTCATGGGGTTTTTATTCTGACACAAGGCTTCTGTACAAACTACTGCTTTATCTGTGACAGATTGAAATTTTTCTCTTTTTTTGTGAGGTAACTTAATCCCGAAGACAGAGCACTTGGGTTATAAACACACACACACACACACACACCACACACACACACACACACACACACCCCTCACATACACACGCGCGCACGCACGCACGCACGCACCACGCACACACACACACACGTGCGCGCGTACGCGCGCGCGCACGCGCGCACACACGCACGCAAGCACACTAACATATTCTAAGTATATTGTAAAGTACACAAGATATGCGTACAGTATTTGAAAAAGTAGTGTGAAACAATGTACACCATGCGCCCTTCATACTCTATCTCTTCATTGCCCCTCCTCCCCCTCCCCCTCCTCTCCACTCTCCCACACGCCCTTCATCCTTCCTCCCTGTCCAGCCCTCCTTCTCCCAGGAATAAAATCGGTGATCTACACACCCTCTCCTACTGTCGCTGCAGTCCACGTTTAGAAGCAAGAGACCGATATCAGAAAAGGATGACAAAAAACGATGTTGACGGAACTAAACCGAGCAGAACTGGGGCAGAGGGCTGAAGGATCAATGACACGAAGATAAGAATGTGTCTGGGGACAACAAAATAATGGATATGGAAACAGAACGTGGAGAGATACACTGTCTCTCCCGAACTCCCACCTCATTCGCCTTCCTTTGTGAAACGCAATGACATGATGTAACATACCCCGCGCCTTTCAATCCATCGCCTGCCATCAGGCTGACCACTGATTGGTGGCACGTATTCCAATCCAACGCTGTGTGTGATACAGCGCTCGCGCGTTCTTTCCAACACTGTCCGTGGGTTTTCCGGCTCGGCAGATCTCTGGCAGATGATAAAAGAGCGTTGTTTTTCCTCCAGTTCCTGACCTGTCTGGCATGTGACCTTCAGGTTAGCGGAGGAAACAGTCCATTTCCGGAGACAAGGCAAGGCGGATTTCACGCCGCAATGACCTTGAAGAGAGCTGTGAACATGTCGAATCGACCCGCGCTCCCTCCTTCACTCATGAACAAAAAAAAAAAAAAACACCACCGAGCATTGGAATTACTCTTGGGAGAGCGCAGTCATCCACCACCGTCGAGCGAATCCTGGTGAGAAAAAAAAAATCCATCACACGAAGTTATAGGAAGAATGGAATGAAAGAGCTACTTCCCATGTATTCTTGTGAAACAGGATATGGAAAAGACGAAATGCCAACAATTATGTCACCAAAAAAATGTTTAGCATTCCATGAAAAGATTTTACCCCGAGATAGTTATTAATTCGTAAGCAGTAACTTCATAGTGTTCAATGTCGGTTGAAATTTTGAAACCATCTATCTTACAGATCCTGGATCGGCTGTTTGATCCGTATCATAACCAGGGATAGGCGTCAAAATTACATGGGTTCTTCCTTGACCTACATTCCATCTTCACATCAAGTTTGGTTAATATCGATATGGCAAGGCGTTTCAAAATCACGTTGGCAGACAGACAATCAAACAAAAAAATCTACGGAAATGATTGAAAACATAACATCCTCGACGAAGGTAACGGAAAAACAACAAAAAAAAAAACCAATCCAATAAACAAACAAAAACCAGATCACACATTGGTTTAGATGTACTGGAACTGCCGCCCAACACTGTATGCTGTAAACTGCCATTTTGTCTGGAAAAGAAAGAGGCTGCTACTGTGGTGACCATTAACGTCGCCGCTGTTTCGTGGATATCTGCGGTGACTGAGTGTTTGAGTTTAGGTTTTATTTTTAGGTCCAACTATGTCACTTACGCCCTCACCACTGCTCCTTCAAACTGCTGCCCCTCCCCTTCTTCCTAACGTGTACACATTTCCTCCTCTTTTTTTCTTCTTCACATTTGGCATGCCAATGGACAGTTTAGAGTCTAGTTTAAAATGTTGCGAGGACTGAACATTCCGAAAAGGCTGTCTTTTATGTGTCGTTATTGCTTTTAAAGCAAGCCATTTTAACAAAGGTTACGGTAGATTGTTTAGAATATCCTTGGGGTTTTTTTGGGTTTTTTTTTTCTCGTACTATTTCAATAAACTAGAATGGCATAACATGATCACAAAGTGAGCACGAAACAAGAGGGAAATGAAAGAAAAGGTAATATAGGATTAAAAGGAATTTAACAAACTGATTGAAGACAAAAGCCTCGTCTAAGTGCAACTGACATCCATAGTTATCATCGTGAATTATATATTCATTCTTCATCTTTAAAAAAAAAAGGCACTGCACATAAGTGTTACAAAACAAACTACGGAAGAAAAACAGTTCTCAGTATTTCCCCTCAGATGAAATCGAACTTCGAAGACAACGATTGCCAAGGACATAAACCAGATCTTACATCGTTGCTTCACAGACACTCATCGACACGTGAAAAGGATCTCCGCCCCCACCCCCACCCCCCACCCCCTTCCGCACCCCGACCTGTCCCCACCCAAACCCCTTCCACCCTTACCCTCCTGTCCCTCCTCTTCCGAGCTCTCCACTCGACTACCCTAAACAGCCTCGATTGCGTGCCGACATGAAAGAGGCGCTCGGCCCTTTTCCAACAGGAATTTACGACTAACTGCCCCTTCACAGCAGTTGTCTTTCTTTTCCCGCCCTTCCAGTACTCCCATTCCTGTGACCATCAGCCGTTAGATTCGTCAGTGTCCGGAGTTCTTCGGGTGATGAAACCCATACATGGGGAGTGAGTCTTTTTTTTTAATAATTTAACGTGAAAGAAAAAAAAAATCGATGTATTTCTGGGTGCCTTTTCCTCTTGTGCAAAATCTTCTTACCTGGACCAAATTCATTTACATTTAAATTGGAATGTGTGACCATTTCCAATGCTGCTACATGGCAGCACACATAAAGCAATATCCATGTGACTGTATCCATGTGACTGTCAATTTTAATCCTTTTTTTTTTCGCAGTTCAGGCCCATGACAGGCACATCATGAGACAGACACAAGAACAAAAGAAAGCAGACAAGTGTAAGCACTCCTAACTCAGCAACAAAAAGAACAGACATTAGAACAACAACAAAATAATAATAATGATAATGATAACAATAATGATGATACTAATAATGATAATGAAAATAATGATAATAGTGCCGATGATGATGGTAAGAAGAAGAGATACCTTATTACGTCTGGGGGTATAAAAAGGAAATTATCCACCCATCCTGGTAGTAAGGAATCTGGTCCAATACGGCGCTGAGCACAGAAAGACGAAAGTCAGGGAGGTCTGTCATATCACCAATACAAATTTAACACCACAGCTACCACATCTTTTCAAACCAAAGGTTTTGACCAATTTCAAATAAGCCATCAGCGCAAGAAGGAAGAACGTATATGCGGATGAACAATATGAATCAAGTAGGAATGTTTATAATTACATACAAATGGGAAAAATACTTCCTGTCTTAAGTACTTTTTATTTAATGCAGAAGTTTGCAGGTCTCTTGTGGCAGAGTGAAGCCTTCGACATCCTGATCAACGACTTGAAATGTACAGTTACTACAATGGAATGAAATCAGATTGTTATGATGTTCTTTCACGGTGTGAGAATAAAGCTCACTTTACGAATGAAGAGTAGTCCTGTTCAAAATGAGCCTTCAGCAAGCTTATAGTTTCCAAGGGGGAGACAATCTCCAATGGGGAGGAAACTCACTAACACATAACTCCTGGTCAGATACCGATATTTCGAAACCTGATTGTTTCTCCTCAGTGACCGCGGAAAGTGGTAATTTGACTCCTCTGCCTTTTCGGTTTTAAGAAGAATGCTATCCCGGAAAAAGGCTGGTGTGCAACACCGTAGTATGTTTGTTGAGTTTTCAAAAAGCCAACCAAAGGTGCCACCTAAGAAGCAAAAGAAAATCACGAAAGAGCAAAACAAGCTACATTTTCAAATGAAGAAAAAAAAAAACAACCCTAGCACCTCTTTTATTCTTGCGTTTCAGCTTTTCTTTTTCTCTTCAACCCACATGGGGTTGTTCTCTTGAGCTGCCTTATTTGACTATGTAACGTTGCCAAACAAGAAAGACGTCTGTACGCCATGGCCTTGGCTCAGCTTCTAAGCATACAGGAGGTCTGTTGTACCAAGACAGGCCATGGGTTTGTATGAATGCACGTCACACACGGATGGAGTGCAAAGGGTGGGACAAAAATAAGGAGACGTGATTACAAAGTGCCAAAGTAACAGACACACAAGAGACGGATACATACACACACAAAACGTGCGTGCGTACGCCCACATATGCAACACACGCACACACATATATACATGCGCGCACAAACACACTCTCACACACACATTTATGCACACACATATACGCACGCACTTATACATGCGTGCACACACTCACATGCACGCGCACACATCCGCGCGTGCGAGTACACACGGAGATGCTTAGACAGAAACGTCCATGCATGCACACACAAAGCTACTAGCACGAAGGAATACGACATTGAATCCGTAAAAAAAATGTCATCTCCAGAAGTGGCTCGAAGATAGAGAAAGTGTAAGATCGGAGCAGAGAAAGCAAGGAAGTTTGTTTTATGCGAAAAGGGTGCTTGAAAATAGAAAGAAGGTTTTCCGAAGGTGTTGGTATAAAACCGAGGAATAGGACAGACATCTTAAAGCTCACAGAACCAAGAACCCCAGAGATATTTGAGCAACAAAATCTAAGTAATTATCATCAATAAGAAAAAGGCGCGTTAGATATACATGTTATTTAGTTTGTAGAAGAACATCGTCAACAACACCACCAACAAAATAATAAGAACAACGAGAATCCAACAAGAACACAAAGCCCAGACACTCGTAGCACTTTCTCATTTTCGTCGTGCGTAACAGTTCTGATCTATTTGCTATGTAGCTGAAAAGAAAAATGAAGAGGAAAGAAAAAATATGAGAAGTGAAAAAAGGGACAAAAGAAAAGAAAAGAAAATTTATTAAGCCTTTTTTTTTTGCCATGAAAGAAAACGCATTCAAAGCCCCCACACACACATACACACACAAAAAGAAAGAAAGAAAGAAGAGACAGAAAATAAAAATAAATAAATAAAAGAATAAAGGTAATCCATGGATTTGCATGCAACTGAAGCATAAAAAATCACACACACACACACACACACACACAACACACACACACACACACACACACACACACACACAAACGCGCGCGTGCGTGCGCGCGCGCACACACAAAACACACACACACACACACACACACACACACACACACACACACACACACACACACACGGACGCACGCACGCACTCACGCACAAACGCAGAGAGAGAGAGAGAGAGAGAGAATGAGAGAGTAGAGAGAGAGAGAGAGAGAGAGGAGAGAGAGAGAGAGAGAGAGCATAACCCTCGGGCAAACGAAATATGGGAGCAATAGCAGTGGAAGACAGTATGATCTGTTTCAAATCGCCTCTATCCTGGCGCGTGAATGCGATGCAACTATAATGCGAAGCGTCTTTGAAACTTAGGTGTGGTAGATCCGACCCTGCCATGATCCGCTAACCGCCATATCATTCGATCGGTGCAGTGATGGGATCCCTTTTTCTATGTCTCTTGGCCATTACGATCACCACCACACCCCTGCCCCCCTCCAGCACCACCATTCCTGTTCTCCAACCCCAACCCCTTTTCACATGCCCCCCCCCCCCCCCGCCCCCTCCTTCCTCAAGTCGCGTGCTGGTAGAGAGAGCATCGGTGTCTGGTCTCCAGTCGAGAAGAATCACAATAAAATATCACCTTGGACAGCAGTTGTCTTTCTTGTTCATCTCTGCCGGCAACTGTAATTCGTGTTACCATCACCCAGACTGCTATCGAATTAGGTCAGCATGTTACAGTGATCATGTGCTTGGACGGTAGTGGAGCGGGGAGGGAGTGGGGGAGGGGTGGAGATGATATGAGAAGGAGGGGGGGGGGGTGTACGCGGAGGAAGCAGCAGCAGAGGAGGTAACTCTTTCTCGCAACTTGGTCAACTTTCCCCTCTTCTAACTTTAAACTTGTTTCGTCATTATATTTTTGTTTTCTGGAACATGTCAGCGTCATAAAATACATTAGAAAAGAGAACAGGACAGAATGAAATAACATAAAACAGAATGAGAAGAAATATCTATCTATCTATCTATCTATCTATCTATCTATCTATCTATCTATCTATCTATCTATCTATCTATCCATCTATCTATCTATCTATCTATCTATCTATCTGTCTGTCTATCTATCTAAAGAAACATATCTCTATCTATTCTATCTACCTAACTATCTATCTAGCTATCTATCTATCCATCTATCTATCTATCTATCTTTCTGTCTATGGAGAGAGAGAGAGAGAGGGGGGGGGGGGGTGACAGACAGACAGACAGATGTAACGAAAAACAATCTCCTTGAAAACGGAGAAAAGGGCACGGACACTACACGATTAAGCCCCATGGTCTCTTTTATGCCGCTTTTTTCAGTAATCTTTGAGTAAAAGCAAAGGATACCATGCAAAGTAAATTGTACTAGCTAGTTACCCCTTTCTTGTGTTGTTTATTATTTTGAATTATATAATTCTGTGTTAAATCAGCTGATACTATTCCTGGGTCCCAGCTTTTTATGTATACTTCCAAAAAATTCATCATTTCAAAGGCTGGGGGCATTGTTCAGCTATATCAATTTTGACTGCAGAGCAATTAATCGTTAAAAAAAAACCTGCCAGATGAATTTAAAGCTTTCTCCCTAAACAAAAGTCCATGAAAAGAATCCATATAAAATCTAACTTTATTTTACCTTTCTTCTTGCTACGGAAGATTACTAGCTACGAACATAATCATTACACTATTTAATCATCCCCGTTTTAATCCTACGCCCATTTTGTTTCCTTTATGAGCATTTGGCATCGATCTGTACGCCTACGTGGCAACGAAAGCACACATTCTCTTGTCTAGCACTAGTCTTTCGAGTGTTTGTCCAACAGAACCAGAACAAATGACCCGCGGAAGTGCAAAGGAAAGCAGTGTGGGACCGTGTCATTTCTGGATTGCCCTTATGGTCAAGAGGAACAGCCAGTTTCCCGGTAGAACACAAGGTGTGTTACATCACAAACTGTCGCAATCCTAAGGATTTGTCTCAATACGTTAGAAGGTGGCGAGCTCCCTAAGGGAATATAGAATTTTGCGACAAATTGTGGTGAGCTGTTTCGGAACATGGTCAGAGCATTCTTTTGAGCTATTCTGACAATCCGATCAATTTGTCTACAGACTCCGTTCTGAACTCTTTTGCGTTAGTTTGGAGAAAGGCACAGAGGGGAGGGCGGGGGGGGGGGGGGGGGGGGGGGGGCGGGGGGGGGGGGGGGTAGTATTAGTATTTTGCCTCGTTTTTCTTCTCTTCTTCCCTTTGTCGGAGTCCCGTTTGCTCACACAGGTGTATACTCCCTTCCTGAAAAGACAAGTGTTCAGTCGACTGAGTGCCCTCTCAGTTACCACATAGACCAGCTTCTTCTTGTCCGCTAGTCAGCAAGGTCGGCCTACATCCTGCACGTAGGCATGGGTCTAGCGTGAACCACCCTGTGTGTACCTCACACTCGACAATGTCAACACCATCGGTTGCAAAAGATGGTAAATAGTAAGCAGCAAGAAAGCCAGTTAAACCAACAGGAGGCGGCGAATGCCTGCCATATGTGCAACGGAACTTAGACCAGCAGAAGGTGAAGACACTGATCATGTTCCTTCTGTGTGTCTGGTTTGAAGAGGCTTTTATTTTGTGTATCTTTCCTTTATGAACGTACTGTCTTTTTTATACTTTCGTGTATCTCTTAAGAGAGAGAGAGAGAGAGAGAGAGAGAGAGAGAGAGAGAGAGAGAGAGAGAGAGAGAGAGAGAGAGAGAGACGGAGGGAGGGACGGAGGGAGAAAGAGAGAGAGAGTGTGTGTGAGAGAGACAGACAGACAGACATACGGACGGACGGACGGACGGACGGGCGGGCGGACGGACGGGCGGACGGACGGACGGACGGACGGACGGACGGATAGATATACAGAGAGAGAGAGAGAGAGGGAGAGAGAGAGAGATGACGGATAAGTGTTGCTCCCTCAAATATTTGTTTTTAATCTAATAAAATGGGTGCATTCACAAAATGCAATAAAACATTGCAGCGCCTTAAACGTAGTTGTCGCATCTGCTACAAAACGTGGAGAAACCTCTTTGGAATTCGCCCCGTTTTTGACGATTAGTTACTGTTTAGTGGGCCCTCTCCTGTTCCGCCAGGTTCAAATTGTGCAATTGAGACATTGTGCCGGGTAACAGAGGGATCTGATGCCGACACTTGCTACCCTGGAAAATATCGCTGACATGGTGAGTCGGCTGAATCCCTGCCTCTTCCCCTTCTGGCCCAGACAGGACGGGTCGCGTGCTGGCATGGAAGAGGAGCCATGATCTGCTCCATGCGACGAAAACCCAGCGGATTATCGGTCTTTGGTTGCAGCAGTTGTCTCTCCTTTTCCTGTCAGCAGCTTCCATTGTAGTCGCCAGGGAGGGCCTATCTCCTAGCACCCGGATATCCGGCTGGGGTTTAAGGTATTTCATGAGGTAAAACGCTGACAAGCTGAGAAAAGAAACAAGCGCGCTCGCGCGCGCGCACGCACGCACACACACACACACACACACACACACACACACACACACACACACACACACACACACACACACACTCGCGCGCGCGCGCGCACGCGTGCACACACACACACACACACACACACACACACACACACACACACACACACACACACACACCACACACCTCCCAAAGAAAAAAAATGGCTTGTTTCTGTGATCTATCATGTGTGAAAGATGCTAGTGGTACATTAAACATGATCTGTGGCTTCTATTACAGTCCAAACTGATCTGTGATATGATAATTTTTTTGGGTGCTTTTTCTTGTAATAAAATGAACTTCCCGTCTTCGTTTGAAAACGCAGTGCCTAACCATATCAGTAATAACAACAAATACCCCCCTCCACACGCACGTGTGCGCGTCCACACTGTGTTTGCACACCCACGCACAATATAATCTCTCTCTCTCTCTCTCTCTCTCTCCTCTCTCCTCTCTCTCTCCTCTCTCTCTCTCTCTCTCTCTCTCTCTCCACACACACACACACACACACACACACACACACACACACACACACACACACACATACACACACACGCACGCACACACACACACACACACACACACACACACACACACACACACACACACACACACACACACACACACACACACACACACACACACATGCGAGCGGGTGCGCTCGCGTTCATGTTCTCTGACTCACACGCATGCACGCACCCTCTTTCCTCTCCTCAGCCCAAACGAACACAAACACAGTCAGTTGGCATGTCTTGATGTTCTTGTTGTCATATAAACAACAGTGTCAAGAAGGGTTATTTCACTAAGCCGCCAGGTTTCCTCGCCACCGCCTTTTTCTCCCTATCCCCCCCCCCCCCCCCCCCCCCCCCCCCCAACCCCCCTTGCCTTTTCAGAGTTCTGTGTTCATTGGATCCACACGTTAACTAGAATGAAATGTAATTAGATGACATGAAATGAGATTAGGGAAAGGGGAATGAGACCGTTCATGTGAAACAAAGAGGCAGATCGCACACACAGCCAAAGCATGTTCAGCCCAGATGCATGTGGAAGAGAATGGACCCTGCAGAAATTCAGACAGGGTCCTTAGTCGCTCAACACATGACCAATGCTCTCTTTTGTCAAAACACCACCGATCATTGTAACAGGCAATGAGGCCAGTAGGAAGCTGACAGCCTGTACGTAGTTGTAAATTCGACCAGGCATCTTATGCTTAAATCCAAGACATGAAAATGGCTTGTTACTGCAAGATACTAAAATCATATTACTTATAATACTAATCATACCACCGAAGATTACTAATCGCATTACTAATAAACAAATGCATCAAACCATCAGGTATACATCGGATTGTATGAAGATTTTACTGACAACAGCTAAGGAAAGAGAACTACGTTGGTGTGACCATGTACCACCATGCAATAGCTTTGCTAAAAATCGTCCAGGAATATTTTCTGAGCGAGAGACGGGGAGCAGGGTGAAATGTAGAGGGATGGTGGTGAGTGAGGGTAGGGAGTAGGAAAAAACCGATGGACTGACAATACTTCTGAATGGACATGGAAAACATTTGCAAAGACCCAAGCTAGGGCACACAATGAACAGAGGGAAATGGCAACCTGGTGAATTGTTATTCAGTATGGATGCCCAAAGACTCCCCATACAGTTAAGGGAGAAAAGAAAAGAGAGAAAAAGAACAGCTCCTGATTTGTTTTATGGCAATGGATTCTCAAAGCCCGTCAGCGATTCGTATTAATGTGTAGGTCAGGTTCTGGATTCACCTCACCTACAATACTTCATCCCTTCCCAGGTGATTTCTAATTCATTTATTTACTAAGGTTTAACCCATGCTGTCTCGAGACTTTGCAGATATACTGAAGTGCATAATAGACTAGGCTGCAGCCAATGATGCCTTCTTGAGGAAAAAAATAATAATAGTGAAAGCAGTAATGAAGTTCTCAGAAGTCATTACCAGACTACATGAAGGCAACGGACTGTGAAAATCAGTACCTGAGTAGGACAGAGTCAGTAGATTCCATCCAGTCTTCATAAGTACGTTTGTCTTGCTTTTTGTTATCTTTGCTGTTATAGCCGCCAACACAGTGTCAGATATAGAAGAGATACAAAAAGAGGAGAAAAAGATGAAGGACAACAACAACAACAACAACAACAGGAAAGATAAGAAAAAAGTGGAATCTGAAGGAGAAAAAACAAAAAGGAAGAAAGAAAGAAAGAAAAGAAAAGAAAAGAAAGAAAGAAAGAAAGAAAGAAAGACAATCAATTATTCCTGCATATGCATGCTTTCGTTTCATTTCACAATCCTGCTCCCTTTACCACCCTCTTCCCTTTGTTCCCATTCACCTTCCCCTGATTCAGTGACTCATTGATCCTCCCAGCTCCAGCCTGTGGACTCTAAACACATTTCTATCCAATAAACTTCTCCTGACCGCCACGGGGTCGGTTTAATCAAAGCGAGAACACAAAGGCCTGGCCACATCTCGTCATTATTGACATAACACGGATCCCGGAGAAAAGACCAAGGGTGGCTTCCCCTGCTGGTGGCGGGGCTCGGCCTCTTATTGATGAGTGCTGCCGAGGAAAGATTATCTGACGATTACATGCTGAGGGTAAATGAGCGAAGTGGAGAAAGGGAGGATATCTAAAAACCAAAAAGATATTGCACCACACTTGACATAAGTGAGCGAAGCATGGATGGGATTTGCTTTTATCCTCCAGGGAAGAAAGAGATTGCAATACACGGAGAAACAAAAGGAGCAAACATTCAGAACACATTCAGTGAATAACGCTGATCTGTTTTGTTCTCTTGTAAAATGATACATGTCACTATCCTGTCTGCTCTGTGGCATAGCCACTCACTGTGCTCATGTGATGTTAGATGTAGCAATCATATCCGTACAAACGCTAATTTACACACCCCAGGGGGTCATGAGTAGGAATCTGACACCCTGATGTAAGTCTTTGACAACTTTGTCCTTGAAAAAAGTAAACTCATTGGTTACATATATGCCTCTGGTTTCCTAAAGCCAGTTCAGGGCTTTTTAGGCTTGTCAGTGATGAGCTCTAGACTGTT
>CM031603.1:56036564-56039064 GCA_018398815.1 Conus ventricosus
CAGGAAAAAGGAAAGCTCTCAAAGGCTCAAGTAGGGCAAAACTAAATTAAAAGAGAATCGATGACAGACTGGGATGTTTGAGATGTCTGAGAATGGCTTACTTCACGAGGAAAAGAAATAAGCTACAGCAAGGTCGAAAGAATGAAAAGGGGCGGACCACTCTCAGAAAGAAAAGAAATGACAACAGGATGGTCAAACCATATGAACAGTTGTCTTCCTTTTGTGTCACCCTTATTGTTTGCCCGATTTTTACAGTATCGTTATATTATGAGGTCACATAGATTTTCTCTTGAGTTTTAGCCTCCAGTTTAAATGCTGTTAGCTCTCTCTCTCTCTCTCTCTCTCTCTCTCTCTCTCTCTCCTCTCTCTCTCTCTCTCTCTCTCATAAAAAAGAACTAAAAAAAAGAAAATACACACACACACACACACACACCACCACCACCACCACCACCACCACCACGTCTACCACTTGAGTGTTTTAGCTCTGAGTATCTTCTGCTGCATTTTGTGTTACGTTGATAATTAAGACATTCTGCCTGTGTTTACCCTCTCATCGAGGAGATGATCAAGGCATATACAATTTCTACTGAATTAAATCATATCCCTTTTTCTTCTTTCTTGTTCTTCATTTTCTTGTTGTCCTTGTTCCTCTTCTTTTTCTCGTCCACCTTCTCCTCCTTCCTCCTCCTCTCTTCCCTCTCCCCCCCCCCCCCCCCCCCCCCCCCGTTTTCTTTTGTTTTCTTTGTCTGCATTATTTCTTACCGAAAATATTGCATAAAACTGTGAGAGACACAGATTAGACAGGCTACTTTATGAAGTTTGGATATCTGTTTTTGTGCTGTTGAAACGGAAAAGTTAATACTGATTTTTAAAAAACAATCATGACTGTGTTCTGCATCTTACAAATCATCATGATACAAAATATCGGGCCATGAAACGTTCAATCTAAGCCTGCCGCATTGTGTAAAAAGGGCCTTCTTATAAAGGGCAAGTATCTCGTGCCATGCTTTGATAACTGGCTTGACTGGCAGCCATCGGATTCCTCATGGGTTGAAGGGCAAGGCTGGACAGTTTGACAAATAAGCTTAGGATGAGCATGGTTTGTGAGTGGACTTTGTCAGTTTATTAAAAGCCAACAGACCGTGTTCTTTACTTTAATGATCGGCTGTGAAATAAGCAAAGCTGCTTGACTTTACTTGAACATTATACATTGATTCAAATGCTGTTGAATACTGTTCTGAAAAAGATGCAGTGCACTACAGTCCCGCATGAGAAAAGTAGTTTGAGTTTAGATATTAACATCCACATCAAGTAAATCATCTATTAGTCAGCTAAACAAAATTGTTTATATTTTAACCATCTTAAAAGATATAGCAAAAAACACACACATACACACACACATGAGAAGATAGAGAGATAGACAGATAGACAGACAGACAGACAGACAGACAGTCAGACACATAGCTAGATAGACAGATCTACAAATACAGATCTCTTTAATTAGTAACTGTGGATGATTAACTTAAAGAGCTCTGCACAGAAAGAAACACCTGTCGTACACCTGGTTTACAACTGGTAATATGAAAAATGTGCTAGATTTTGTCCAAACTACCTTTCTTTTACAAGTTAAAAATTGACTTTACCAATCATTTGTTGCTGGGTTAACCTAATTTTACAGAATACAAATGTCGTTGATCATTAGACCTTTAAGTTCATTGTAAACATCGGTATGTTTATCTTTGTTTAATTTGAAGGAGAATAATTCAAAACAGACTTGAAAGTTGTGATCGCGATTGGTTTCCATGGGTGCAGGCCCACAGGAAAAGGTAGTGTTGTATCTTATATGCTGATCTATCTACCCCATCCCAGGAGAAAGGATGTCACACTCTATCACTCTATCACTTGATGAGCGTAGGTTTAGTCGCAGTGACGACATTCAATATAAAGAGTCCACCTTACCCGAGCTACTTTCCAAAGCCTTGAGAAACCCCACCCCTGGCTGTCCTAGTCCCGTGACTTCTGTCTGTGGAACAGTTGCCCAGACAAGAACTAAAGAGGATTAACCAGTAAGAGCCATTGTCTTGATTGGACAGCTGGTAAAAGGTGGGACTCCCTCCCAGAGTAATGCCAGCTCACCCCAGGCGGTCTGTGATCTGTATCCGTTTGTGTCAATAGAAAAAGGCTTGAGCGCGTGCACCAATTTGATCTGTGTGCCTATGACTGTTTATTGGTCCTGTCTAATGTTTAGAGAGACTTATAAGGAGAATATGTGTCTTGTATATGGAGGAAAAAGGGGGAACCATTGTTGTTGTTGCTGTTTCAAATTGTCAGCTTTGTGTTTGAGCGTTTTACGTCATCATGAAAGAGAGTGTACCAGCCTTTTTTTCTCGTCTCTCCTGTTTTGCCTCTCTCTCTCTCTCTCTCTCTCTCTCTCTCTCTCTCTCTCTCTCCTCTCTCTCTCTCTCTCTCTCTCTCTCTCAGAATGCCCCACTTCGTAATA
>CM031603.1:56054064-56056564 GCA_018398815.1 Conus ventricosus
AGTTCTTTAATTCTTAAATACTAGCAAGTACACAAACTGTCCTACTATCAGCTACTAAGAGACCTGTGATTCAAACACCGCCCAACTCTCCACTATACTACTATCTCCCATACCGCCCATTTCCATCTACTGACCCCAATCCAGTCACCTGCTGATAACACAGATCCTGTGATGGATTCTGAATATATTTCTGTCCAGTAAACATCTTCGGGCCACCACAAGATCAGCCCATTTCAAGTGAGAGGGCACATACGCTTGGCCAGTTCTGGCCATCATCGATGTAGATTAGGATCCTTTGGATGATACCAGGGATTCACTCCTCTTTTGGCGAGGGTGGCGTGGCCTCTTATCAATGAGTGCACTCACGGAATGAAAACCTGACGATTACGTGCAAATGGCAGAGCAGTAAAGCAGTGAAAGGGAAAGCTCTCAGTAACTCAAGAAGGGCAAAATCTAACTTTTGTGAGAACGAGGACATAAAATAAGCGGATCGTACTAGGACCTACGAAGTGAAAACAAGAGACACAAAACATATGAACGACCTTTTGCTTTTGGCATTTGAATTATTGCTCTTTCTTCTTCTTTTTTTTTTTACCCCTTTCGTTCAGTTAATGTCGTTTGTTGCTGAGTGTGAGAAAACAACTCTGACACCATGTCTGTTATTGGTTTTCCGCCAGCACTGGAGGTGACTTTGGATACTGTGTTCCGGCAATGTCACCTGACGTCCTGTAGAGTGACCGAATAAGGCAGCAGCACATTTTAGTTGTTGCGATTTTTCTTTCCATTTTCTCTTCGAGAACAGGAGGGAAAAAAATCAGTTGTATGTGTCTATCCACTGAACACCTTGGTCATAGTGAGTCCTTCCAACCATGCAGAGGGGCGAGGGGTTGATGGGGGGCGGGAAAAGTCGGAGGGGGGTGGAATAGGGGATGGGGGATAAGGGTGTTGGGGTTTGGCCTTATCCAATCTCTTCATTGATGACCTAACACAATGTCCTACAGAAAATACCAGGGACTGACTGATGTAGTTGTGGTGTTGGGGGTGTCTTTTTACCGTTAGCACACACAAGGAAAGATAATCCAATGATCTGATACAATCGCAAAGCAGAAAAGGAGGGGGAGAAAGAAAGCTCTCAAGAGCTCAGGAAGGGCAAAACCTAAATTAAAAAAGAAGCGATGACAGACAGGGGTGGATTAGATGTCTGAGAACGGCTTACTTCACGAGGAAAAGAAATAAGTTGTGACAGGGGCGAGAGGATGAAAAGAAGCGAGCCACTCTTGACAAAACGAAAGGACAACAGGATGCTCAAACCATATAAACAGTAGTCTTCTTATTGTGTCTCCTTTATTTGTTTGGCCAGTGTTTAGAATAAATACTCTGAGATCATAGAGATTTTCTCTTGAGCTGTAGCCTTAATTCTAAATGCTGTTAAGATCCTCGCCCCGTCTGTCTGTCTGTCTGTCTGTCTGTCTGTCTGTCTCTCTCTCTCTCTCTCTCTCCTCTCTCTTCTCTCTCTCTCTCTCTCTCTCTCTCTCCTCTCTCTCCTCTCTCTCTCTCTCTCTCTTTCAGAGACACCCATCTGCGTCTTCCACTCGAGTAGTTCAGCTCTGGGTATTTTCTCTCGGATGTTGTTTCAGGTTAATGATGATGACATTCTGCCTGTCTTTATCCTCTCATTGGGCAGACTGGGCAGACCGGGCAGACCTCATGGCAGCGTGATGATCAATGCATAGAAGTGCTCTATTGAATCAAATTATACCCCTTCTTTCTTCTTTCGTTCTTTCTTTCTTTCTTTCTTTCTTTCTTTCTTTTTCTTTCTTTCTTTCTTTTTCTTTCTTTCTTTCTATTTTCGTCTTCTTCTTTTCTCTCTATTTATTTCTCTCTATCTTATTTATTTCTTCTTCCTCCTCCTTCAGCTCCTTCTGCTCTTCCTTTTCTTCTTTCTCCTTCTCTTCTTCATTTTCTGCATTTTTCACTATGAACACCACAGTGAGAAACTAAGAGAGACGCGGATTAGACAGGCTGCCGCGTATATTTTTGACAATTATTCATGTGCTGCTAAACTGAAAAATTAACATAAACTGAAAATAATATGTTGTAAGTGTGTTATGTATCTTACGAACCATCAGGACGGAGAGCGACAAACCTTTCAGCCCAAGACTGCCCCCTTATGTAAAGCGGGCCTTCTTAAAAAACAAACAAACAAACATCGTATGCCATGTTTATTATGACTAGCTTAAGGGCAGGTGATGCTAGATTCTTTACAGGTTGAAGGGTGGTGCCAGATAGTTAGACAAATAAACTTAGCATCAGAATGGGCAGTGAGTAAATCTTGACTTTGACAGTGTGCTAAACACAATGGATGGCGGGCTGGCAGATACGCAAAATGGCTTGACCTTATGAACGTTATAATTATTTTATTTCATGTGTGGTTGAACACACACACAGACGCACTCCGAGAGTAAGATAGATAGATGGGTAGATAGATAGATAGATAGAC
>CM031603.1:56061564-56066564 GCA_018398815.1 Conus ventricosus
TTGCAACACCAAGCTGCTCTGTAAGTTGCTGGAACGGTGCTCGGTACTTATCCTTGGAATTTATTAGTTTGTTGTATTTTAGTCCCTTGCGGATTCATTCCAAGAACTGGCCCTCAGCACTTGTGTCTTAGAGGATATCTTTTTATATTTTCTACTTTTCACAAGATAATGTAGCTTGTTTTGCTCTTTCATGATTTTCTTTGCTTCGTAGATGGCACCTTTGGTTGGTTTTTTGAAAACTCAACAAACATACTACAGTAATGCACACCAGCCTTTTCTGGGATTGCATTCTTCTTAAAACTGAAAAGGCAGAGGAATCAAATTACCACTTTCCGCGGTCACTGAGGAGAAACCACCAAGTTTCGAAATATCGGTATATGACCAGGAGTTATATGTTAGTGAGTTTCCCTTCCTATTGGAGGATGTCTCTCCCCCTTGGAGAATATAAGCTTGCTGAAGGCTCATTTTGAGAAGCATTTTTTTTTATTTTTCCCCATCCACCCACCCACTCAAGCACATACTGTTAGTTAGGCAGAATCATCTGCCACTGCAGGTATGAATGCGTATCTCCCCCTATTTCTTCAATCTAAGACATAAGAGCAAGCTTTGTTTATAATTCAATATTTCTTGCAGTCATTGCAACACCAAGCTGCTCTGTAAGTTGCTGGAACGGTGCTCGGTACTTATCCTTGGAATTTATTAGTTTGTTGTATTTTAGTCCCTTGCGGATTCATTCCAAGAACTGGCCCTCAGCACTTGTGTCTTATATATGTATATATGTATATATATATATATATATATATATATATATATAATATATATATATATATATAACGCGCGCACACACACACACACACACACACACACACACACACACACAGGGTGCATCCCGAAATTCAATAGATCATTAGTTACGTCCACCAGGTGCCCTCGCAGTAGCAGTAAAATGTAGTGTCCTGCCTTTGGACTGACCGTGTTTTGATGCTTAGTAACATTTGCCAAAACACATAATCTGACCTCACCCTCACCTCTCTCTCCCTGGACCCAGAATCAGGATGTGAACTAAGGCATTTTATCAAATTCAGGAATGTTAACTTGAATAAAACAGCCCTATGTCTGTACTGCTCCTTTGATCTCATCTTCTGTGAGATATACTAGGGGTACCTCTTGATGCATCAGACATCATCTATGGCTTTGGTCACTATCCAAAATGATCTTAAGCATATGGATTTCGGCCTTTTCATTTAGAACAGGAGCTGCCAACTCCTGCCATTAAAAACGTACCAAATTACAGTATCAGACAACAAAGAAACGAACAAACAGATAAAAACACAGAGAGATATGTAAGTACGTGCATGCATATAAGTACACACACACACACACACACACACACACACGCACGCACGCACGCGCGCGCACCTCTTCCCTCGTGTAAAATCCCTCTTCGTTTCCACACAAACAAGCACAAAACACACGTACGTACACGCACAAACACAGCTACCTGGCATGTATTTCTGTTCTTGTTTTCATGTCATCAGCGGTGTAGAGAAGGGATGTTAAACCAAGTCCCCACCTTCCCTCTTGAGCCTCTTGTTCCATGAAAAAGTTCCACGCCTTTTCAGGGTTCCCTGTTCATTGGGCTGACAAGTAAACTAAAATGAAATGTGATTAGAAAACATGAAATGAGATATTAAGAGACATGGCGATGGAACTGATCAGGTGAACCAAACGGACAGCGTGCCAGGTCACTTAGGCTTTATTTGCACACCACCAAGCACCCCTGGTGAGCCCAGAGGCCACTGGAAGAGGACTCTATAAGATATCTAACAAAATCTTTAGTCACCCAACTCGAGAGTAATCTTAGTAGGACTCTATACGCACAATCTCAGAAACGAGATCTTCAGTCACTCATCATCACCGAGAGTAATCTTGGTAGGACTCTATACGCAATCTGAAAGAATCTTCAGTCACTCAACTCGAGAGTAATCTTGGTTTTTAAATAGATCCCCTATTGATGTAACATCTATGGCCAGAAGAAAGCTGACAGCCTGTATGTAGCTGTAAATCACACCAGACTGCTCGTCCTGTGTTTTATAGCCGTGGTTGCTCAAGGCTTGACCTGCGTGTTTTATTACTATGAGGTCAGGCATCGGCTTAGGAGATCCCATTCCAACTCAGCACTTTCATTGTTCGATCATGTACTAAAGTTTAATCCCTCGTTGCCTCATCTCTCAACACATGCGGTGTAGGGTATATGCATTGACTGGTCCACACGCACGTGACTCTTCCTTGAAGAACCTAGAACTGAAAGCAGTAAATATGCCGTCTAAAGTCATCGCCAGACTTCATGAGAGGCAGCTCCCTACAGGCAAGACCTGACAAGACAATGTCAGCGGAACCCACCATATTACCTTCATGAGGTTTGCTCTGTTTTTATCATCGTTGTTATCTCTAACAGATCAGTACAGTCTTAGATGTAGCACAGATGCAAAGAGAGAAGAAGAAGAAGAAGAAGAAGAAGAAGAGGAAGAAGGAGGAGGAGGAGGAGAGGGAGAGGGGAGGAGGAGGAAGAGGAAGGTAGGAAGAGACGAAGGAGGAAGAGGGAGAGGAAACAAAGGAGAAGAAAAAAGAAAAGACAATCAATTATTCCTGCATATGCACGCTTTCCTTTCATTTCACAATCCTGACTCCTGACCCCACCCTCCTCTCTCTCTCTCTCTCTCTCTCTCTCTCTCTCCTCTCTCTCTCTCTCTCTCTCTCTCTCTCTCCTCTCTCTCTCTCTTCCATATCCATTTTCCCATGCCCTCATTCAGTGATTCGTTGATCCTCCCAGCACCAGTCTGTGGATTCTAAACACATTTATATCCAATAAACTTCTGGCTGCCATGGGGTCGGTCCAGTCAAAGCAAGGACACAAAGGCCTGGCCAAATCTCGTCATTATTGACATAACACAGGATCCAGGAGAAAAGACCAAGGGTGACTTCTCCTGGTGGTGGCGGGGCTCGGCCTCGTATTGATGAATGCCGCCAAGGGAGGATAATCTGACGATTACATGCTAGGGGTAAGTTGGCCGAAGTGAAGAAAGGGAAGACATTTAAAAATCAAGGGGTGGTGTACCACACTTCACATAAGTGAGGGAAGGATGGGCGAGACTAGCTTTTATCCTCTTGGGAAAAAGACACGGCAATACAGGAGACAAAAAAGCAAACACTGGGAACTACTCAGCTACACAAACTATGAGCTTGAAGGTTATGGCGCACATGCTGTCTTGTTTAATTGATTCTGAGGTCAACCAACCAACCGACATGTTTTCTATGGTGCTCATAGCTATTACTGGGTTTGAACAATTGCCCTATGAGTTTCCTGGTGAACTGTACTGTTGATGACTACTGCTGCTGTTGCCTCTACTGCTGCTGCTGCTGCTGCTACAACTACTGCTGCCATTGGTACTACTGCTACTATTACTGCTGCTGCTGCCACTGCTGCTACTGCTACTGCTGCTGCTACTTCTGCTAATGCTGCCGTTGCCGCTGCTGCTTCTGCTGCTCTTATAATTTCATAAGTACAAGTTCATTTTTGGGGTCACAAGGGATACTTACAAAATACACTGGACATGCTGCAAGATCGGGACAAGTCAAAGGGAGAAACAGGAGGCGAGAGCGAAAGGCGGAGCGTACGGGGGTCGGGGCGGGGCGGGGGAGGGAGGGAGAGAGAAAGCAGAAGGTTTGGGGTAGAGGTGGGGGGTGGGGGGAAGGGGAAGGTGAGAGCAAAAGCCAGGAAGTAGACAATATTGATTCAAGGCCATATTTCCGGTCATTGCATAAGCCCTTTCATTATATCTTCACCACCAAGTCACTCCCATACCCTCTCTCATCTGTCGGCATCCACCTACTCCCCAAAATCAGCACCATATTGATCATCACATGTTCAGTCAGTGCGCGCTGTACATATTTCCGTCCAGTAAAAACATGCCCGGACTGTCGTGAGAGATCGGTCTTATCAAAGAGAGAACTGAAAAGTCTGGCAAGCTCTCTCGGCCATTATTGATGTAACACGGGGTCTGTAAGGAATTCTCTCTCTGTCTTTGTCTCTCTGTCTCTGTCTGTCTGTCTGTCTGTCTCTCTGCCTCTGTCTGTCTGTCTGTCTGTCTGTCTGTCTGTCTCTGTCTCTCTCTCTGTCTGTCTCTCTCTCTCTCTCTCTCTCTCTCTCTCTCTCTCTCTTCTCTCTCTCTGTGTGTGTGTGTGTGTGTGTGTGTGTGTGTGTGTGGTGTGTGTGTGTGTGTGGTGTGTGTGTGTGTGTGTGTGTGTGTGTGTGCGTGCGTGCGTGCGTGCGAAGAGAAAATACGTGCACAAGAAACATGTACACTCTGACAACAAGAAGCCTGTTTTAGTTTCTGCGCAAATGTATCTTCATCATGAAGTACTTAACTTCAAGAGCCCCTGATCTTCATTGAATGGAGGGAGAGAGAGAGAGAGAGAGAGAGAGAGAGAGAGAGAGAGAGAGAGAGAGAGAGAGAGAGAGAGAGAGAGAGAGAGAGAGAGAGCGAGAGAGAGAGAGAGAGCGAGAGAGAGAGCGAGAGAGAGAGAGAGAGAGAGAGAGAGAGGGAGAGAGAGAGAGAGAGAGAGAGAGAGAGAGAGAGAGAGTGAGAGAGAGAGAGAGAGAGAGAGAGAGAGAGAGAGAGAGAGAGAGAAGAGAGAGAGAGAGAGAGAGGAGAGCCTGTATTCGTGCATTAACATTGCGATTGTATGTCCTGACTTGTATAGTATTGATGTCTATTTGTGTATGCATGTTTCTAGATTTCTGTTCATTCACTCACTTACTCACGAAACTCTCTTACTCACACATTTAGGCCATCACAGAAACGCGCATAGCTATTCCATGAAGAAAGTTAAGCAAATTCCATATTATACAACACTAATCTTACCATGGAAAAAAATATACCAACTCTGGGAGTCTCGCAGTTTCTACAGTTTTAAATGCCGGTGTGGGCACAAACTGT
>CM031603.1:56086564-56091564 GCA_018398815.1 Conus ventricosus
CCATGTGTGTGTGTGTGCGTGTGTGTGTGTGTGTGCATGTGTGTGTGTGTGTGTGTGTGTGTGTGTGTGTGTGTGTGTGTGTGTGTGTGTGTGTGTGTGTGTGTGAGAGAGAGAGAGAGAGAGAGAGAGAGAGAGAGAGAGAGAGAGAGAGAGAGAGAGAATATCTTTGAATGCATGTGAATACACGCGTTTTCGTGTGTAATCAAGTTCTCAAGTGCGTAGGCCTATGTTTGTTTCTCTCTCTCTGTGTGTGTGTGTGTGTGTGTGTGTGTGTGTGTGTGTGTGTGTGTGTGTGTGTGTGTGTGTGTGTGTGTGAGACCACGAGGTCTTGTACAGTATATTTGGTGTGCTATTGTCGCATCTTGGATCGAGCAGACTTTCTTACCAATCAGTCAGTATCAAGAACACAACACCTAACGACTACCCATATTTCCTATGTTAACCCTTAAGTCCTCTTAAGTTAAGTAAATATATCTGTATCTCTCTGAATGAAAAATGCATCAGGCGATCTTTTTTTCGCTGATCTTGTTAATTAACCACGAAGATGTGATTTCATAATCAACTATAATCCCTGAACGATATTTAGACATGTTTGGACATGTTGATCTTGGTAAAAAAATTTTAACCACTGTGGTTTATACAGTATGACTCATGATGATAGGTGTGTTAATGTTTGTGTGTGTGTGTGTGTGTGTGTGTGTGTGTGTGTGTGTGTGTGTGTGTGTGTGTGTGTTGTGTGTGTGTGTGTGTGTGTGTGTGTGTGTGTGTGTGTGTGTGTGTGTGTGTGTGTGTGTGTGTGTGTGTGAGTGTGTGTGTGTGCACGCGCGCTCGCACCCACACACGTGTGTGTGTGTGTGTGTGTGTGTGTGTGTGTGTGTGTGTGTGTGTGTGTGTGTGTGTGTGTGTGTGTTAGAGACAAAGAGAATAGGTTTATACTGTAGCGAATTGATGATGGCTCTAAAAAGATAAACTAGAGAGCAAATCAGGATTTACATATCCCTAGACATATCCAAACCATAAAAAGAAGATAAAGAAAGAACGAAAGAAAATGGATATACAGAACAAACAATACAACAAGCCAGGATGAAAACGAATCAAGTGAAGAAACGAATCCCTGTTGTCATTCCTATGCTAAAACCGATTCATTCAAAAGCAGCAACTTGGGGGTTTTGTTTTGTTTTGTCTTGTTTTGTCTGGTTTTGTTCTGTTTTTGAAGGATCAGTTGCAGCTTGGCAGTGCCACAAACAACATGCTCCCTTTAGAACTGAAGAAAATTTCCACTCCCCTTTCTTGCTATTTCAATGTGCAAAGTTGTGAAGCCAAGTTATTTTCAACGCCGCTGACGCATGTACCTTGAACGTGATTAGAAATTATGGCCGCTTATTTCACGCTTCAGCGCTTGCTGCAAAACGTGCCCCCTGGCATCCAAGACTGTAGAATTTGTCTGTTAAGAGTTTCTAGCCATTGGTGTGAAATGTTTCTTCCGAGCTTGCACTCTCTGGCCTTTGTCGATCTTTTGTGGAAGGTGTTAGTTTGGCTGTGAATGTTAGACGACATGGTGTGGTTATAAGTCAGCAGACAATTGCAGTGTTCTTCTGTCATGATGTTGCTGGTTACCCCTGATGCAGATCACTGAGTTTCTATCCAGTGGATACGTAGCAGGAGAAACAGTCTTGTCGCTGTCCTACCCACCTTCACATATTTTCATTCTTGCAGTGTTTGTGTGTTTCAAATCAGTCTCCCCGCTCCCCAGCTCACCAGAGATGGGGACCTCCTTTCACCTTATCATTTGTGGATATTCAATCTTAATGGCAATTCTTTTGGGATTGTTAGCCTCGTCTGCTTTGGCTGAAAGATAGGTATAAGAGGTAGAGCAGGAAGAAAGAGAGAGAGACAGACAGACAGAGACAGAGAGAGAAAGAGGGGTAGTGGGAATAGAGAGAGAGAAAGAGAGAGACATAGAAAGAGAGACAGAGAGAGAGAGACAGAGACAGAGGCAGAGAGAGAGAGAGAGGGGGGGGGTGGATGTGCACTCTTTTCATCTCTCGGGAACGTTTGCAACAGCTATACCGCACTTCTCCACAGGGTGAAAATAATACGGGCGTCATTCTAGACTGTAGCACCAGTCGCTGCCGGCACATTCAGCTGTACACAGCATGTGAGGTAAGAGGCACCAGTCAAGCAAAAGTTTGTAGGCTCTCTGGGTGTAAACACACGACTCAACTGGTATACGTGTTATCGCAATGTGTCAGCTGAAGGAGAAAGGGAGTGACAGAGCGAGGGATGAATACAGAAGATCTGTTCCTTGACAGGATGGGGTGGTGATGGTTAAGGAGATTGATGAGTAGAGGGAGGGGGGTATGAGGCAGATGAGAGAAGAAGGAGAAATGGTCTCTGGTGGGTTTCAAGGAGTAACAACTGTCATCATCTTTTTTCAAATACTGTGTGATCTGGTTTCTGTCTTTCCATCTGACTATGGACGTTCAATGTGATTTTATCTACAGCCACAAAATAACAGACGAGCAAAGTCCGGTATCAGAGGAAAGGGAGGGGGAGGGAGAGAACAAATCTGCATTGATCACTCTCTGATATAGAGGCTATGCCAGACTCGTTCCTGCGCTTAAAATGACTCAGCGGTTACCTAGCACAATGTAGTGAATCACTCCATGCACACCAGCCAAAGTAGGGGATGGTAGGAAAGAAGCATTCAAGTGAAAGCTTCTGGGTCCTTCTGTGGAGTACATTCGCAACTTATCTGGTATATGTGTGCTTGTAATGTGTCCACTGAAAGGAAAAAAAGGAGTGACAGAAAGTGGAAGACCTGTAGTGGTTGTAATGGGGGAACTGTTGAGTGGGGATGCAGAGTGGAAAGTAAAGAAATGGGAGAGGGAAGTTGCAAGCAGTTGCAGCTGTCATCGTTTAGCGTTTCAGACAAATTTCTCTGTTCAGTGGTTTAATCTCGCTGTGTGGGTTGGAATTTCCATTGTCAGTATAATATTACACTGTAAGACAGTCTGGTGTAGGAGAAGTGGCAGAATAGATTTGAATCTACTGACACCCTATACCCTATAGTAAGGTAGATATGTTCAGTAGTCATTTTCACAGTAGACGCCATGAACCACGCTCACTTTTTTTTTGAAAGGTAAGACTGAATAAAGAAGGTATGACCAGTATGTAGTCTTCACAATGAAACTTGGAGGTTGCCTGGAGAACAGTGTATGAGCATATAAGTAGAGAGGTTTTGTTAATGTTTAGTGAGGGTGATAACGGTTTAAATGGCACAGTGGGATTCTGTTTTACTCTCAGACGTCGTGACAGAGCTATATATTACGCTCCATTTTATCATATATCCCACGTTCAACTATGCCCAGTAGATCGAGGCACCTTAAATTTGGGTCAGTGGTAACAGTCAGGGATGCATCTGTTCAGGGCAGAGTACTTCCAGGTCGCGTCATCTGAGACTGAACTGAAATCTCAAAACACAGTTTTTATCTTCATTCATGATTAAGGGAAAAACATATCAAATTCTGTGTCCACGTGTACCCTGCTCTTAATGATGCTTCTAAATCTGGTTTCCCCATCCACATTCATCCATATCCAATAGCTGTAGGTGGGAGTCATCTGGGGCCAAAATATCATGCGTTGAGGAGCCAGCTGAAGAACAAGTTCTGCAAATGCATGGTTTTCATTGGGTTCCAACCACCAAAACCTGAAATGTCACTAGTAACACGATACTGTGCTACAATGGCCAGTAAATTAAGAGAGATTTCGATTATCATGTCCATCCCATTCAGTTGGATGCAATACGAGAATTTAAATTGTTCAGGTACTGTAATTATTGGTGCTTATGTGTAAGCATCCAGTAGATCAAGAGAGATGTGTGTGTGTGTGTGTGTGTGTGTGTGTGTGTGTGTGTGTGTGTGTGTGTGTGTGTGTGTGTGTGTGTGTGTGCGTGTGTGTGTCTGCGTTTGGGTGTATGTATGTTTGTGTAGGTGCATGTGTATATGGGTGAGGATGAAGGGAGTCAACAGGTAATATGTGCATGCATGTGGTCTACATGCTCCAAAAGGGAATTCTCTGCAGTACCTTAATTCTTTCTTGTGTTCTTTCTCCTATTCATTCATTCTTTGCAAGAGTGAGTTTTATCCTTTGGCTTTTGTGACGAAGCTCTCGTAAAGAAGGAAACACACAGACAAGCAACATAAAACAGATTTACATTCCTTAGCTGTTACATTGCCAAAGAAGGGGAGACTGAAGTGGAAAAGAAAACAAACGACAGATCCATAAACTAACAAACAAACAGACAAACTAAATGTTGGGAACAACAAGCCTCTTTGAATGAAAGAACACACACTGTGGCTTAACCATGGCCACAACAACACAAACCCTTTAGAACTTTCCCTCTCTCTCTCTCTCTCTCTCTCTCTTGCTGTTTCAAGAAGCAAAGTTGTTGATGGAGATCTAGGAAGGAGAGAAGAGGTGAGGACTGGAACGCCTCCAGCGCCTTTGAAGCATGTACCTTGAACGTGATTAGAAATTATTGACATTTTCTTTCATGCTTCGATGCTTTCAGGAAAGGGCGCCCCCTCGCGGCCAGGCCTGTGAAATGTCTTTTACACTTTCGGCCCGTTTGTAAGAAGCGTTTCTTTGGAAGTCGCACTCTCTGGCCGTTGTCAATCTTTCATGTCAAGTGTGAGTTTGGGCTGTAAATGTCAGTTAAGATAGGCTGGTTCTGGCTCAGTAGACTGTTCTTTCTTTCTTCGATGGATATTCCAGTCCTTGCTTCAGCATCTGCTGAGTGAATAGTTGAGAGAAAGAGATTCATGTTTAGATAAGTTTTATACCGTGGACCTGAGAATGAAAAAAAAATCCAGACACAGAGGCTCCTTTTTTTCTTTTTTTTTTTTGCTTGTTTATTTTTTGTTGGTTGGTTGTCTGTCTGTTGGAAACATTCCACAAAAGCTACTGATTCCATTTTAATGATTATTGGTGGAAGGATT
>CM031603.1:56096564-56111564 GCA_018398815.1 Conus ventricosus
GCCCATTTCTCATGTCTGGGTCGATTCACAAAGAGATCAGCACTAACTCTCGTCAGCTCACCTCTATCAGCGTCCCAGCTCACTGAAGTGTCAAAGACCAAGAGTTTGATTTTTCTTAGTCCTGACAGAGATCGATTCAGGCAAGATGTTATTCTTGGTGTGTTTGACGCTCGGGCACCAGACCATCTGCACTGAAACATGAAAACCATGGTGTGGGCGAGCCGTTTGTGTCGACCACTCCACGCTTGTCCCCAGGCTGAAAATAATTCAGGCGTCGCTCTGGCGTTAGGTACTGGTCACTGCCAGCACAGACGCTTATACAGAGAATGGTGAGGAAGAAGCGGTACTTAAGCGAGAGTTTTGTGCTCTCATGTGGAGGGAATACCCAACTCAGTTGGTGCATGTGTGCTCGTAATGTGTCAGCTGATTCAGAAAGGGAATGACGGAGGAAGGGATGAACAGGGAAGAGCTATTCCTTGACAGGATAGGGGAATGAGATCGAGAGGGAGGGATAAATATAGAAGACCCGTTTCTTTAAAAGGATATGTGGTAATGGGAGATTGGTGAATGGAAGGGAGATGATGCTGAAAAAGTGAGGCTAGGATAGAAGGGGGATTATCAATACAAATGTGTATATTCAATGGTTTCAATGTTTCTGTACGTGTTGGGGTTTACTCTCTTTTCCCACATGTTGTAGGATAAACAGTAAGGAGTTCCTGGGGTGGGAGAGCAGGAAGAATATAATGTTTATTGCATTGTGGCTATCACACAATAGACACTGAAGAGAATCCTTGTGTTGAAGGGGCAGTTAAGAGTAAAATATTTGTGGCTAATATGAAGTTTGCGCAACAAACATTTGAGTATAAGATTGAAGAAGATGCTAGCATTGGAATTCCTGTGTAATCACAGTTCACATATCAACACTGTACGCTTCCCTGCGTAATCTATCCAAGGTTCTGCCAGGCTCGGAAGATAGAAACCCGCTGTTTGAGTCTCTCTCTCTCTCTCTCTCTCTCTCTCTCTTCCTCTCTCTCTCTCTCTCTCTCTCTCTCTCTCTCTCTCTCTCTTCTGTATGTGTGTGTGTGTGTGTGTGTGTGTGTGTGTGTGTGTGTGTGTGTGTGTGTGTGTGTGTGTGTGTGTATGTGTGTGTGTGTGTGTGTGTGTGTGTGTGTGTGTGTGTGTGTGTGTGTGTGTGTGTGTGTGTGTGTAAGTAATGGAGAAGAGGGTTTAGGCAGCAGTGTGTGCATGCAATGATTTACATCTTCTGGAGATGAAAGCATTTTATTCTCAGTGTAACATTAATTCCGTCCTGTTTCATTATACTTATTCCTCAGTTCTTTGTCATAATGATTATCTGCTTTAGCTTTCGTCATGAAAGTCTAAAAAAATGTTTATACAATAGAAAGCAAGCAAGATTTACATTTCTGAGCCATTTCTGTGACAAAGAAAGAGGGAATGAAAGCCACAGATAAAACGAAACACATGCAGTAACAAAGCAAAAGAACAAGAACAGTGAAGGAAACAAATCCTAATTCAATTCCCCGGCTAAATTTGGATGACACTGGCTGAAAACACGATTATACAGTGCCGTTCAGCTCCAGAACAACACAAACCCCCCAGAACTCTCCCCGTCTATCTTACCTGTTCAAAAACGTAATTACTGATTGAGAGCTAGGAATGATAGAAGGGGTGGCAGGGGGGGGGGGGGGGAGGAGCCTTTGGCGCCTTTGAAACATGTACTTTGAACGTGATTAGAAATCATTGCCGCTTTCTTTCACGCTTCGGCGCTTCCAGAAAAGGACCCACCACCCTTCCCACCCCCACGGCCAAGCCGGCTAGTTTTTGTTTGTTTGTTTTTTTACACTTTCAGCCTATTCGTGTGAAGTTCTTATTTAGAAATTGCACTCTCTGGCCATTGTTAGTTTTCATGTGAAGTTTGACTTTGGTTGAAAATGTCCTAAACCATGGGATGGTTTTAGGTCAGTGGACTGTTCTTTCCTTGTCCAAGGAACATTCCATTCCTTATATCTTGTACAGTTGCTGAATGAATGAATGAGAGAGAAATTTGGAATAAGATTTTACCATATAGGTCATATACGCCACCTGAAAACCTTCTCACTTTCACTTCACGCATATACAAACAGACCACACACATGTACACACGCTGCAGTGGTGCATAACTACTGATACAAGATGCATCAGAAAGATTTAAGCGATTTTTTCCTTCGTGTGAAAACGAAAAACACATTGAAACAAATGCTCAATTTTGCGGTTCGTTCTTGTGCTCCGCAACATATTGGGACTGAAACGTCTGTCATCAGTTGATACGTGAAATGTTGACCTACTATCTCCTGAAACTGACATCTTAAGAAATGTTCAGTGTGTTAGCATACCTTCCATTTCACACATCATTTACTGTCTGTCTCGTTTCTGTTTTGATTTTTGACGATTTGTGTTCAAGGATTGTTGTAATCAGTCATACCTGCAGGAGCGTACATTCTAGAGTACAGAAATATCTGTCTCCTCTCTTTGAAGATATTTCCTGTTCGTATCTCCCTCAAAGCCTATAGTGATTCAATCCTCTCCTCAAAATCATCATCATGGCTTGGTGATGACCGATAGGACTCGATGACTGAAGAAGACGAAAAATCGTTGTTCAAGTCGCCACACTCTGGACAGTGTGTGCTTGCCTTGATCTTCCATCAAATCTCTTTTTATCCCCCTCAAACAGATCTCTCCTTGCAGGTTCCAATGTCTCGTAACCATCTCTTCTTTCTGTATTCTTGTCGAATTGATTTCTTCGCCGTCATGTGAAGACAGAAGGACATCTTGCTTGGAAGCTGTTCCGTTCCTTCTTTAGTTAAAGTATCGATGTACTCTTCTTTCTCTGTGGACGTTTTCGAGGCCATGTTTACAGATCGTGTTGACCTGTGTTCGCTTTCTAGCAGACCGTCGGAGAGAGGCCGGAAATTCTTTCCCTTGCAGCAAGATGACTGTGCATTGAGTATCAAAGTCCGCGATGCGCGCGCAACTTGTCTTCTGCCATTACCGGAAGAAGTCAAAGGGGATGAAGAAGGGATCAGACTGCCAATGTGCTGGAATGATACCTGGTGTGTTTCAACTGTGATACCTGCGTCCTAGGATGTGTCTGAAAGTTTCTGTGTGTGTGTGTGTGTGTGTGTGTGTGTGTGTGTGTGTGTGTGTGTGTGTGTGTGTGTGTGTGTGTGTGTGTGTGTGTGTGTATGTTGCCTGTGAATCTGTGTGTATCTAATGCACTTGTTCGTCTGTCTGTCTGTCTGTCTGTCTGCCTGTCTGTCTGTCTGTCTGTCTGTCTGTCTGTCTGTCTCTCTCTCTCTCTCTCTCTCTCTCTCTCTCTCTCTCTCTCTGTGTGTGTGTGTGTGTGTGTGTGTGTGTGTGTGTGTGTGTGTGTGTGTGTGTGTGTGTGTGTGTGTGTGTGTACACGCGCGCGCGCACGCACGCGTGTGTGTGTGTGTGTGTGTGCGTATGTGTGTTTGTGTGCATATGCGTGCGTGCGTTTGTGTGTGTGCTTATGTTTAAGTGTGTGGGGTGTGTGTGTGTGTGTGTGTGTGGTGTGTGTGTGTGTGTGTGTGTGTGTGTGTGTGTGGATGTATTTTATATGTGAGAGAGAGAGAGAGAGAGAGAGAGAGAGAGAGAGTGAGAGAGAGAGTGGCTTAATGCTTTATTGAATTAATGATGGCACTTGAAAGCTAAGATAGCAAACAAATACGGGAGTTACACGACCCAAGCCATGTCAAATCTACACAAAAGAGATAGAGAATGAAAGAAAGAAAGAAAGAAACACACTAAACAAACGAATCAACAAACCAGGACAAAAACAAATCAAAAAACAAACGAGTTCCATTTGACATTCCCCTTGACACAAACCAAAGAACAGCATTTTTTGTATATACAAGAGCGGTTGTGCTTTGACCATGGCAACAGACACTATATCCTCTTTAGAATCTTCCCTTCCTCTTTCTCGCTGTTTCAACAAGCCAAGTTGTTTATTGTGAAGCCACGATAGCTCCGACGCTGTTGAAGCATACAGCTTGGACGTGATTAGAAATTATGGCCGCTTTCTTTCTCGCTTCAGCGCCTGCTGGGAAAGGCGCCCCCTTGCGGCTAGGGCCGAGCAGTTGTCTTTTACACTTTCCGCTAGGTTGGTGTGAAGCATTTCTTAGGGAGTTGCACTCTCTGGCCATTGTCGATCTTTTGTGTAAGATGTGACGTGGAGCGGTTGTAAGTTAGCGAACTATTCAAAGGAAACCTTTTCTTTTTTTTCATCAGGATGCCTCGTTGGCTCGCTGGTGGGTCACTAGGTGTGTAATCATACAATCTCAGACTTCAATTTTTTAATGAAAAGCCCCAAGAATCGATAGACCCATCATGGCTACACAGGAGGTATGAGAAAAAAAATCATGCTGTAGGCCTCAACTATAATACGTGTGGGTTTGTAGGTACCGAGCTAGTATGGTCTGTTTGTAGTTATAGAATCACGTACTTATTTTTGTCATATGAATTTTCGAATGTATATCATCATTACGAAACAATTTACTCAGACAGTGTTAACACAAATTTGCGTCAGGTGTAATCGCAGACAGCTGTTCAATTAATTTCAGTCCTAATAGGTTGTGTATGGAGGAGCTGTCCAGAAAAAAATGGAGTTTCATCTCGGGCCATTCCACATCATTAGCATTGTCTCTCCTCGTGTAGTTCACACCGCAACCTCCCTTTTCTATTTGCAGGTTGTAGGTAGCACTAATACGAAGTCAATCAACTTCACAGCTTTGTTGAAAGTTGGTTCTAGACGGCAGATTCGAAAATTTCATTGTAATTATATAGTCTCAAAGAGCTGCTTTTTGCTGTTTTCAGATATCAACATGCTTAGATTCTAATTTCTTTTTAAAGATATATTTAATTCTCATAATGCTAAAGCTTAATCGGTTATTCCAGATAGAATTCATTCCCATTTTTCACACACAGCATTTCAAATGGATAATAGCCTTTTTGTTTCAAATTCACTGCCTACTGATGCCGACCTGTATGATTCCTGCAGATTTTTAGGACGATGCCAGGGATAGGTTCTTTAGGAAAAGGGTGGCAATGTGGACTCTACTCATGTCATAATCAGGTTTCGTCGGTTCTTATCCTGCTGGTAGTTAACATGAGAACTTGCCTTTTCATTGTCCACCCTCACGATGGTATCAACAATAGTGTTGAATTGGTCCTCCTTCCCCAGTCAACAATAGTGTTGAATTAGTCCTCCTTCCCCAGTCTGCCTTATTATCGCCTGTTGACATTAAGCATGAATGTCAATAGTGTTGAATTAGTCCTCCTTCCCCAGTCTGCTTCATCGCCTGTTGACATTAAGCATGAATGTCAATAGTGTTGAATTAGTCCTCCTTCCCCAGTCTGCCTTATTATCGCCTGTTGACATTAAGCATGAATGTCAATAGTGTTGAATTAGTCCTCCTTCCCCAGTCTGCCTTATCGCCTGTTGACATTAAGCATGAATGTCAATAGTGTTGAATTAGTCCTCCTTCCCCAGTCTGCCTTATTATCGCCTGTTGACATTAAGCATGAATGTCTATAGTGTTGAATTAGTCCTCCTTCCCCAGTCTGCCTTATTATCGCCTGTTGACATTAAGCATGAATGTCTATAGTGTTGAATTAGTCCTCCTTCCCCAGTCTGCCTCATCGCCTGTTGACATTAAGCATGAATGTCAATAGTGTTGAATTAGTCCTCCTTCCCCAGTCTGCCTTATTATCGCCTGTTGGCATTAAGCATGAATGTCAATAGTGTTGAATTAGTCCTCCTTCCCCAGTCTGCCTTACCGCCTGTTGACATTAAGCATGATTGTAACTGACTCCTTCCTCTATTGTTGCTCTTTTCTGTTTGGCATGTAGGTACGTGTCATGGAAGGTGGAGAGAGAGAGAGAGAGAGGCAGACAGACAGACAGAAACACAAAGAGACAGAGAGAGAATGAGAGAGACTGAGAGACAGACAGACAGACAGACAGACAGACAAAGAGACAGAGAGAGAATGAGAGAGACAGAGAGGAACAGACAGACAGAGAGACAGATAGAGACAGAGAAGAGAGAGAGAGGGAGAGAGAGGGGGGAGAGGGACAACAGACATACGGACAGACACAGGCATACAGACAGCAAAAAGGAGGGTGAAATTAAGGTCAGATTAGGATGTTCTGGAGGTCTTGATGGCAGATATTCCCCTTGATTATCCAGGGAACAGGGATAGTTCTAGTTTTATTTCCGGTATCAAGCACTGGACCGATCCTGATCACAGTGTATGACTGAAATGTAGGAATCGACAAGGAGCTTCAACATCTCACGTGGAATGAAGACGTAATTCAACTCGCGTGTGTATGATTATAATATAGCATTGCTGCTGAAGGAGAGAGGTAAAAACAGACCAGAGGATGGACAGAGGAGACTTGAAATTCGTGAGCCGTTAGAACGGTGCACACTAGAGAATGATTAAGGAGGTGGGGGATAAAGAGCACTGCTGAATATTGTCACTATATATAAGAATTTCACACACACACACATACACACACACACACACACACACACACACACACACACACACATACACACACACACACACACACACACACACACACACACACACGAACGCAAGCACGCACGCACTCACGCACGCACACACACACACACACACACACACACACACACACACACACACATACACACACACACACACACACACACACACACACACACCACACACACACACACACACACACACACAGCGAGATCAATGGGTGGCCCAGAGAGAGAGAGAGAGAGAGAGAGAGAGGAGAGAGAGAGAGAGAGAGAAGAGAGAGAGAGAGAGAGAGAGAGAGGAGGGGAGAGAGAGAGAGAGAGAGAGAGAGAGAGAGAGAGATGTGAGCTCACGTCTTGATCGAACTTGACTTGTTTTGTAATTCCCTAAATGCAACAAGTCTTATAACCTACAAGCACTCTAAGCCTGGCAGAATTAGGATGCCAAACAATCTTGTATTTGTCGTTATCATAATTATTACAATATTTTTACTCTTGTCTATTTTTATTTTCATCATTGTTATTACTACTTTTCTCATTATCAATGTAATTGTTTGCAATCACCCAAAATCAATAGATTATGATTTAAGAATTTAATGACAAGCAGTCATTCGATTTTTTTTTCCTTTTTGCCAAAACAAAACATATTACCCAAAATGGGTTTCCCCCAGCATTGCTTTTTGAAATGAGGCAGTACATAGGCAAAACGAACTCAGAGACAAAAGGATAAAACCCACCGCTCCAAACAACGAACAAAGCAAAGGAAACTGCAGGAGAAACAAGGCAAACCAATCACAGCAGTTGCTCGAGTATCGCCCCCCCTTTCTTCTCTCCTCTGTAACTCCTTGATCACTCATTCCGTTCTTTCATCATCGCAACATTCTACCCAGTAACAGTCTGTTATTCATCCTTCCCTCTATCTCTCTTCCTTACAAGTTGGGTTGTGTGTTTACATGAGGTACGGGTTCGGAAGATTTCGCCTGACTGCTTCTTCCTTTCAGTGGCTGTAAAGGCTAACAGGGCTGCTGAAGATGAAGAAGAGCAGCGCACGTTGGCTGCTGAAAGAAAACGTTTGCAGGGGAAAGAAAGATTGCTGTTGTTTCCCTTTAGTGCCCGCCTGCAGGGAGGTAATTCATTGTTCACATGGGATTCTTCAGCCAACTCCTGACCTACAAACGCTAACCTTCCCTTGCTTGAAATGGTGATTGTCATCAGCGCCTGCAATGGACGCACATCGTCATCAGCTTAACTGGATAGCGGTGACCCGGAACAGCGTGCAGAAACAACTCTGATGTCATTTTTACCCCGGGCATGAGTTTGAGGCAACTATAAAATTCGATAGATAACCTGCTTGTACCATTCCAGATCTCCCTCTCTACGTACTTTTCATACCTGTCTAAAATGGCGGTGATAAATCCAGCTTGTTTGGAAAGATTGAAACCATTCAGTACCATGATTTGTATGAAAGGCGTAATGATGATAGTGGTCACAACGCTCCTTCCTGCTTCTCTACCATGCGTCTTCCCCTTCCACTCATCAGTTCTCTCCCCTCCATTGCATCCTGTCAAGAAACATTTGTTCTTAATTTACCTCTCCCCCTGTCACTTCCCTTTCTCCTCCAGTAGACGCATCACAAGCACATATATGCTCGATCTGTTGTGAGTTCACTCCCATGTGTGGGTTCAGAAGCTTTCAGTGTCATGCTTCTTCCCTAGCGTTCATTATTTTGGCAGGTATGCATGGAATGATTTGGTGTATGGCGCTAAAGCAACCTCGAATCATTTAAACCTAAGGCATGAGCTTGGTGTAACCATCAAAATAATATCAAAGCGTAACCTATGGATGTTTATTTCACCCCATGCCCACTGAAACTATATTATGCTTCTAGTTATCATTCAGGAACACGTGAAATGTTCCAACACAAACAGAAATGTTGATGCCAGAAAATACAATCATGAAAAAGAAGAGATCAACCATACCAGTTGTCATTGCTTACAAAACCTTCCTTCGCAAACTCTTTTTAATACCATTCTCTGCATCCCTCCACCATCTCCACCTTCCACTAATCAATCTGCGTTACCATCCTTTAAAGGAACAAGTCATCTCTCTGTCTGTCTGTCTGTCTGTCTGTCTGTCTTCTCTCTCTCTCTCTCTCTCTCTCTCTCTCTCTCTCTCTCCTCTCTCTCCTCTCTCTCTCTCTCTCTCTCTCTCTCTCTCTCTCTCAGCTGATGTACGTGCAAACATACACTTGTTGAGTTGTGTGTTTACTACATAGGAAGGTTCTGACTTAACCGATGCTTCTTCCATACCATGCGATGTGTATGTGTGTATGTATGTATGTGCGTGCGTGTGTGTGTGTGTGTGTGTGTGTGTGTGTGTGTGTGTGTGTGTGTGTGTGTGTGTGTGTGTGTGTGTTGGTGTGTGTCCTTGTGCTAAAGTGCTGGCAATGACTGGTGCCACATGCTACAATGATGCCTGAGTTATGTTTACCCTGGGGATAACTGTGACACAGCTATCCGTCACAAACGCTTCTGAGAGATAAGTGTCAGCCTCATCTCGCCTCACCTTGGCTCCTACAATGACGGCTTTCACTCTCATCAAAGTACATCCTTCCCTAAGCCCAAAACGTATGAAGCGTAAGATTTTGCCTAAATAGATATATCATGGAAATTGATAGATGTTATGCAAGCTATAGGTTAAGACAGACAAGCTTGGGCAAGGGGTTAGTGGGTAAAACATTATAAACAGAACTTTATGCACCAGACGAAGCATCTATACTGGATTCACTTCCGCTCCATCCATCCTCTCAAATATACCAGGTTTACCTTCCTCATTATCGAAAAACACATGACGTGTCTGTGCACTGTGCCGTCCCGATATGGCCTCCATAGTTGGCTAGGCTTTAAACAATGTAATTGGAGTCGGTAGTGAAAACCTCAACTACATAATATGGAAGGAAGCCGTGTGTGTGTGTGTGTGTGTGTGTGTGTGTGTGTGTGTGTGTGTGTGTGTGTGTGTGTGTGTGTGTGTGTGTGTGGAGAGAGATACAGAAAGAATGACAGAGAGAGACACATACAGAGAGAGAGAGAGAGGCAGAAAGATGAAGTAGGGTCCTAAAGACTTGATGAAGTCATATGCAGACTTTATGAGGTAGTGACCACTGTCTATATGACACAGGGCCATTGGGGTCTTTACCTAGGACGTGGCAAATTTATTTCAGCTCTAGATCAGATTCTGCTCACTGCTTCGAACTGTGTATTCGTTTAGGAAAGAAAACTGACTGCCAAATGGTGGCTGGAGGAGAGAGAGAGAGAGAGAGAGAGAGAGAGAGAGAGAGAGAGAGAGAGAGAGAGAGAGAGAGAGAGAGAGAGAGAGAGAGGAGGGAGAGAGAGCAAGAGAACGAGAGATGGATAAAAAAAAAATATCAGACAGACAGATATACAGACAGACAGAGAAATGCATACAACAGATCCAACACAGTTGCAGTAACAAACACCACCAAGTCTACAGCAAACAATCGTCCAGTTACGCTGATGGGAGCTCTCGCCTCAGAAGAGGTAAGAAGAAAGCTAGAGTGCAGCAGCAACAACAACCCACACCGTCTTTCCCAGTGTTCTTTCCCAGCCCAACACAATGGCTTGCAGGCCTTTCTCTCTGTGCCACAGACGTAAGCCCTAGGGGTCCTGGGCTACCCATGGACGACAGCGAAGGGAGAGGAATAGGTGTTGAGCGTGGGGTGCTGGCACGATAAGGGATTCTTGCTGTGTCCTCTTCATTTTGTGCAGTGGTTAAGGTCTTGACATTGCGTGTGACCCATCTAGTGTCAGATCTAGTGTCAGATCTATTGAGACATCATGATTTGCAGTCGTGAGAGGTCACGTGCGACGAGATGGTGACACATTGCAGGTCTCTTTTGTTGTTAGGTTGGTTTTTTTTTCATATGGGAGAGGTTTCTCTGATGTGGCTAAATTTAGAGAGAGGTGATTGGATAAGGTGGATTTTAGTGTAACCATGTGTGTGTTGACGCTTATGTACATATGTTTGTCTCTGTCTGTTTGTGCATGTGTGTCTGGGTGCATTTTGTATGCTTTTCTGTGTCTGTGTGTGTAATATCTGATTGTGTTTCCGTTTCCTTAGTAATTTGGGAAAAAAAAGAAATCGTGATAAAATTCAGACTGAGGAAGCAGTGAAACAAGAGACGTGGAGAGAGAAATAATAATGCGAATACGAATTTGAATATCTAATTCATATTTAGGCCATTGACTCTTATGAAGGGGTGCAGCTGAATAATTAGTTCAAGTTTTTTCAACCTCACTGATACAATTTAATACATTAAGACACAAAAACGGAACGATATCTAAAATGCTTTGTACAAGTAAATGGGCAGGTCTAAACTAGTTTCTTTGAGGTACTATAAATGAATGTGCCATAAAACAATATTAAACCAAATACATATCTTCTTTCACTTCCTTACATATGCACAGGTCAAATCAATAAGGGTTGTGTTTTTGACCCATATTAATGTACAGAAGTGTTCAAAATGCCTAGTCGCTTAATTTTCTTGTGTTGAAGATGCCTGTCTAGATTCAACACAAAATGAATTTTATCAACAGCCACGGCACATAAAACGTTTACTTGGACTGAAAAGAGACAGACAGACAGACAGACATCCAGACTGAGCAGACAGACAACCAGACTGAGGCTATGAAAAAATTGTGAAGTAGGCCAATGGATACATCCACACATGATACCCTAAACACAATTATCATTTGAAAAGCCAGCACAAAATAATCGAACGAACGAGACTTAGTCAGCACAGCACAAACCTATATCTGGTTTTCCGTCTCCTTGTCCAACTCAACCCCACGTCTCTCTCTCTCTCTCTCTCTCTCTCTCTCTCTCTCTCTCTCTCTCTCTCTCTCTCTCTCTGTGCCAAAGGCATAAGTCCTAAGCCCAGAGAACCCCCAGGGAATAGAGACGGATTCAGCATCGGGCGTCAGGTGTTTGCAGGATGAAGTCTTCCCACCGATGCCAGCTTTTCTTTGTGCCGCTATTGAAGGCTGGAGGTGGAGTTTCACCCATCTCTTCAGAACAAGGCCTCTCGAGAACTCACAGTCATGAGAAGTGTCACGTGCAGGATGTTGGCAACACCGCTCGGGCTGATACTGTTGTCAGTTTAGTGAAGAGAGAAAGGTTTTGTTTTATATAGGGGGAGGGGGTTGTTTATTGACGGATGAATAGGTGATGATTAATTTGATAATGAATGCTAAGTCAACACGAGAGAGAGAGAGAGAGAGAGAGAGAGAGAAGAGAGAGAGAGAGTGCGCGCGCGCGCTTGTGTGTGTGTGTGTGTGTGTGTGTGTGTGTGTGTGTGTGTGTGTGTGTGTGTGTGTGTGTGTGTGTGTAAGTGTGTTGTGTGTGTGTGTGTGTGTGTGTGTGTATGTGTGCGCGCACGCGCATATGTCTGTCTGTCTGTCTGTTTGTCTGTCTGTCTGTCTGTGAGTGGTACAATAGTGTTTTAATTTGCGTATAGTGCACATCTTTGTCTAATGTTCGGTAAGCTTTCTTCAAGTACTTGCCAGAAGTGAACGGACAGAATGACTCCTACAGAGCTGAGAAAGAGAGTACAAGCAACGAAAGAGGGAGAAGTGGGTGAGTGAGTGAGTGAGTGAGTTTGTAAATGAGCAAGGTGCAAACGTTCATACTTACAGAAAGACATATTAACTGACAAAGGAAACGAAGGAGACAAAGAGGTTCACTGATACGAATACATATGGTATTTCCATGAGAAAATTCAACATCAGGGACATTGCATTACTCTTCCACATGTAACAACATTAAACTACACAGAATTTCTGCCCACAAGATGAAAGCTTGAACAAAATGGCAATGAAGTAAAGAGGGTAAAAAGCTAAGAGAAGAGAGACCGGTGACACGATATTGCATGGTGTGAAACGCAGTGTAAAACAGGACACCTGATATGAGCACAGATCGGCCATTATTAATACAGTTTCCCTGAGGCCAGTGTCAAACTCTGGGACTGGACTCTCTCTCTCTCTCTCTCCTCTCTCTCTCTCTCTCTCTCTCTCTCTCTCTCTCTCTCTCTCTCTCTCTCTCTCTCTGTCTCTCTCTCTCTCCCCCCCACCCCCGCCTTTTACAGACACATAAACATATGCCCACCCATAGACACACAACCACGCACTTAAATGTGCATGCAGACAGAAAGACAGATAAAAAGAAAAGGTCAAATTTTTAATGAGAGATGAATTGAGAGAGGAGTGAGAGAAACTGAGCGAGAGGAGAGACACACACACGAGAGAGAGAGAGAGAGAGAGAGAGAGAGAGAGAGAGAGAGAGAGAGAGAGAGAGAGAGAGAGAGAGAGAGAGATTTGGTCAAACAGGCAGAGGAGAGAGAGAGAGAGAGAAGTCAGAGAGAGAGAATCGGTTTATTTTGTAATGAATTTGGTGATGGCTCTAGAAAAATAAACTAGCAGGATTTACGTGTCCCAAAACACATCAAATCCATACAAAAGAAATTAAAAAGGAAAGAAAGAGACACATAAAACAAAGAAAGAACTCATGACATTGGGACAAACAGAAACAAATCAAACAAGCGAATCCGATTTGTCATTCCTGTCTTAATATCGATTTGTTGACAACAGCTGAAAAGCAGCACGTTTTTCTAAAGGGAGCAATTTTGGCTTGACCATGGCCGCAAAGAACACACCTCGTCTTGAACTTTCCCCTACCTCTTTCTCGCTGTTTCAGCGAGCAAAACGGTTTATTGAGAAGCCAGTTTATCTCCAGCGTTGTTGAAGCATGCAGCTTGAACGTGATTAAAAATGATGGTCGTTGTCTTTCTCGCTTCAACTGTTGCAGGAAAACGCGCCCCTTGTGGCTAGGACCGCGGCACTGACTGTTACAGTTTCAGCTAAGTTGGTGTGAAGTGTTTCTTTGTAACTTTCACCCTCTGGCCGTTGTCGATCTTTCATGTAAGGTTTAACATGGGATGGTTGTAGGTTAGCCGACTATTGTAGTGAACTCTTTTCTTTTTCTATTAAGATGACTCGTTGGCTCCGCAGTGTCACACTGAGTATGTAATCAGACAATTTCACACTTAGATTTTCATGAAAATCCTCAAAGGTCGATAGCAAATCATGGCTACACTATAAATATCAGGATAAACCATAGTTTATGTATGAACTATACTGTACGTGGCTCAGTGTACCGAGTCACCATGGTATTGTTATCTTCATGCAATCATGGACATATTTTTGCCATATGGATTGTATATCGTCATTATAAGGCATTTCACTTGGGCATTGTTTATATAAGTTTGCGTCTGGTGTCCCTGTAGACAGTTGTTCTCTTAATTTCACTGTAAACAGCTTGTATCGAGAGCAGCTGTCCAGAAAAACGAGACGTTTATCAATAGCCACGCTACGTCCTAGGCATTATTTATCTTTTCTTGTCCTTCATGTTTCTATCCTTTTCCATGTGTAGGTCACAAGCACTGATGCAAAGTCAATCGGCTTGAAAGCTTTGTCAAAAAATGTGTATGCTTTTTATGCAAAGTTCTAGTCAGCAGATTCTTATAATTTCATTGCAACGTTTCAGGTGTCCTGATGATAATGTGGATTGATCAGCAGAAAATGGGGAGGGGAGGAGTACAGAGGAGAGGAGGAGAAGGCAGTTGTCAAGGAAGGGTCATAAGCAGTGAGAACGGCTTTGGTGTTTAGCCTCTTGATTTTAACGACCATATTTTCTGGCTTCAGAAAATCTGTATGTGTTAGGACATTTCACATATCAATGCGAAATAAAGAATAAACAAAATCTCATATCAGAAAGATGATGAATATATTTCTACTGATCACACTTTGATACTATTTTGACGGCTACGCCAAACTGATGTTTTAGGTTAAAATGATTCGAGAGTTTTCCAGCTCAGTGCACGAAATAACTCCTCGCATGTCAGCCAGAATGATAGACGATAGGGAAGAAGCATCAGACTGAAAGTTTCTAAACCCGTATCTAGAGTACATTCACAATTCAGCTAGTGTATATGTGCTTGTAATGTGTCCACTGAACAAAAGGACGTGACAGGGGGAGCAAAAATAAATAGTAAACATTCCTTGAAAGGATGTGATGCTGCTCTGAGAACTGATGAGTGGTAAGAGGCTGATGTGAAGGAGAGAAAGAAGAGAGGTCAAGTTGTAAGCGGTGATGACATCCATCTTAAAGTTTCTTATACAAATCATTGCGACGAATGGTTTCAATCCTTCCATATGAGTTGGAACTATCACCTCCAGTTTACGTATATACGTGCAATAACTAGAGAAGGAAATCTAGAATGGGAGAAGTGGGAGAATGGATGCGTATCAGCCATCTATCGTTTTCTT
>CM031603.1:56119064-56121564 GCA_018398815.1 Conus ventricosus
CACACATAGTCCCTGGTTTCCGCCTCCTCTTTCAGCCCAGCAAAATGGCTGGCTGCCACTGTCTGCATGCCGCTGACAGCAGTCGCAGGCTTCGTTGGAGGGAGAAACTTTAGCATCGAGTGTTGGGTATTTACACAGCAGTATGTCTCCATTCTGTTGGCGTCCTTGCAGTCAAAGCCAAGCTCTGGAATTGCACACAACTGTTTAGGTTTAGGGGACAGAATAACTCAGTTGGAAGAGCATTGGACTTGTGGTACTGGGGTTGCAGGTTCAAAGATCGACCATGTCATTTCAGTGCAGGGGAATTTTCCCTCAGGAATACATGCATAAGATCTTGCACTCAAGGGAAATCCTGTCACCAAATATCGGAACAAAAAGCTAGTTTGATCATTGGTATGGATGGCATGTAAACTCATAGCATACACCCTCCACAACGACCGAAGAAAGAAGTGAAAATCTGAGTGATTGTTGTGAGACTGAACGACGGGGGAACCGAAAATTAGTGCCAGCAGGTAGCTCTTCAGTTCTTTCCACCCAGGTAGCCAGCCAGTTGTGTCAATGCGAGCGTGGATTGTGAAGTACGATTAGTCTCTAACCAAAGATAGGTTTGCATAATTATGATAATAAGAGTGACAATGAGATATAATCGTGAGAGAGCAAGGTGATCTCTTATAGGCTTCAGGTGTCTTGTTTTTGAAGGGATGGTGTGAGGGCTGTTTTGCAAATGTGGATATTTGTGGAGAGCAGATGGAGTAGATACACAATAGATATGGTGTATTCTGGTGTAACAGAGTGTGCATGTGTGCATATGTGTGACTTGTACAGCTATCCTTCGAAACGCTGTGTTCTTTCTTTGTGACATAGAGCAGCCAGGTGAGAATTTACATGCCTTTCTCGTCTTGAGACCAAAGGTTTATTAACTTGTTAGTTAATAACCGTTTATGTATTGGTACTACTACGACGCTGGACATAATTCGAACATTTTAACAAAGAGAGACAGGGAAAGAGAGAAAGAGAGAGAGAGAGAGAGAGAGAGAGAGAGAGAGAGAGAGAGAGAAGAGAGAGAGAGAGAGAGAGAGAGAGAGAGAGAGAGGACATTCAGTCTAACAGGCAGATGAGAAAAAGGGGTAGGGAGAATCACTTTATATTATAATGAATGTCGTGATGGCCCCATGAAGACAAACTAGCAACCAAATCAGGGTTAACATGTCCCAAAACAGCCAAATCCATACAAAAGAGATAAAGAAAGAACGAGACACATGAAACAAAAACAAATCAAATCCCACTTGTCATTCCTCTGCAAATATCGATTCGTCGACACCAGCTGAAAAGCAACACGTTTTGGGTTTTTTTTCTAAAAGGAGCAGCTGTGGCTGGACCATGGCCACAAACAACGCAGGTCGTTTTGAACTTTCCCCTTCCTCTTTCTCGCCTTTCAACAAGCTAAGTTGTTTATTGAGATGCCAGTTGATCTCCAGCTCTATTGAAGCATACAGCTTGAATATGATTCAGAAATTATGGCCGCCTTCTTTCTCGCTTCGGCAGTTGCAGGAAAACGCTCCCCCTCGTGATTACGTCCATGGAATTGAGTTTTACAGTTTCCGCTAGAGTGATGCCAAGCGTTTCCCTGGAAGTCGCACTCGCTAGCCGTTGTTGATCTTTCGTGTAAGGCTTGGCTGTATGTTAAAGGCTTGAATACGGTGACTGTATGCGAGCAAGAAATTGAAGTGAATCCTTTATTTCCACGAGGATGCCTAGTTGGCTCAATAGTGGATCAGTGAATATGTCATCAGACTGAGACTCAAATTTTTATGAGAACCCTGAAAGGTTGACAGACACATCTTGGTCATTCTGTGAATACTAGAAAAGAGCGTTGTTCATGCTTGAATCGTAATACATATGGGCTGGTGAATGATGACAATATTCCTCATATTCATGCAGCCATACATATATTACATATATTGCTTGTTCATTGTCATTGCAGAGCGTTTCACTCGGTCATTGTTTACACAAATCTAGTCCCGTGTACCTTCAGCCAGCTATCCTGTTACTTTCAGTCTTAACAGGTTCTCTCTGGAGGAGGTTTGTCCTGAAAAATCTGCGACCACGCCGCTATCCGAGCATTGCCTGTCTTGTCTTCTAGTTCAACCAGCCATCCTCCCTATTTGTTGGTCGTAAACACTGAGGCGAAGTGAGTCAACTTCACGTCTCTGTTATAAGTTTTGTACATTCATTACTGTGTTTGTAGTCGTCAGATTTTCTTTGATTTCGTTTGAAATAATGTAGTCTTGAAGTGCTGCTTCCTGCTTCCTGTTGTTTTCAGAAAGGTACATGCTCATGTTCTACCTCTCTTTTTAAAGACATATTCAATCCTTAGGAAATTGATGATTGATGTTTCTGGATGTGACTCATTACATCTTATGCAGAGCATTTCGGATGAAACAGGATGAAATTCATTACTTTGTTAAGCAGGCCTAGAAGATTTGTATAGGCCTAGAAG
>CM031603.1:56131564-56136564 GCA_018398815.1 Conus ventricosus
TTAAGTTCCTAAATCCTCTGCCTTCCTTTTCCTTTTTTTTGTTTTTGTTGTTTTTTGTTTTTTTGTATTGATCTATTTTGTTTTGGGTTGGGCTTTGACTTATTCTACTGATCATCATTGATCTACTCTAAAGTCACCAACGTAGGTGAACAGACTATAAATCAATCCACCAACCAACCAATCATCCAACAGAACACTGCCACACAAACCATACAAATGTAGACGGCTGTTCCACCGTGATCCGCATGATTACAGCAGGCTGGATGTGGAGATGGGGGGTTGAATGGCATGACTGTTTACTGTTGTTGTTGCTTTTTTTTTTAACATGTCCATGTTGTCTTTTTACACGCTGCATAGAGATCAGATGAGATGGTGAGCAAGCTTCTCTCTCTTTCTGTCCCTGTGGCTCTGTTGTTTTGTGTCTGTCACACTTCTCGACCTCTTTTCGTTGTTGCTTTTTGTTCCCTGTCTGTGTCTGTGTCTGTGTCTCTATCTATCTGTCTATCTGTCTGTCTGTCTGCCCCCCCCCCCCCTCGTCTGTCTGCCCCCCCCCTCTCTCTCTCTCTATTCTCTCTCTCTCTCTCTCTGTATCTCTCTCTCTCTCTCTCTCTCTCTCTCTCTCTCTCTCTCTCTCTCTCTCTCTCTCTCTCTCTCTCTCTCTCTCTCTCTCTCTCCCTACCACGCCTCCTGCCAAACATTCCTTGGTCCAAATTTCAAAGTAGCTCGTCTAGTATTTTGTAATGCTTTGTATTCATTTTGCTTTTTTTGAGTACAAATACCATTCTGTGTTAATTCACATTTTATTTGTCAGTCATCTTCATCAGTATTAGTACTATATTTTACTTTTACTGTTAGCGTTATTCTTGTCGTTATCATCATTATTATTACCAGTAGTAGTAGTAGTAGCCGTAGTAGTAATAGTGGGAGGAATCGTCAGAGGAGGAGGAAGACGAGGGAAGGAGGGGGGGGGGGGGGGGGGGGGGGGGAGGGAGAAGGAAAGGTGCTTTGTCAAAGATAACTGCATGTCTTGATATACCAACTGACATCTTTTAACTTCTTTTGGATCTTCTCATACCTTTCTTTCTTCTGGTTATTTAAAATTTGAAACCATTTTTTCTCTGAGATTTTCATGATTTTCAGTTCGTCTTCTTCAAACCCTATTTCATTTGTCTGAATGATCTATTCATGCTATTCTTTAAACATTTGTTTCTGCAGCTCTAATCTTTGTCACGTTTGAATGTTTCGATAGTTTTACTCTCTTCTCACCTATTCTAATTCTGATGATCTATTTTAAGTCTTATTATTATTGTTTAATGTGCATTGAAATGTTGAGAAACGTTTTGTATTAGTATAAGTTTTGTCATAGTTGTATTCGAATGCCATCGTTGGGTTTTTTTTTTCCTTTTTTTTTTATTCTGACAGTGTCCTAATTTTTGTTCTGCATTATGATGATGTAGCTCATTGTTCTTTTCAGTCTTCCTTCATTCTGACGTCACTATACTTTTCATTAATTCTTTATTCCTATGTCACGCATAATCCTTTATTATAACCCTACTATGGTTTCATTCTTGTTTTTATTCAAATGGATCATGTTATCAGTATGTTTGCATCCTTGCTTATCACAATTCTCATTCTTCTACAGTTTGACATGTTATAATTTATATTCTTTCTTTATTCAATTGTATGTATTGTTTTCATTCTCCTTTCATTCTGGCATATCATAGTTTTCTCTCTTTTTTTCCGTTTGATATGTCAAGGTTTTAACTCTTCCTTATTTTTCATGTCATTTTAGTTAGTTGTTGTTTTTTTTATTCTAGAGTAAGGATATTTGGATTTTCTTAAACATTACCATAATGTTCATTCTTTTCCCATTCGAATGCTATCATAGATTTCACTCTTCGTTTTTCGAACGTAATCATAAATGATCTTGGTTTGTCGTTTATCACAGTTTTCTCTCTACTTCCCTTCAAATTTCATTGCAGTTTTATCCCTCCGCGGTGAAATCTTTCGTTATTCTTTGATTCCTGTATGTCTCATATATAAACTTTAAGTTCACGACCATGGTTTTGGTTTTTAAATTTCATCTTCAATCTTCAGTTTAACAGTACTCTATTTGTCTTCTGTCAAAATGCAGTGTTAATGTTTCCCTGTGATCGTTTGAACGTTATATAAGCTTCATTTTGTGTCCCGTTGTATGCTTTTATTCTTGTTCTGTTCAATGGCTCTTAATGTTTTCTCTTGCTGTTTTTCTGCGCACCTTGTCACAGTTTTTATTCTGCGTCTCTTTAGATGTAATGACACTTTTCAAATTACCTCCATCAAACGGTAAACGGCTTCAGGCTATTTTGTTAGAACGATAATACACCCCGCCTTCTCCCATGAAACAGTTTTCTAGTCTCTGTGCGTGTGTGGTGATTACTTTTTGTGTGTTTTGTTTTCTTTTCTTTTGTTTAAAAAAAAAAGAGTTTAGATTGTGTTCTGTTTTCCTGTGAACATTGTTTTCTTTTCCTTTTCGTTTAAATGTTAGCATTGTTTATATCTTGTTTTAGAGAGAGAGAGAGAGAGAGAGAGAGAGAGAGAGAGAGAGAGAGAGAGACAGACAGACAGACAGACAGACAGACAGACAGACAGGCAGGCAGACAGACAGGCAGGCAGACAGACAGACAGACAGACAGACAGAGCTATATGCGTTCCTTCATTTCACACACCGCCGGAGTTCTCTTTCCCTTTTGGCTGACTTCCGCTCTGTATCTCCTTTAAATACTTGTTGCATCCCTATCCAGCTTCAATGAATGTTGTTGTTGTTGTTGTTGTTGCTGTTGTTGTTGTTGTTGTTGTTGTTGTTGTTGTCGTCGTCGTCGTCATAGTCGCCGTTGTCGTCGTCGTCGTCGTTGTTGTTGTTGATGGTGACACTTGTCTCACTGCAATGAAAATGACTCCCTCGTCGCTTCATATTCTGGCTCTCCTGTCCACAACCATACCCGGATCATGTCCACGTCGCAGCCCAACCAGCAGCCCACAGGGAGCGTTTACTATCAAGTGGCCTTGAGCCAATCTTTCAGAGGAGCCACTGCACGACTGCCGAGTTGCTCCGATTGTGTTCCGTGGTGCCTGTTCTCCTCATTCAACATACTGCAAGACACTGCCTGCTAAGCCCGCTACAGACGACAGTGAGCGCTTAGTGGCAGAGACAGCCGTCCCCTTCCGGATGGCGCCACCATGTCTGTCCTACAACACATCAAACTTGCCCAGTGCTGACGATCTTGACTCGAACTTGCAAGGACATAGTCACGTTCCCTGTCTGTCCTCGTCTGTCTGTCTGTCTTTCTCTATCTCTGTCTGTCTGTTCTTCTCTCTCTCTCCTCTCTCTCTCCTCTCTCTCTCTCTACTCTCTCTCTCTCTCTGTCCAATCATAGCGCCCGACGTGTCTTCATTATAACATTGTTGTAGATGTTCGTACCGACTCGCTTCAAATAATTATAGCCACCTATTGCTAACTCTGTGTCGTCTTCGTTCAAACAGCTACGCGCCCTTGAGGGTTACTGTCGAGAGGCCAGTCTGTACTGTGCAGCAGAGGGTCAGCTGGTCAGTGGTCCACTACATTGTGTGTGTGTGTGTGTGTGTGTGTGTGTGTGTGTGTGTGTGTGTGTGTGTGTGGTGTGTGTGTGTGTAGAGAGAGAGAGATAGTGATATAGATAGATAGATAGATAGAGAGATAGAGAGATAGATATAGATATATTATATACATATAATATATATATATATTATACTATATATATATATGTGTGTGTGTGTGTGTGTTGTGTGTGTGTGTGTGTGTGTGTTGTGTGTGTGTGTGTGTGTGTGTTGTTGTTCTTCAATTTAACGTCTTTTCACTAGATGTGATATTAGACAAGGTGTTGTGTTTGAGTGTGTGTGTGTGTGTGTGTGTGTGTGTGTGTTGTGTGTGTGGTGAGTGTGTGAGTGTGTGTGTGTGTGTGTGTGTGTGTGTGTGTGTTGTGTGTGTGTGTGCTGTGTGTGTGTGTGTGTGTTTGAGTGTGTGCGTGCAGCGTGCGTACGTGTGTGCGTGCAGCGTGCGTACGTGAGTGCGCGCCCGCGTGCGTGCGTGTGTGCGTGTATGTGTGATGAGGAGAAACTCTAAGTAAGAATTAAACTGTAAAAAAAAAAGACATCAAAAGTAAAAGCAAACAACTGTACAAAATAAGATCATGAAACAGCAATTACAGGATTGAGCCAACTGGGCTTAACATAAGAATTCGTACAGTGTGTGTGTGTGTGTGTGTGTGTGTGTGTGTGTGTGTGTGTGTGTGTGTGTGTGCAATCTTTTTCTGTGTGCTGTTATGCAATGTTGCCTCGTGTGGTACATTTGTAATGTCTTACATTCATTTCAATCACTTTGGAAAGGCAAAGCGGAAGGGTAACAGAAAGAGGTTGGGGCGGTGGAGGGGTGGGGAGACGGAGGCTGGAGGAGGGGAGGGGGAGGGGGTGCCTGTTCAGAATCTTAGTGTAATTCGGACTATACTGAAACGTAAAGCCAGAAAGTGACTAAATAAAGTCAAAATGAAAACAAAAAGAAAAAAAACAACAACAAAAACAACAACAGAAGAACGAGAAGAAAAGACAAAAAGGTGAAGAAAACACAAAATCTTAAATACCTTAAACAATTTTTTAATACACCCATGTGAATATTTTTTTCACCTCTACCATCCATCCTTCCTTGATTTCATGAATCAGGAAACCTTTGAAGAACGACAAGGCTTGACAAACCTAATGTGAACTACTAGAGTTGTCTTTCTTGTTTCAGGTCCACCGGGTCAACCGGGAGAGAAGGGAGATTCAGGCAGCCCAGGTCAGTAAAGTGACGATGACGATGGTGGTGCCCACGACGATGAAAATAATATTGTTGCTACTGATGATGATGATGATGATGATGATGATGATGATGGTGATAGTGGTGGTGGTGGGGGTGGTGTTGGTGGTGGTGGTGGTGGTGGTGGTGA
>CM031603.1:56149064-56156564 GCA_018398815.1 Conus ventricosus
ATTTTAAGATAGCATTGTATGTCGTTGTCCTGAGGACTGAACGTGGCAAGTTTCAACTGAGATGACGTAACAATGACGTAAAATGGTTGATGTCAGTTCAAGATTGCACCGTATGTCGTAGTCCTGAAGACTCAACGTGGAATAGGACGAGGGTTTTTTTCTTTTTTTTTCAGCACACTGGTATTTTGTTGTTGTTGTTGTTGCTGCTGCTGCTGTTGCTGTTGTTGTTTTTGTTTTGTTTTGTTTTGTTTATGTTTGGTTGTTTTTTTATCGTCTAAAAAAAAAAAATTAACAAATTAAACAAAATAGATCTAGTTGCAAAGTGAGACGACTGCAGGCGGAAATGTAAACAAATCTTAAATAAATGTTAGCGAACCGCCCAGAGAACGTGGACAAACGAGTCACAAGACAAAACACAACGCGTTTCGACCTCTTATGTCTTCTTCAGGTGAGACATAAAAGAATAAAACAACGAAAATTCACTTAGCTTTGATCGCTTCAGATCGCTTCAGAGTTCAGCGCAAGGAAGAAGGCTAAGTGAATTTTCGTTGTTTTATTCGTTTATGTCTCACCTGAAGAAGACCTAAGAGGTCGAAACGCGTTGTGTTTTGTCTTGTGACTCGTTTGTCCACGTTCTCTGGGCGGTTCGCTAACATTTATGTAAAAAAAATTAAACAAAAATTTTCAAAAAAAACAGTTCAAGTCGGAAAAATAGTTTTTGAAATCACCGTGAACTGGCTCAGTTGGCGGATGCGAAATCCGTTCGATCTTAATGGAGTTCTGCGCTCTACCGAATGTCTTTCTAGTTTATATATCAGTTCGTTTCCGTATTCCGTATACATGCAGTGCTATTGATGTCACCAGCGTCAGCTGGAAAATGACGGCCTATGTTAGTGACATTTTCCTTCATGGCCCAGCTCTCTCTCATCCGGTGTCGAGGTTACTATGGCCTCAGACGGGACTATTTGACCCACCCAGCTGAGTTTCTGTCACTGACTGCAAGCGTTTCTCATGGTGCCTTGCTCAAATTTCTTGTCCACGACGGCAGATGTCTGTATCTCTCGGGCTTGGTTGACGCCGGGATTTAGGATTAATGAGTGTAATTCTGTCATGTAATTTCAGACTGAAATAAAGTTATGTTCTCATGGATCATCGTAAAAGACGATGCCGGTTTTGTTCTGGTTTGGTTTGGTTTGGTTAGGTTTTCCATGTTTGTAGCCTTTCATGCCTCGCTCTTCTGATGACCTTAGTTTTGAATTCCTTTCCACACAAACGCCTTCAGTATGCTCGTGTTAAAATCTTTAGTGCCAAAACGTTCTACGGATAGTCACTATGGGAGGGCTTTGTGATGGTCGTCCAGAGGTGGGAATGAAGAAAGGAAGGGGTTGGGGGCAAGGGGACAGGGGCAAGTTGGGGAAGCAAAACAATTTTTGTCCTCTGGAATGTAGTTGGTTGTGTCATGCATATGTTGGATCACAACAGCCTCAACTCAAAGTCATTGAAATGACTGGGACAGCTGTGCAGTGTCTCCGTGGGTAGGTTACCTCTTGACAATCTGATATTCATAACCACATATGCACGCTGTCTACTGCCCCTCCGTCTGTCCTGTTCCCGTCCCCTCCGCTGCAAACACACACACACACACACACACACACACACACAGCGCGCGCGCGCGCGCGCGCGCGCGCGCGCGCGCACACACGCACGCACGCACGTACTCACGCACACACACGTACACGCACGCACAAGCGCTTGTGCAAACGGATACGCTTTCGATGATTGAATCGAGTGTATCTCCTTACCTTTTGTTACATTTTGATGGAGAAAACATGGAAATCAAAATCAATGTTTTTCCTCCTCACCCCAGCAGGAGGAGAAATGCAAAACACACACAGTCAAAACAACACACACGCGATGTCAAGATTTCACTGACATCTTAGTTTAAGGAGTGCTCCTTTCTGTCTCTGTGTGTGTGTGTGGTGGGGGGGGGGGGGGGGGGGGGGTTAAATCGGGGGAGGGGGGCACAGGCAAAGAGAGAGAGAGACAGTTAATAGGTTTAGACATTGCGTGGGTGAAGCCGGCCCGGAGAGATAGAGAGACAGACAGACAGATACACAGACAGACAGACAGAGACAGACAGACAGTCAAACAGACAGACAGACAGACGGACAAACAGACAGAGACAGAAAGACAGAGACAGACAGACAGGGTTACTAGTAGTGCTCCTTGTGTGGGAATGGGGGGGGGGGGGGGGGTTCTGGTAATGAAAGATAACTTGGGAAGCAGGGAGACAGACTGGAAAAATGGATTGTGGAAAGTAGAGGACGAAGAGGAGAGACAAAGTGAAGCAGAGAGAGAAAAAAAAGGGTTAACCTGGAAAGAGACATGGAGAGGAGCATTATGGGGGAGGGGGGGGGTGTAAGCGGGGGGAAGAAACACAGAGAAAAAGCAAAGAGGCGAGAAATCATCGTGAGACAGGAATGGATACAGGACGTCATCTGTCTGTGATGGTATGATCGTAGGTGAGGAAAATGGAGGGGAGGTAAACAAGAACAGGAAGAAGAAAATACAATAAAGGAGAAAGAGAGAGAGAGAGAGAGAGAGGAGAGAGAGAGAGAGAGAGATGGGTGGGGGTGTCAAAGATATAATGAAAAAATCAAGAAGAAACAGACTGACAGCGACAACGAGAGAAATGAGGGTAAAGTAAGAGAGAGAGAGAGAGAGAGAGATGGGTGGGGGTGTCAAAAATATATTAAAAAAAAAAAAAAACGAAGAAGAAACAGACTGACAGCGACAGCGAGAGAAATGAAGGTAAAGTAAAAGACAGAGAGAGAGACAGAGACACACAGAGAGAGAGAGAGAGAGAGAGAGAGAGAGAGAGAGAGAGAGAGAGAGAGAGAGAGAGACAGTCATTTTTGTTTCCAATCAGACATTAATCATGAATAGAAATGGAAGAAAAGAAAAGAGAGTACCACAGTCAGAGCCAGAACCATCAGGGAACATAAGTATCAAGGGACCTTACTCGTACGATAGACGAACGACAACCCACGCGAGAAAAGTTTAATTGGATTAGACAGTACCGAAGGCGCGTGCTGTGTTGCAGAATTGTACCTCAACCTCACCACTTCCTTGATCAATAAATTTTGGTTTGGTCGAAGTAACACGTGCTACAGAGAAACATTTGCCATTAGGTAGTATAGGTCACTACTACCACCACCACCACCACCACCACCACCAACATTAACAATAACCGCGATCTTGCATCAATAACAACAGCAACTGTAAGGATAATCTAGAACAATGATAACAACAATGATAGCAGTCTATCAAGAACAGAAGTGGCATTAACAGGCACAATCACAAGAACAACAAGAACAACAACAACAAGGGTTATGACAATAAAAATATTCCATCCAGCCACCTGGTGATTGCGCGATCTTCCTAGGAAGAGCTCGTTGTCATGGTGGAGCGCCACCTATGCTTTTTGTTTGGTTGGTTTTTCTTTCTTTCTTTCTTTTCTGTTTCTGCCTGCGAGTTTTTCCCTTCTTCTAGTTGTTACTGTTGTTTTTGTTTGGTTGGTTGGTTTTGGGGGTGGGGGGAGGTTTTCTTTGAGAACTGTGCCAGGGATAACTCTTTTGATTGTGTACGGTCTTTTACGCACATGCACTTTATGCAAGCCACACCCTGGGCGCCTGTGTATCGTCTGGCTGATTCCAAAGACTAATATTCAGTCAACCACTTACGAGATGGTGGAAATAGCAGGGGTGGGAGTGGGGAGGTGTGTGTGTATGTTGTGTGTGTGTGTGTGTGTGTGTGTGTGTGTGTGTGTGTGTGTGTGTGTGTGTGTTGTATGTGTGTATGTATGTGTGTTTGCGTGCGTGCATACGTGCGTGCGTGCGTGCGTGTGTGTGTGTGTGTGTGTGTGTGTGTGTGTGTGTGTGTGTGTGTGATTTTAGTTGGGAGGGGGAGGAGGGGGGGGGGGGAGAGGTGAACCTACCCAGACAAGCATCGAACCACAGAACCGGGATTTTTTCGCCTTCCTGCGTGAGTGCGTTATCCACTAGTCTACTCGCTCACCTTCCGTAATCTGTGTGGAGAAACACACGCTTGCTTCGGTATTTGATGCAGAAATTGGACGCATATTGACATAATGTTGTTCACTCATGCCGGTATATTCATATCAATTTGAGACGAAGACTGGATGCATTACTTCTTTAAAAGCACCATACGGTAGAGAATGAAGCACAGAAGTATGTAACCCATGCATCTACATTTTAAAAGAAAAGAACCAGTTTAGAAGACACACATATGTGATCATGTGGTATAATCCACAGGGGCGACAACTGCAAGGCTGCCTAAGGGTTGCAACTCAGTTACTTCCGAACTATGAAGACTGTGTACAAAAGGATGCTTTTCGAAATCGGCAGCGTGTGATGATCTGTCGTACGTACACTCTGTAAATCAGGGGCGGTGGCCCCTCTTTTCCTTTCTTCCCGTCCCTGGCCTTGTTCCGAAAATTCCGAGTCTTGTGCTGTAGTGATTGTCCCTGTATCTTCCCATCCTCATCCCCACCCTTCCATACCTTCTCCCATCCTCATCCCCACCCTTCCATACCCTTCTCCATTCCATCCTCTCCACGCCTTTCTCATATATTCTTCCGTGCAATTGTAGACATCACAGGTTGCGTTGGCAACAGCCTCTGCCCCGTCCCCTTCTTTCTCCCTCTTTCCCCTTCTTCATCCCTCGCCGCCTCCCATCTTCCATCTCCCATCTTCCATCTCCCATCTCCCATCTTCCATCTCCCTTCTTCCACCTCCCACCTCCCATCGCCCATCTTCCATCTCCCATCTTCCATCTCCCATCTTCCATCTCCCATCTTCAATCTCCCATCTCCCACCTCCCATCTCACATCTTCCATCTCCCATCTTCCATCTCCCATCTTCCATCTCCCATCTTCCATCTCCCATCTTTCTGGACAAAGTGGTTCTTCTCTGTAAACTTCGTGATTGCGAATCTGATTAATATTTGCAAAGGAGGAAAATAAAATGACGTATCGAATGAGCGTCATGTTTAGTGGTCTACGACAGACAGGACGAAGTGGGAAGAAACTGTAGGGAGAGCTTGACAGCCAAAGGTCTTCGATGGAAGAAAAACCCTCACGCAAGTGCTTCGGACCTGAACTCCTTGTACTCTTAGGGAGCCGGGCTGCATGCCTGGATGCCCTACTGCTGTCAGCATATCGTCACTAACACTGCCGGGATTCAAACCAGCAATTTCTGGAGGGATGGGAGTCTCAGGACGTTACCTTTTTAAGACGGGATGTCACATCCACATCGCTTTGGGACACATGTTCTAAACAGGGAGATGTAAGCCATATGAAATTCTCTTTTGTTCCTCCTCGACTAGAATCAGCTGGAACTCTATTCAGCTGCCTCTGCCGTTGCCTTCAAGGTTCTGTTCCTCTTCTTGTCAGAAATCTCGAGCCGTTGCGTTAGATCACGGTCTGATGATTCTACATGCCCCTTACTCCAACTGTCATGGTGAAGACTTTGGCTTGGAAGTCAGACTTCCTAATGCTGCTGGATAGACTGGCATACTTCTTAGTCTTGTAGCATTGAGTTGCTCCATTCTGCTTTTGTATGGCACAGTGAATTCAATCGGGGTCAGCTATTTTGATGAATCTTAGTAGAATACAATATACGGTCTCATGCCTTTCGCCTCGATGACCCTGGATGATTTTCCTATTCTGATGTGCACTCCCAGTCATCCGTCCTAATCTGCAATCCGGATTCCATGCACTTGCTGTCACAGGCGTACTAACCTCTTATTTGTGGCCTCCTGTCATGCAGAATGTCGATGCTGGGGCTTCTGGTGGGGTAGTGTTTCCTCTGGTAGTGCTAAACGCAAGTGTAATGCCTCTACACATTTTTCTGTGTCTTCAAGTATAACTTCGCTGGGTTAGCGCTGCTTGGCATGAATTCATAGACATGTTCCACTGTTCAGTTGTCCTAATAGAGCGGATACTAGGGTCATCTCATTTCCTCCACTTCACCAGATTTGAATTGGAAGTCAAGAAGTCATATACTGGTTGTAGAATGAAGGTGATCCCAAGGGATGCCGTGTGTTACATGTCTTCCCGTCTGAAACTTCTTTGGAGAACGTTTTCCCATGTAGTCCGCTGCCCCTGTTGGCCTTGATGAACAGCATTCTGGATTCTTTGGCATTCTTTTCTTTTTTCAGCTCCTCTATCACACGTCTCTCTCTATGCTTTCCCTTTTGCTTTTGACCACCACTTCATTTCTGTTGACTTCAGTGCCTGTGTGTCGGTTTACATGTGTCCTGTGGTTTTCCTGATTTTAAGGTTTTTTCTTCGTCATGTCCACTGTCTCCAGAACTGTCCATTTTCTGCCAGTCTGTAGCTTGGGCTGGGCTGATCTCAGAATGTTGTCTCTGGAGTCCCGTGCCTTCGCCTACTTTGTACCCCTTGAGTTGGGGTTTCAGGGGTGGCTTCAGCTTTGCTTATAGCAGCAGGAGTGCAGCGTAAGCAAGACCAGGGTGGACACCAAGCGAGCCGTTTTCTTGTGTGTTTGTTGATGTTCAACCTCCAGTGATTCAGCTGTGCTCGTGTTGATATTGTATGTCAGCGGATGCCAGAGGAGCTTCAAGATCTGCAAATACCAGACCTTCTACTTACAAGGGAATCCACATTGGCCTATTATCCGAGGGTTTCTTTTCCCTATCTGTGTCTTTCAATGAGTCATTATGTTATCTTCCAAGGTTCTTGACTGGGTCTTTTGTCACTGTACGTATGGCTAGGCTGGCAACACTGAACATCTGTTCTATTTACTCTTCCTTCCCGCAGGGAGAGACTTCGTAATTACTTAGGTCTGAAACTCAACTGCGATAAAGTAACTAATTTGTCTGATTGCTCCTACATTTTGTGTGCTTTGTCTTCCTCGGTTGGAAGGATCGCTGTGTCATCCATGAAGGTTGTTAGAGGGGATATTTGGTGTCCACTCTGGGGATCTGCTGAACCGTTGCAACCGATGGCTGCTTTACCGTCACTGCTAACACAAACAGTGTTAGACAAACTGCCTACTCCATTGCTATGCTAGCTTCCAGACTGATCCAATCTGATGTGTATCCCTTCGTGGAGAACCTTATTGAGAAGCCATGGAAACACTTTCTCATCGATGTCCTTTAGGACATGATGCATCTCCTGGGCCAGTTCGATCGTCTTAAGTGGAACTAACCCGTTGGCTTTTGCCAGATCGAGCCACACCACGTTGGAGTCCTTTTCTCTGCCTTAGCTCTTTGGATTGCTTCCCATATCATAATAGTATGTTGTCTCGTTCGTCATTTTGTCAGATGGATTCCCCCGTGTCCTCGACAAAGGTGGCAGTACGTCGCAGGTCCTCCAGTCCTCCGTAGAGCTTCCGGGCCACTGGGATTGGGTCGAGCCAGGTTTTCTCTCGAAGCGCTTGGTGGAGCGGGCAGGAC
>CM031603.1:56159064-56164064 GCA_018398815.1 Conus ventricosus
ACCACTGCTTCTGTCAGATACAATACTTGCTTAACTGTCTCAAGATTACAAACACACAAAAAGACCCTGTAAACTGCAATACCCTCGTCTTGCAAGAAATACGATTGAACAAAACGCGGTTTTTCAACACTTTAATAGAATGCTCACGGTTTACTTCTCGCCAAACAGTCAGTTTTCTTTCGACACAATTCGATAGTTCGATTTTGAATTAGACGGTTACGCCTTCAGGCTGAAAAAAAAATCATGAAAAAACATTACAAGGTCGAAATGGCCAGTCAATGTGATTTTTTCATTACCGGTTTATGGCTGTTTCGCGCCCCGTAATGGTGAATTGGTTATATGCATAACGATATATTTCAGGGAAACAACGAATACGCTTTCTGGCACAAATAACGGCAAACGACAGAGGACAATTACAATGTCATACAGCGTCCTCTGCAATAATATCGTAATTTTCCGTCAACTATCGGCTCCCGGGAAGGAAATCATGACACACACATGCAGAAGATTGTCTGCATTGTGTTGTATTAACGTCTTGGCTGTTACAAACATGTCTGGATCGCTGCGTGCTGGCTGGGGCAGGTCGACCTGTCTTCGTTTTGCTTCCTCTCCTTTTACTGAGTCGTTCCATGTGACGTTTATTTCTTTCACGCCGTATATACAGACGACCGAAATGCGTAACATGCCAGATCTCTGGGAAATAGCGAAACTTGTTTAAGAATAATTTGAAAAGAGAGGGGGTTAGTTACCGCCAAGGACACAGACAAACAGAGTACAGGACTAGACACAATGCATTTCGACCTCTTGGGTCTTCTTCAGGTGAAAACACACAATATTTAGGACTGTGACAAGAAGAACATGTAGCCACTTAGCTGCGCTTCTCCTGTTCGTCTCCAAATTGAAAATATTGTGTGTTTTCGCCCGAAGAAGACCCAAGAGGTCAAAATGCATGGTGTCTAGTCCTGTACTCTTGTTTGTACAATTGTCTGTCCTTGGCGGTAATTAACCCCTCTCTTTTCAAATGTTGCTTCATTGTCCGCCCTCAGTCATTGTTTTGAAACTTTGCTTAAGAATGTTTCATGCAGTTTGGTTGGTTAAACCAAGCCACGATTCTTTTTGACGTTCAACTTCGTGGACCTACGCAGCGAGGGAAACAATCTCTGGACCCAGTCACGTCTCAAACACCGACTTCAACGACTAGGCCGACCTGTTGTAGCTTTTGTCTTCCAGACTACAAGGGCTGAAACTGGATGGTCGTTGCAAATAAAGATCTTTTCCTCCGACATAAGAGTGGGCCAGAATCGCGACTTTTCCATGATCTGTGAGAGTGCTACACGACCATCTTCACGAACGATGTAAGAGTACCCCCGACACATGCGATATTCTAAGACGATTCCACGACACTCGTACAATACTCGTACACTGATCGCATCTACTTTACGAGTGGTTTACAAGTGTTCCGACTTCCTACCGTCTACTTTCCGTCAGCAAGGATGTACTACGACCGATTTTGCAGCGACGAGCGAATTAGGACTATCTCGAGTTAAAAAAAAAATCTATGAATTGAAGCATATTTTTTGTTGAGAAGATGAGAGCAGTTCGCAACTTTAGTTAAGAGTCCGGCAATTATCTGCGTGTACACCGTTCTTTATACAGGTGTGCCTGGTGCTTAAGGTGAGCTGTGCTTCAATCTTGAAAGACTTGACCAACTGTAGGAACTCAGGCCATGGAAGAGAGAGCCTTTTTCTTTCTTTCTTTCTTTCTTTCTTTCTTTCTTTCTTTTTTCCTTGTTTTTCCCCCTAATTTGTATTCTCATTTCTGAATGTATTTGCATAATGCTGAAGAAGAAACCAGATACTATCTGTAGTTACTGCTGTCCTTTATTGATGCACTTGACCCTTGAGTGGCTATCTGGCGTGGACTGAACCGCTTAGAACACTTCTGCACAGTGGTCCACGACTGTGAACAGAGAGCTTGTTGACCTTCCTGATTCACATCATTCCTAGGATTTACTGTCATGGAACAAGGTTAATAGTAATTCTCTTTCTCTCTCTCTCTCTCTCTCTCTTTCTCTCTCTCTCTCTCTCTCTCTCTCTCTCTCTCTCTCTCTCTCTCTCTCTCTCTCTCTCTCTCTCTCTCTCTCTCTCTGTGTGCCTTTGCGTGTAGGTCTTTCTATTAATTTGTGTGTGTGTGCGTGTGCGTGCGCGCGCGAGTGTGTGTGTGTGTGTGTGTGTGTGTGTGTGTGTGTGTGTGTGTGTGCGTGCGTGCGTGCGTGCGTCGTGCGTGTGTGTGTGTGTGTGTGTGTGTATATATGAGTGTGTGTGTATGTATGTGTGCGCACGCTCGCGAGCGCGCGCATGTGTGTATGTGTGTGAGTATATCTTAAAGGTAGAGGTGAGGGTGTGCGTGCGTGCAAATATGCACCTGTGTGACACCAAGCGTGGTATCTCTAAGTCCTCATTTGCAGCAGCAACAGTAGTAGTAATAGTAGCTGCAGTAACAAATTTAGATTAGAATGTGTGAAAAAGTCATTGTATTAAGTGAAAGTGGTCGTTTCAATGGATCTAGTAGCTGTAGACTTCTTGTCGAAAATAAACGATGAGGATGATCATGACAGTGACGATTGTGGTAACGAGGACGACAGTAGCGACGATAACAGTCAATGGGGGCAACAACGATGATAATGCTGATGTTGATGATAATGACGACGTAATTCGACAACGACGACGGCGATGTTACTACCGCTGCTGCTCTGTTTCAGCTGCTGCTGCTGTTGCTGCTGCTGAAGGTGATGATGATGATGATAATGGTAATGACGATAACGAGAACGACAACGGAAATGACTACATCGACGGTGACGACAATGACGTGATGAAAACGACGACGTTATGGACGACGACGACGACGACGACGACGACGACGACGACGATGCTGATAGTGAAAAGGATAACGTTGATGACATCTCCATTGATTTGCCAACTTGATTCTCAGGGGAGCCTCAGTTTCGATTTCTTTCTGTTCGATCTGGCCTGGTCTGAGCCGTCCAATTCGCACAATACACGCAACCAACTCATTCTGTTCCGTGATTGTGTCTTCATTGATATCCGATGAGTTGTCCCAGTCTTTGGGGTTTGTGTCTGATCTGTCCCTTTCCGAAGGGTTGGTACCTTTTTTCTTTTTTTTTTGTAGGTCGGATTTCTATGTGTTTGCGTGGTTATCTTTTTAGTCCTCCCTTTTTTCCTGCGGCTTTGTCTGTTTTGTTCCTGTTGTGATAGTGGTGGGCATCGCTTTTTTTTTTGTTTTTTGGTTGGTTTTTGTGTTTCTTGTTCTGTATTTACTTTACTACGGATACTTACTGCATAAATTGGTGTATATAATGTTACTGATCGTTTTCGCTCCCTCCCTCCCCCCACCCCTCCTCCCCCTCCCCCATCCTCCTCCTCCCGCCTGCCCCCTTTTCTCTCTCTCTCCCTCTATTTGTACATCTGTGTCTGTGAGTGTGAATGAGTGAATGTGTGTGCATGCGTGTGTGTATGTGTGGTGTGGTGTGTGTGTGTGTGTGTGAGTGTGTGTGTGTGTGTGTGTGTGTGTGTGTGTGTGTGTGTGTGTGTGTGTGTGTGTGTGTGTGTGTTTGGATAGTGGGGTTGATGGAAAGCATGCATGCATACAAGCACCTGTATGAAAGGTGGCAGAGTGGTTAAGACGTTCGCCTGCCAATCCAACGCGTGAGAAGTGCATGGGTTCGAGCCCTGCCTTTCTCGCCCTTTCTTTCCCAGTTTGAATGACAAATCGAACTGAACGTCAAGTCCTTCGGATGGGGACTATAAGCGAGTCGGACCCGTGTGCCTTCCTGGCCCTGCACACGTTAAAGAACCCACGGCAGTCGAAAATCGAAAAGAGTAGGGGGGTTCCCCGCTGCCCTGGCAAAATTGATGTAGATTGAAGATAGACGCCTGGTATTTCTTACCAAGCCACAAAAATCGTCACTTACTGTTGTCGTGTGCCATCGTGTACCGGTGGAAGTGGAGGACACGTATAAACATCGCATGCATCCTACGTGAGAAACTGGAGGAATAAATGAGATAAATGAAAATGAGTGACTGAGAAACTGGAGGAATAAATGAGATAAATGAAAATGAGTGACTGATATTTGAATGGTACGGGAAACGACTGAATGAGCGCCAGTAGGCTGCTCTTCGGCCGGCTCTACCTGGGTAGGCAGCCCGTTGAGTGAGTGAGGTAGTGTGTTATTGTAAAGCGCTTAGAGCTTGGTCTGTGACCGAGGATAGGCGCTATATAAATACCCAATATAATAATACTCCAAGCATGTTAGCTCCAACGTATCTCTTTTCTTGCAGCAGCAGCAGCAGCAGCAGCAGTAGTAGTGGAAGTAGCAGTAGCAGAGATAGTAGTAGTAGAACGTTTAGTAATAAATTTTGATTAGAATGTGTGGAAAAATCGTTTTCTTGACTAATTGAATAATGTGGTCATACCAGTTGCTTTCGCAGCTGCTGACTTTCTCTCGAAAACAGACTATGATAATCATTATGATTATGATTAACATGATAATCAGGACGATAACATAGAACTGTAACAGTGTATGGGGACGACAACGATGATAATTCTGACTTAGATGATAATGACGACGGTAGCAGCGTGGACAGCAACGATGCTGCTACTGCTGCTGCTGCCACCGCCACCACCACCACTGCTGCTCCTCTTCTTCCGACGCTACTGATAATGATCATGATGATATTGATCACGACTACATCGACAACGACGGCAATAATGATGATGACAACGACGGAAATTACCACGACGACGACGACGACGACGACGACGATGCTGATGGTGACACCGAAAACGCTGATGATATCTCCATTGATTTGCCAACTTGATTCTCAGAGGAGCCTCAGTTTCGATGTCTTTCTTTTCGATCTGGCCTGGTGTGAGCCGTCCCATTGGCACAATACACGCAACCAACTCTTCTGTTCCGTGAT
>CM031603.1:56174064-56176564 GCA_018398815.1 Conus ventricosus
CTCGCACAACAACGATGACAACTACTCCAGGTACTCTCTCTCTCTCTCTCTCTCTCTCTCTCTCTCTCTCTCTCTCTCTCTCTCTCTCTCTCTCTCTCTCTCTCTATCTATCTCTTAACAACAATTTGCAAAACAAATACTACGGCTCCTGATACCACCACAACAACAACAGTCACTGCTACTGCTCTTAGTTCTAGTACTTATATTCCTGCCGCTACTACTACTACTACTACTACTACTACTACTACTACTATGACGACGACGATGATGACGATTGCTCCAGCTGCTGCTGCTACTACTACAACTGGTAATGTTGCTGTTGCTGCTGCTGTTGAAGCTGCTGTTGAAGCTGCTGCTACTGCCACTAATTATGCTGCTGCTGCTAGTTTCGGTAATACTATTACTGCTACTTCTTTTACTACAACCACCACCGCCAACACCACCACCACCACTACTACTACTGCTGCTGCTGCTGCTACTGCTGCTACTGCTGCTATTGCTGCTGCTGCTGCTGCTGCTGCTGCTGTCTATGCTGCTGCTACTGCCACTGAATATGCTGCTGCTGTTGCAACGACTACTACTATCACAATTACTACTACTACTTCTAATGCTACTGCCACTGAAAATGGAATTTTAAAAAGTCTGCGTTGTGTAGAACTCACGACAACGACGCCAACGCCGACGACCAGCAGCACCACCACAACCCTACCACCACCACGCCTGTCCCTACCCTCCCCCCGAGGGCGAAGAGTGAGCAACAAGAAAACTCAATCCTACTATATGCATGGGCCCGAGTTGTTCCTGTTCCGTCTGTTCATTAATACACCTCAACAAGAAAACTCAATCCTACTATATGCATGGGCCCGGGTTGTTCCTGTTCCGTCTGTTCATTAATACACCTCAACAAGAAAACTCAATCCTACTATATGCATGGGCCCGGGTTGTTCCTGTTCCGTCTGTTCATTAATACACCTCAACAAGAAAACTCAATCCTACTATATGTATGGGCCCGGGTTGTTCCTGTTCCGTCTGTTCATTAATACACCTCAACAAGAAAACTCAATCCTACTATATGTATGGGCCCGGGTTGTTCCTGTTCCGTCTGTTCATTAATACACCTCAACAAGAAAACTCAATCCTACTATATGCATGGGCCCGGTTGTTCCTGTTCAGTCTGTTCATTAATACACCTCAACAAGAAGACTCAATCCTACTATATGCATGGGCCCGGGTTGTTCCTGTTCCGTCTGTTCATTAATACACCTCAACAAGAAAACTCAATCCTACTATATGCATGGGCCCGGGTTGTTCCTGTTCAGTCTGTTCATTAATACACCTCAACAAGAAGACTCAATCCTACAATATGCATGGGCCCGGGTTGTTCCTGTTCCGTCTGTTCATTAATACACCTCAAACTGCGTACTGTTTTCTCACTGTATGAATAACAGCATGTTAACATCGCAAAACAAAGCAGATGTGTATCAGCATACACTTGTATGATGAACTGGCTATACTGCCCGAACATATATTTTTGTTTCATTTCGCTCTTTCAGAATTTGTGAAATTATCGACCCACAAAATAATTAAGCTAACTAAGTAGCTTGCAAACTGACTCACAAAGAGACAAAACAGCTCATCAATTTGGTGCTTAGCTAGCTGGATATCTTCCTAATCAACGAAGAAAGGAACCAACAAATCGACTGACTGACAGATTGATTTACTAACAATATGATTGACAGCTAACATGGTTTGCGCCAATACTGTAGTTCCATAGTGTGTGTGTTTGAGTAAGTGTGATTCCGTGCGTGTGTGTGTGTGTGTGTGCGTGCGTGCGTACGCGCGCTTGCTTGTGTGCGTGTGTTTGCGTGTTTGTGTATATATATACATGCAAGCCGGTGTGTGTGCATGTTTGTGTATCTGTACATGCATGTGTGTGTTGTATGTGTGCGTGCGTACCCGCGTGTATGTGTGTGTGTGTGTGTGTGTGTGTGTGTGTGTGTGTGTGTGTGTGTGTGTGTGTGTGTGTGTGTGTGTGTGTGTGCTTCTGCAGTGCATGCGTGCTTGCGTGTGTTTGTGTTTTTTGCGTATGTATGCACGTATGTGCAAGCATAGACCTATATATATATATATATATATATATAAATACATTAAAAGGAAACACAACGCACTTAATGTCTTAATATTTTGCCAAATTTTCGGCCATGCGGCCTTCTTCTGGGGCTTGTTTATGCATATATATATATATTATATATATGCATGCGCATGTGTTCCTGCACTGACACGTCGGACTATGTAAGGACATAGTCCGAGGGAATATCAATGTTCACTTTCAGAATCACTTAGGGCCTATAGTGTGCAACACAGGGTTCTTTCAGGGTGTGTTACCCTATACAGAGGTCAAAGATCCTGTCCTGAATAAAGGACACGAACAACAATAGAAAGTTCTTTATATATAAATTTTACATCTACGGCTAACGTAATAGCTAAGTCATTGACGACC
>CM031603.1:56181564-56184064 GCA_018398815.1 Conus ventricosus
GCGAGACAGGAAATAAGTCCGGGCCCATCCCTGTAGCCCCCCCCCCCCCCCCCTCCCTCCCCAACGCCTCTCCCGATCGCCCCTCCCCCTCCGCACCCCCCCCCTCTCTCTCCTCTCTCTCTCTCTTCATTTTCTTGCTTTTAAATCTCATAACATAATTTAGCTTAGCAAGAACAGATTGGATGAATAGGGTCTGCCTAAAATCTCAACCCTTGATCGAATAAACGTTTTCTGAGTTCTGAGCTCGCTCTCTCTCTCTCTCTGTCTCTCTCTGTGTCACTCTCTCTCTCTCTCTCTCTCTCTCTCTCTCTCTCTCTGTCACTCGTCTCTCTCTCTCTCTGTCTCTCTCTGTCTGTCTCTCTCTCTCTCTCTCTCTCTCTCTCTCTCTCCTCTCTCTCTCTCCTCTCTCCCTCCAGTTCTTCTCCTAAAAATTGTTTTTAACTGAACAAAGGTTTTGATCGCTCATCTTGATCGCCTGGTTGTGTGGTTTGGGTGATGCTGACTGTCCTTCTCTTTGTTCTTTACTGCGCGATCTTGACTGTAGTTGGCGGTGCAAGATCATCGCGCTGGGCATATATCAGGGCGATCCTAGAGTCTCGCAGAAAAAAAAGAAAGAATCGCTCACCAGGCTCAGGGACTTGTTTGGGTACTGCAAAGATTAGGCGATACTTAACAAGTGATACACAGACAGAAAACAGATTTTAATTTCCTGTCAGCAGACCTTGGTGATTTTTTTTTCCTTTAAACAACAAGTTTCTATGACAATACTTCTGGGAAATAACAACAGTTTAAAAAAAAAAAAAAAAAAAAAAAACACGATCAGCACACTACGTTGGCCGAGTACAAATACTGAGTTTCTTTTAACAAAAAACCCATTAAACATGACGGGTTTAGGTAAAGGGAAGCAACTACATAAAAGCTCTCATGAGATGAAAGTCAGCTTGTGCGTCGGCTGATGTAAAATTGCACTCCCGATTCGGTCAGTAAACTCCTTTCGGTGCGACCGTACTCTTCAAGTTCACGTCACTTTGGACACCAATGAGTGAAATTTGGTTATAAGAGTTGCTGAAGTCCATTCGTCGCTGCCAAATCAGAACAGTGTAAAACTCACCAGAACTAACAATCTCCCCTGAGCACCAGCACGCAAAACTTTACGGTATATGGATGTGTTCTTTCCCTTGAGTTAGAGATTGTTGAAATGTCAAATCAAAATATTGATCGATCGTTGAAATGAAATAAACTAGGGGTCGAATGAAGTCCGTAATCTACTCACCTGAACAAATCATTCGTTTGATTGACAGCGTCCATCGTCCCTGTATATTTGGACACTAATGGCAATCACGAATCGTGGAAATCGATTCTGATTATAAATGCCGCGTTTCCAATTTATTGCAAACCGATTCAATGCAAACCATCACGTCAAAGACAACAGAAAACAAAACCGCGCAATACAACTTTTCGGTCGACAGTCGAAGTCGGGTTGTAATGTCTGAACATTAACTGTCTAACAACAACGAGGGCATCTACGCAGAACAAACTCAACGAAAGCGACGACAGCCAATCAGACAGCGTCACTGGGTGCCTGCGCACGTGCCTAGCACGTGGCCCAACTAATAATTTCCCCGCGGCGGATGCTGGCCCACAACGTGTGAAAACCAGAAACCCGCTCGCGCCTACGACGAGGGTTAATTTTGCGCGCGCTCTTTTATTATTGACTTCCACACTGTGTCAAACTACGACCCACGAGCGTTCACGGAGAGTCACGACTGTTTCCGAGTCTTACCTCAAACCCATGGTTCGGCGGACGGGTCTCTCACAATAGGCTTTGTCACTTTCTGTGTCGGTGAATGGCACCTGAGGTGGGAGGTGTGATAGGGAGGGGTAGCGGAGTGGGTTATGAATCGCCTTGCGGGCCTTTGTACCTGGGCCGAAAGGTTAAAGTGGCCAATTACTAAGGTGACTGGAGAGAGGTATTGAATCACTGAAAGGATGGGGGGGGGGGGGGGGGGGGGGGGGGGGGGGGGGAGAGAGAGAGAGAGAGAGAGAGAGAGAGAGAGGAGAGAGAGAGAGAGAGAGTTCAATTCACGTTGTTTAACCTCTACCTCCATGGGGCATATCAGAATTGGGGTGGGGATGACGAATATACAGCGAGAGAGACAGACAGACAGACAGAAACAGAGAGTGAGTGTGAAGCGCACACAAGAAACATTATGTGAATGGTACCGAGGGAGAGAGAGTTTTACACAACAGATATTTTCCAAGGAAATTCAGTCTTCAAATTAATGATGAAAGTGGTACTCAACCCTTTCTCCCCCCCACCTCCACCCCCCTTAGTTTGCACAATACGCCCACCTCCCAGCCCATCCCCTTCCGTCTCAGAGAGCAAAACGACGCAAGAGTCAATTAGAATGTGTGTGTGTGTGTGTGTGTGTGTGTGTGTGTGTGTGTGTGTCTGTGTCTGTGTCTGTGTGTGCCCGAAAAATGGAAAAGATCACGATCA
>CM031603.1:56191564-56196564 GCA_018398815.1 Conus ventricosus
TGTTTGTTTGTTTGTTTGTTTGTCTGAAGTCTTTTCGCTTACTTTAGTCTTTTAGTTTTAAATGTATTTCACACACGATAGGAAACAACCAGGCGTTATTTTCATAGTATGGCAGACATAGAGTGCTGTCAGATACATTTCGGTGTTGTTGACTAATCCACATAATGAGACCTGTGCTCGCTCATTCGTTTGAATTTGGACGTGTTGGTATACAATGATCAATATTTGTTTGACAACGGACATTGATGAACATGTGTAGAACTACTACAAAGTCATCTTGTCTTTTTGTTTTTCTTTTTATACAAATGATAATTTGTCAGTTTTAGCAATAGATGAAACATATTCGATGTCCATTTTGGCGGAGCGTTGTTGTGGTTATGAGTTATAGCCTATTAGCAGGCTTACTTGTCAGTGCTACGCGTTGTGAAAGATTGTCCATGTTTGTATAAATTGTCAATTACTTGCAACTGAAAATAAAACAATGCATGAATATGTATTAACAAAATGAACTTTGGCCTCGGTCTTTTCCATAAAGTCTGTACGCACGTACCTACGCATGCAGAGACATGCATACACGTGTACACATATTCAGACACACACACACACACACACACACACACACACACACACACACACACACACACACAACACACACACACTCACTCACTCACTCACACATGCACATACACACGCGCGCACGCGTGCGGGGGCGGGGGGGGGGGGGGGGGGGTAGGGGGGGGGGGGGGGCGAGTGCACTCTCTCTCTCTCTCTCTCTCTCTCTCTCTCTCTCTCTCTCTCTCTCTCTCCCTCTCTCTCTCTCTCACACACACACACACACACACACACACACACACACACACACACACACACTCACACTCACATATACACGCATGCACGCACGCACGCATGCGCGCACCACACACACACGTGCGCGCGCACGCAGACATGGACGCATACAGGCACGCAGGCACGCACACTGTGTTAAAGAGTAGTCAAGTTTGCTATTAAGCGTGCTGCTATGGTTAAGAAAAAAAGAAAAAAAAAGGTAGAGCGACATGAGTCATAAAGGTAGGTGAGAATGTACCCAATACATTATTCAGTGTACGCACCGTCCCTTCCTTTGATGATCTCCCCCACGGCACCTTAACCCCTTCAGTCTGCACTTCATGAGGAGCTAGTTTGTTTCAAAAGCCCACCAGTTTCCTACTCACCTTAACCCCTTCAGTCTGCACTTCATGAGGAGCTAGTTTGTTTCAAAAGCCCACCAGTTTCCTACTCACCTTAACCCCTTCAGTGTGCACTTCATGAGGAGCTAGTTTGTTTCAAAAGCCCACCAGTTTCCTACTCACCTTAACCCCTTCAGTCTGCACTTCATGAGGAGCTAGTTTGTTTCAAAAGCCCACCAGTTTCCTACTCACCTTAACCCCTTCAGTCTGCACTTCATGAGGAGCTAGTTTGTTTCAAAAGCCCACCAGTTTCCTACTCACCTTAACCCCTTCAGTCTGCACTTCATGAGGAGCTAGTTTGTTTCAAAAGCCCACCAGTTTCCTACTCTACCTGTTGGAGGCAATGTCTAACAGTGTAACCTTTGCTAAATGTATCTATTCGAGTAAATCTCTGTTAAATAAATCTGAGACAATACATTATAACAATACAGAGTCCTCCTTGGTGGTTCACTCCAATGTATATTTGAATACTTAAGACTGATTATCAACGAACACACGTAGATTATCAAGAAACACGCACAAGAGCTGGCACATTTGACATGTAAAACAAAGATCACTAGTGATCATTATAATCACACATCCGATGCCAGTGAAGACAAAGAAGGAACGGCGGCGGCAGCAGCGACAGCAGCAGACAGTTTGTCTCAACGTCGCCCAACTCTCCGGTCAAGGGAGACAATGCCTCCTCTAGATGAGAAGCCTGCAAGCAATAACCTGCCCTGGCAGGGGTCCTCCTAACAACAATGGCCGCCAAAGCCTCGTCGGTTTCAGTTGTCGGAAATGAGAGCCCAAGGAAAGGACTGCAAGAGTCTGGTTTCCTGTGTCACATGCAAAAACTGTTCTCATGTTAGATTTGCCTCTGGTAAAAAAAAAAAATCATTTGTATTTCCTAAAGGTCTTTCATGTGCTATGCATTAGCTTTAAACTAAACTAAATGCGTAAGCAAATAAAAATGAAACAACCCAGTTCGACGCAATTGCGGTGCAAAATAACACGTTACAATGCAATCCATTGGAATGGAATACAATGCAATGCAATGCAATGCTATACAATCCAATACAATACAATACAATACAATACAAATTACAATACAATACAATACAATACAATGCAATACAATACAATGCAATACAATGCAATACAATGCAATACAATACAATACAATACAATGCAATACAATACAATACAATACAATGCAATACAATGCAAAACACAGTGAGGCAGTTAAAAGGAAGAAGATGCAATATAATATCAATTTTCTTATGTGTAGATGTATAGTAAACTTCGAAGTGTTCTTTCTTCTAAACTTCCATCTGACGACGGAAGAGAAGGAGAAAGGAGTTTGGAGGGGGAGGGGGAGGGGGGAGGGAGAAGAGGGGGGTGCGGGTGGGAAGAAGAGATGACAAACTGAGGGGGACGGACACAGAATGAAAGATGACAAAATGAATGAAAGAAAGAAAATAAAGACAAAACGGGTTAGCCTGTTTTTTTGTGTTTGCTCACAGTACCAGTGCGACATTTCTAAGGATGCAACTTGCGGAAATTATACGTATATATTCAGACCTTAGACATCCATGAGTTTATGTATAACACACACACACACACACACACACACACACACGCGCGCACGCACGCACGCACGCACGCACGCACGCACGCACGCACGCACACACACACACACACACACACACACACACACATATAGATATGTGTGTGTGTGCGTGTGTGTGTGCGTGTGCGTGTGTGTGTGTGTGTGTAAAACACAATGAAATACATGAATGAATGAATTGAACACAATTCAATAAGAAAATTGAATTGAACATCACAAACTCCTGAACTAGAAAAAAACAAAGCGCCTAGGGCTGATTTCTTAGGGGAACAGTTCTACGGCACGCGACCTGCCCACGGCTATTTTTGGAACGATGCGGGTTGCCGCGTCAGTGTAACTGACTGTGAAGACATCAACATCCCCATTGAGGATCAATACCTGCAACCTTCTCTAAGATAACGGTCCCCTGTTCCCAGCATTATAAGGAGAGAGAGAGAGAGGGGGGGGGGGGGGGGGGGGAGAGGGGGGGAGAAAGAGAGAGAGAGAGTGTGTGTGTGTGTGTGTGTGTATGGTGCACAAGCACGCGCGTGTCTACGTGTCTGCGTGGTGGTTGTGTGTGTGTGTGTGGTGGTGTGTGTGGGTGTGTGTGTGTGTGTGGGGGGGGGGGTGGGGTGAGTGTGTGTGCGCGCGCGCGTTGTGTTGTTGGTGCGCGGGTGGGCGTTTGTGTGTGCGCGTGCGTTGTTGTGTGGGCGCGCGCGGTGTGTGGTGTGTTGGTGTCTGTGTTGTGTGGGGGGGGTGGGGGGGTGGGAGGGTTTTGGGTATGTGTGCGTGCGTGCATATTATGCCTGTGTGTGTTGTGTGTGTGTGTTGTGTTGTGTGTGTGTGTGTGTGTGTGTTGTGGTGGTGTGCGGGGGGGGGGGGGGGGGGAATTTTGCAGTACAGTGTTTTACCGTTCGTTGGAAAAATATGTAATTGATATATGTCTATTTAATGGTCTGTACTCAAATACTTTCGAGTACTGTATGCTGTTTGGTTCAATTGTATGCAAATACTGATGCGCAGCACTTAAAAGTCCTGTATGAGTAATACTCTATAACCTCTCATTATTGCTATGATGCTAATGATAGCGCTGATGATAGTAGTCATACATTGATACACAGGCCGATCAAAAGCCTCCAAATCTTTCATCCAGTACGATCATCTGTAGCTCAGCCTACCATGGTTTTCTGTGTTCCACAACACAACAGCTCGACACAACAATGTCATCAAATCACTCTCACACACATCCTCCATATTCTCTCTCTGTGTCTCCCTTGTGTGTGTGTGTGTGTGTGTGTGTGTGTGTATGTTACATATATATATATATATATGCCCCAAAAGACATCCTGAAGATAGCAAGGCTTGAAACAAGCTTGTAGATTTTAACACTTCATTTTTTAAAAATATGTTTAACAGATGTTGCTCCCCAAGGGGTTGAGCACCTTCAGATTTTTTAAGGACACTGTTATATTTGTTTTATATATTATATATATATATATATATATATATTATATATATATATATATATATTATATATATAATATATATATACTGACTTCCATAAAAAAACGCGAAAACAAAACAAGCTGAAGGTTGGGGGTGAATTTTATTGGTCACAATTGTACAGAGTGGAAGCGAGAATTCAACGTGATTTGATTCATTACACCGGTAATGTGTGAAAATGTCATCAGCAATATGTCTTTTGTGTGGAAAATCCAAGGTCACGTGACAAACCAGCTTGAAGTCCTAATACCGTGTGTGGCCACCATTTGCGTTGACAACTGCTTGACACCTGCGGCTCATTGAGTGGACCAGGTGGTTGATGCGTCCCCTTGGCACACAGCCCACACATGGACGATGGCCTGGTGAAGTTGAGCCGCTGTTGCTGGTCGTGGACGCAGGAGGTCCAACCGTCTGCCAAGTTCATCCCAAAAAATTCTATTGGGTTTAAATCGGGACTGAGGGCTGGCCAGGGCAGCACATTGACGTTGTTATCCTGAACTTCACAAAATCATTTATCTAAAACATCATTAACTAACCCGGGTATATATAGGTTTCTACTTTACCTGGCCAGGTGATCTTAACTATTCACGAATCACTGTCTTTTTCTTTTCCTTTTTTTTTTCCACTGTCACTTTCACAACACGACACAACTGCTGGCACTGGTGTTGGTCTGGTTGCACCGG
>CM031603.1:56206564-56211564 GCA_018398815.1 Conus ventricosus
CCTGCAGAAACCAATAAAACCTAGCAGACTCCTGACTTCTGTTTTGGTCTTTTGGTCTCTCTGAATTCATCATCTTCTCCACCTTTCCCCTTTCTGGCTGCTTTGTGTCGCCTCCGACAACAAAACCTAGGAACTCCTACTGTCTAGCCCTTCATACCGTGACACATCCCTGTATTGACTCTTCTGGAAACTTAGGCAACAAAATCTCCCCTTTCTTCTGCTGGGTCCCTTCACCTCATCATTGATTGCTGCTGCGCCTATGTGCTGAGTCTCCGCTGAATATATTTGCGGAGAAAATTCGCATGGAAAAGTTTTGATTTCCCATTCACATTGATTCGGTAATCCTGATCTACCTTTTCAATGATGGTGAATGGTCCTTTCCAATGCTCAGCAGCTTGTTGTGATCCGTGGGAAGCAGCAACAGGACTTGATCTCCCCCTTGGGGAATTGCTTCCTCACCTTCCTGTCATATTGCTTCTTCTGAACGACCTAGCCTTCTGCAAACTTTCCTTTCCACCTTACATGTCTCATACCCGTGCCCACTTCGGAACAGGGCGGATTGGGCCAATCAGATCAACAGCCACTCTCCTGAATTGTGTGTCAATTAAAGGGGGATGTTTAAGAGGCGCCTTCCTCTTCACCCTCTTGTGGCTGACCTTTGACACACATCACTGACATGCAGAACCGCTTTATGTCTGCCATTGCCCCTGGCCAGTTGAAAATCATCAAAGATTCGGTCAGCTGTTTTGCTGGTGCCGAGATGACCTGCCATGAGCGACTCGTGACCCACTGACATGACAGTGTCACGATAACATGCTGGTACCTCTAACTGAGTTGTCACCTTGCCTGTCTTCCCTTTGGTGAACACTCGGTACAGCAACCCGCCTTTCACAAGAAATTCTGTCTCACCTCCGGCTCCTCTAACCACCTGTTTTCTCTCCACCTCTTGCCAACTCCCAAGACTTCACGAGCGAAGGGTCTTGTTCCTGCGCTGCCCTAAACTCATCAGGCGACACATCTATGCCTGACTTCCTTGCTGGAATGACTAACAGTTGATCAACCTTTTCCTCCTTCTTGCTCCGTGTTTGAACTGCTGCCCTGTAGCAGTCAACAACTCAGGATCCCCTGGACCCTTGCACCTGGAATATTTCCAATGATCAATCATGAAGGGGTTTCTCCATCACCAGCACAGACAACTCGCCTGAGAAGTAAGGGGTACGTACTTCTATCTTGGCAACTGGAAACTCCTCACAGTGCCATCGATTAGAGTACAGGTCTGGATTTGCCTGTCAAATCCCCTTTCTCGACCAGCGTTGTTTCACCACACCGCATGAACAACCAGTGTCCCGTAACACTTTCACCCTCTGCTGGCCAATCCACCCTTCTTCATGGTAACGAACCACTCAGCCTAGTGCCCTCCATCCCTGACACTGACTGCTGTCCAGTGCTAGCCATAGGCTGCACTCACCTCTTCAGATTGGATCCCTGTTGGTTCCACTGCAGGTCGTTTCCTTGACGACCCTTATCCACCTCTTGCAAGGCTGCTGCCTTCTGGAACCTCATGCGACAATCCCTCGCCACATGTCCCTTCTTGTGACAAATGAAAACACTATTGTCCTTTGTCCTCCTTTCTGCCCACCACTGGGTTTGCAGACTGTGCAGAAAACTCCCCTAGTCTCCTTGCACTCTTCTCACTGTGCCTGGCACCTGTTTCTCCTGCACCTTAGTGCCCAAACGTGCCTCTCTATACACCTCTGCGAACTTCAACAACTCCCCTGCTGTCTCTGGCTGTCTCTCTTTCAAATGTATGGTTAACTCAGGGCCGCAACCTGACAAATCTGTTCCTTCATAACCAGCTCTTTCAATTCAGCGAACTCCTTCTTCGTACCACTCAACTCTAACCATTTATCAAAATAGTGATCTAAACGTGCACCAAACTGAGTGTACGTTTCACCTGCTTGCAATCTAGCTGAACGAAATTTCTTTCTGAATCCTTCCTCTGTGAGGTCAAATCCTTTATCAGTGATTCCTTCACAGCACCAAATCAGATTGGGTCTCTGCTGGCAATGCAGTGAAAATCTGTAATGCCTTACCCGTCAATAGCGCTGACAAAATGACTGCCCACTCTTCTGAAGGCCAACATGATGGTCGCGAACGTTTCAAAACGACTGATGTACGCGTCAATCGAATCGGTTCCTTCAGAGAATTTTGGCAACTTTGGTCGGGGGGCGTAACTGCGCACAGAGTCACTGGAAACTGAACTCCCATCCTCGGTGGTCTCCCTTTGTATTTTCACTCGCTCTAACTCTAATTGGATCCTTAATCTTTCTGTTTCCTGCACTTCCTTTAGTCTTTCTGTTTCCTGCGTCTCCCTTAATCTTTCTGTTTCCTGCGCTTCGCTAGCCTGATTAGCCTGAATCCTTAATCTTTCTGTTTCTTCTTTAGCCTTTTCCTGCTTGCTATTTCCAATGCGGACACGTCGTCTTTCCGCTCATTCATCTCTTCCATCTTTTGCTGGGTTTCAACGAATGCTCGCAACTCTTCTCCCGAGTAGCCTAAATCACGAGCGACGCTCACGAGTTGTTCAATAGGGGTGTTCTTTTCTTCCGCCATTTATCTTTCTTTTTTTTTTTTTTTTTTTTGGAACAAGATTTTATTACTACAACAGCCAAAACTGGTGGTTACCGACACGTGTGACGTAGTAGCACAATCCTATGAATGATAATATTAGCTTGGGACAACGTAATTAGTTTTTATAAGACGCCCAGCGCCTGACCCAACTATGAGAACGAATTATAGGCAATCTGTGCGAAATAAGTACTCTGGGCTGAAATGCCAAGCCTAGTATTAACTATCTTGGAAGCAATTCCAAGCCTAGTATTTAACTATCTTGGGAACATACAGTAAGACAACCCCTTGTCTTAGGATACAATACTTGAATCCCACCCAGCTTCCTCTCTGAGAAGTTGAACAATTATAATAAATGGGCCAGAATATCCTGGCAGGCTCGCCAATAAATTGTCAACCCTGGGTATGTCAGTGGAGGAAGGACTAGCGCACAGCCCAAACACACTCCACAGCTTGCTTACAATCTCATTCATATATCATGCATTCGTCACATCAAACCACTAGTAAGTCTATAACTTTACTACACATGATCATAGAAAGAAACATCAATGCATATGGAATCAACAAAATAAAACATTCTCTCTTCCTTGAACTTCACAAAATCATTTATCTAAATCATCATTAACTAACCGGGTGTAAACAGATTTCTACTTTACCTGGCCAGGTGATCTTAACTATTCACGAATCACTGTCTTTTTCTTTTCCTTTTTTTTCTTTTCACTGTCACTTTCACAAGCACGACACAACTGCTGGCACGGTCAGGTTAGACTGCTGGCACTGGCGTTGGTCTGTGGTTCTGCTTGACGAAGTGACGCTGCCAGGTATGAGGTCGAACCCCCGGTTCAGATGGAACAGTGACTATCAACATCGATCTGTTCTCCTTTCTTTCTTCCTGCATTAACGCATTGCACTCTCTCTTCTCTTCTAGTCTGCTCTATCAAATGGACATGGTTTGCTTTTCTTTTCCTTTTCTTTCTTTCTTTTTCTCTTCATTAGTTAGCAACTCTCTCTCTCACATCTCTCTTTAGTCCTCCTCTGCAGACTATCTCAGGTGCTAAATGCTACAACTTGGTTCTCTCCTCTCCTCATCTCTCTCTCTGCCCCTCTCTCTGCAGAGCTTACACTCAGAACCTCTCTCTCTCTTCTGTCTCTCTGTTCGTTCTCCCTCTCTCTCACTCACGCATTACTTTATCCCTAACTCCGTGTCCAAGGGCGAGTACCATTGGTCAGTATTTTTACCACCTCGTACCCGAAGTTATCTCCTCTAATTCCATTGGATATTCAAATCATGACAGTCACGCCTACACGCTTACTCTCTGTGGTGGTCAATTGGTCATTTAATTGATTAGCTTGATTTCACCCCACCACATACTACCTTCTCCTCTCCCTTTCCGGCGACGTCGACCTAATGGTGGGCATGGTCGTAATATTGGCTAGATCAGTCTGGCCAGACGTTGCAATAGGTCTGGCCAACCTATTGAGACGTTGGTCAGCCACTCCGACTGTCTACGGGGAAGATTAGGGATTAGCCTCTCGCTGTGCTCAAATGGCCGGATGAGTCTGATCCAGGCGTCGAGACTCGTTTGACCAGACATCGAGGCGTCGGTCAGCTACTTAGTCTGTCTGGCTGGACAGACCGTCTCCGTGGAGCCTCTCCGCTATGCTTAATTGGCTGGACCCGACACATGGGGCCGTCTGCCTGGCGCCAGAATATTTGAGTTAGAGCTTATGTCCAAACAACCCTGTGGCGACGGACCACGACTTTGGTTGTGTTTATTTTTGACCGTGACCACACACACACACACACACACACACACACACACACACACACACAACACACACACACACGATAGATCGGAAGATGGCTATAGAAAGTGTCAATTTTTTCCCTGGGTAATTCCTAATATTCGGGGTTCCGATTATCAGTGGAAAGGAACCTTAATGTTGATCCTCTATGATGATGATGATGATGATGATGATGATGATGATGATGATGATGATGTCATGATGATAATGCTGATAATGATTATCATTATTGCAGATGAATTTACAAACACTTACATAAATTATCTTTTTAGTGCCCAAACAACAACAACAACAACAGCTTCATTCAATATAAGAAATAAGAACAGGGAAAAATGAAATGTTTAAAAACCCAAATGGGCACTCAAAGGAGTTCTAGTTACCAGGTTTCCGAACACTCCATTATACAAACATTCATTTCTGTAGAATATCAAAGCAATAAAGGTTACTTCAACAATGAATGACACAAAACAGAACCTGATGGGGCATAGAAACACTTTCAGGAGATGTTGAAAAATGATTGAAAAAAAATCAAACCCTGATTTACGCCGAGAAATACATAATTATTG
>CM031603.1:56219064-56224064 GCA_018398815.1 Conus ventricosus
TCTATCAACTTTTTTGTAATTGGCAGCTGGTAAAAACCCACAGTTCAGCTGTCGCATCACCTATGTCGTAACGGTAGGTAGGTCTAACACTCCATGCCCTGGTCCCTGTTCCTCTAAGGTCGGCCACATCAAGCTATGTGTGTATGGAGGGCGGGCACGAAGCCATGAATTACGACCCAATACCAGAAGTTATCTTCGTAAAGTTGCCATGACACCACTCTTCAGACACGACTGTCACACTGTCACTTTTGCACACGCATTCATGACAGCGTTTACTCCATACGCACACGCAATCTTTCCAATCAACCAAATAGGCGCACTACCGAATGTTTTTTCTTCTCCCCCTCTCCTTCAGGGAAAACAGTTTACTAAATCACATCAATTTTATACACAAAATTCTATACATGTATCTCTCTTTTTCAGTAATGAGAGATAAACTAATTCTCCCATTTACATCAATACAAGTTTCTGTAAAGTCATGGCCTTCACATCACATGAGCCCAAGATCCAGACCAGGAGAATAAATACTTCCTGCAATCATGATGCCATACCGCATCAGAGATGAGACTCGCCCCCATACTGTTATGATTCTCTGTCTCTCACAGAAATCGTGTCGCCCCCTTGAATTCTCCGTCACTGGAGATATGAGTTCCGACTCCTCTCCCTGGAGTCTATTTGCTGGGGCTGAACTTACCGGTGTGTTCCCCACACCATGGCCATCTTTAACCACCTCACGGGGTGAAGAGTGAAAGGTGAAGGGTGAAAGGTGAAAGGCTGAAACACGAATAAGGTTCGTGTAAGTAACCTGCTTCCCAATTTAACATGAATTCTTTCTTTCTCTTTTCTTTAGGTTTTCCCCTGTAGCTTTCCCCAACTATCTATGGCTCACCTGGTAATGACTGGTCAGCAGTGAGGACCAGCGTCCTGACAGGTTCGAGTCTCTAGGCCATCTGCTGGGCTAAAACTGATTCTTTCTCCCTCCTCCAAGTGAGTGCATACTCAGTGTTCAACACACATGACCAGCACCTTACCAGCCCTTATTAAACTATCTCTCAGTGGTCACTTTCACCCAATGACCACGTTTGTTTATTTAATGAGTCATTCTCACAATTATTTAGAGACGCCCGCTACACTAGTCAAGCCACATGAATATACTTCCTTTTTAGTTGTGGCATGGGGAAATGATTCATATCACTAAACTACATGTGATGGAGCGTCACATTGCCTTGATGTGAGGCTACGTCACATTGACAACACGACCTGCTGCAGTGCAGCCGAGGGATATTCTTCACTAACATGCTTTCTTCTGACAAACGTAAGACAAATCTGCAGCCGAAATGATTTTCAGTCGAATACATAGTCGTCAGCTTATTCATCGACTTATTCAGTGCCTGATTATCCAGCACAGCGTGGGTAATAGATAATTATCACAATAATCTATGTTTATGTAATTATTCATTTGTGAAACATTTTTTATTCACTCGGTAATGTCATAAATCTCCATATCCTTATTTGTTAACATGATTCAGCATGGCGTGGAAGCCTGGCAGAATTTTGGAACAGCCTAAACAAAAGTCTAAATCACTGAGCCACGCTTGATGCGAAAGACAAAAAAAAAAAGGTTGAAGGAGCGTGCGGAAGAGGAGATAGGGGGATGGGGGGGGGGGGGGGAGGAGGAGGAGGAGGAGGAGGAGAGGGGACGAATGACAAGAGACTGGGGCGCCATCGAATGAGCGAGAGGTTTGACGAAGCTACTCAACTACCGTTGAGCTAATCTGGATGACTTTACAAGCTGCACACCAACAAGTCCCTCAACATTATCAGACCATCGACTTGGGTGCCAATGAAGGCGCGCTGAAGGTCAACAAAGAAACAGAGTGCACAGTTAATAAAAACATCGAATATCCGGCAGTCTACACCCACCAACTTCTCTTCCCCCTCCCTGTTCCCACCTCTCCTTCCGCTTCCCCGGGGCGAGAAAGCCGAGAATGGAAGGCCCTCTCTCTCTCTCTCCCCTCTCTCTCTCTGTATGCCGAGTTGCGTCCCTGCACTTATTCAATTAAGGGGACGTCATCGTTTGGTTCTCGTGCCGCCATTATCTTCCCTTGGTTGGCGATACGAACCGGTATTAAACTGTGTGCTTTCCGTGTCGTTTCCGTTTGTTTGGAATTAGTTAGCGGGGGGTGCTGGGTTTGATTCTGTCGGATTTTCTATGGCCAGTCTTTCTCTGCTCCTCCACGTGGGTTAAAGAAAGCAAGACCTTTTTCGAATGGTTTTCTCTCTCTCCTGCAGTAAGGTTTCCTTTGTCTGCTATGGGCCTACTCATTCTCAATATTTTAAACATTTTTTTCAGAAACATTGAGCACACCACACACACACACACCACACACACACACCACACACACACACACACACACACACACACACACACAGAGGCATGCACGCACGAACGCACGCGCGCGCGCGCGCGCACACACACACACAGGTTATAGATGGAATTACAAGGGAGATCGTATAAGCAAGCGCTTTTGTAACTTTTCCTATCGTGACGAAATTATTCAAAATGATATTAGAACGGGCCCGTGAACTAAAAACAGGAAAACAGGAACAAATCCGTAACCATAAAAGGTGGATTTTTGCAAACAAGCCACGGTAAAAGGAAAACAAAAAAAAAATACACTACTTTCGTCCAATTAAAAAATAGCACAATACTTGACTATATCGAAGACAATGAAATACTTGGCAAGGAAGAAGCCGGAAGGATAAAACATGCAACTGTCTACTTATTATTCTAAACTCATTTTTGAAAAACAACAACAGAAACAATTTTTTAAAAAAAGAAATCGTGGACTGCACACTTTTTTGGCCAACTTTCAAAAAGCCTTTAATCGGGTTTAGCATGACATTCTACATATAAATTTATATAAAATAAGGACATCTGTTTTGCTTTAAATTTGAGCAGATAAGTAGGCCTTACTGAACAGTCTGACTGAAGAAGACCAAAGAGGTCGAAACGCGTCGTGTTTGTCTTGGAATGTGTTTATTTTTTTCGTTTGGCGACATGGTGACTTTCCTTTAAATTGACATAGAATACGAAAAGAAGGTAACTTTTAGAGTGATAAAATCAAAGAATGAGAAGATCACAATCTGAATCAAGTCAACGGATAGGCTATACCCAAAGATGCAACCACTGATACGTTGTCCTTCAAGGAAACACGCTAAGTTCAACGTTATTCGATGTATTCATTGATAAACTTCCAAATCCTATGCTGGACAAAGACTCGCCTAATCCAAACACAAGCAGTGACATCAAAGTAACATGCTAGCTACAAGCATGTGACCTGGGAATTGTCTTCACCTCGTAAGCTGGGCTACATAATTAGCTAAATAACGTCTATACATGCTGCTGCTGGAGGGAACATAAAGTCAATAAATGAAAGGTGTCGCTTTCACCAGAAAGGATCTTAAAGTATTCTGTTTTCAAACAATGAACCGTTTTCAGATCAAGAACCGGAATAGATATCTTCAGTCATTTTCTATGAGAATTTTTCGTTTACAAGTGCACAAGAATCTCACAGAACAATCAACGAGAGCACTGAAGACGACAAGTTAAAAATTCAGAGTTGAAATAAGATGCAACGATTCATTTAGCTCTAAGTCGTGTTGATCACACCAACATAAGCACTGAACAGACAAGTAAAGTTTGAGTTGAAATCAGATTAACCACTCATTTAGCTCTAAGTTATATTGATCACGCCAGTATTAACTTTCACAGGGTACCAAACACAGCAACATCAACTTACAGGATGGATCTTTCGTCACGTACTGTGACATGATAAACTCACTTATTTTCACCCTTTTCAAGCGGAGCCAACCGAAAAAGCATTTCAGCTCGAAAAACTACATACAGAACTCTGCACGAATCTTCCGAGTCTACATAAAAAGGCAAGGAATCTCTAGCATCAGCCAAGCGGAGCTTGATCGTTTCCCTGCCAGCCTACAAACATTTCAACACACTGACGTTTGGGTTAAAACTACATAATGCATCTCACCTCAGATATCTAATAACAATATGATTCAAACTATTTCTAACACCACATGGATTGAATTTGTCTGAAATATTTGGAATGATTCTGTAGGAATGACCGGATCTGGGACACTTAAATATTAGTGCAGAGAGAACAAAATATGCCATAAAAAAAAGCAATTAGAGCCTGCATGATTAGATTTCTGGGACCAGCAAAAGACTACAAACACTTACAGATATTTTTTTTACAATTTCAAACAACTATCGAATGCATACAACACACAAACGACACTAAACAAAAAGGTGAATTCAGCCCACGCGGCGTCATTGCTGTCGACCTGCGCACAGAACGGGGTAGATATATGAACACCGCTACAGATGGCAGAGGAATGCATTGCATGACGGGTAATCAAAGATAAAATTTATTTTCTGGACGGCTGCGTAAGATACAAACGGTAAGACAAAACAATTGAACAGCCATACTCTGCGATTTAATAACCGATTTTGATAACCCGTGTTATAAAAATATTGATCAAATTGCATAGATTAATATGAAAGGCAACAATGAGTCCGAGTTAGAGCGGCTCTAACTTACAGTTCAAGCATACATCATGGTCTGTCATTGTGTATGTGTTTTTTACCATGTTGTGATTAACTTACAGTTCAAGCATACACCATGGTCTGTCATTGTGTATGTTTTTTACCATGTTGTGATTAACTTACAGTTCAAGCATACACCATGGTCTGTCATTGTGTATGTGTTTTTACCATGTTGTGGTTAACTTACAGTTCAAGCATACATCATGGTCTGTCATTATGTATGTGTTTTTACCATGTTGTGGTTAAAGAGCCTTGAGGTTCTACAGACGATTAAGCCTGAGTCACACATATACAAACATGTACACACACACAAACGCGCGCGCGCACGCGCACACACACACACACACTCACACACAAAGCGCACGCACGTACA
>CM031603.1:56229064-56246564 GCA_018398815.1 Conus ventricosus
AGTCTGGATGAAAAGGGATGATATCTAACCCAATGAAATCAACATGTAGCTCAAACTGGCGTTGATATTGGAATCACAGCACGTAAACTGGATGAAGCAATAGCACGAAACATTAATGCTCCAGGGCCAGACAATTTACGTTATTCAGATATCAAACGGCTCTCAGAAGATGACAAACCTCAAATCGTCAGTCTCCTCCACGACAGTTTCAATGATGGTTATGTCCCAGAAGACTGGACATATAGCTGCCTGAAGCCTCTGTCAAAAAACCAGGATTAAATCACAATCAGCTGGATAGCTACCACATTCATGCTATGCAGAATAAATCAGGTAAGCTCAAGGAACGCATTATAGCCAGGACACTCGCAAGAGACCTTGAAAATAAGCAAATCCTCAACCTCATTTCAGGAGGCCACAGAACAGATGAAATGTATGGGAATACTCGTACACTTTTCCCTGCGAAGTCTATGAAGGATTCCAAAGAAAACCGCAACTGCAGCAAGATAGTTCCCAGCAGTACTTCTGGAGCAAACTGTCAATTTTACGATTTGGAATCTGGATGTCTGGGAAAAAAAACTTACACCCCCCCCCCCCCCCCCCCCCCCCCCACACACACACATACAACCGCACCCCTACATCCCCCCTGTCTTACATCACCCGCCCTTCTACTTTTCTCCCGTGAATATAAAACTCTAATCAACTCTGAGCCTAACACAGCAATCCGTGCTCTCTCTGGAACTTCATCCGCTCTTAATTGTCTGCAGCAGCAGCAGCAGCAGCAGCAAAATTGTCCCAGGAAGCCGGCAGCACAGACAGCAGAGATGAAACCATCGCTTGGAATGAGGAGCCACGCACACAGCCCACCTAATTGGATAAAAGCCTGTTCAATAGACCAGGGAAACGTCACCCAGGGACTGTCTGCAGAGTTATGGAACTTGCCACGATTCAAAAAGCCTGAATGTCCGCATGACATTTTAAGGGTCCGAAGAAGAGAGTGATTTTTTTTTTTAATTTAAAATATGGTTATAAGATCTCCCACGGTCGTAATTTTTCGGCGATGTTAACAGTTGTGTTGGCTGATGTCATGTGGGTTGTTTTAAATGTTATTGCCGTCCACAAATACGGTTGTTCAAATCGCGTGATTTCATTATCACTTGTGGTGTATGATTAACGATTTTATTGTGAAAATTACTACTGCAGGGATGATCCTAATATGTGTTGTATTTTATTGTATTGCATCTGTTGGGTTGCAATGGATTACTTTATGGTAACAACACACCATCTATGCAAAAGTGACGCTGCTTTCGCTGCGGAAAACTCGTCACTAAAGTACAATGGCACCTATGTATTTCACTGCACCTTTACGTTGTTTTTCCTACTGCCGAGTGTGTGTGTGTGTGTGTGTGTGTGTGTGTGTGTGTGTGTGTGTTCGCGTGCGTGCGTGCATGCTTGCATGCGTACGTGAGTGTGTGTGTGTGTGTGTGTGTGTGTGTGTGTGTGTGTGATGTGCACCAGGTGCATGCTGCTTTCATGATCGTAGTTTATAGCCTAACCCGAACGACTAGGACCCAGACCGCTGCACTGGATCTAGTTAGAAGGGACAGAAGACAAACAAACACATCGGTAAGTGACAGATTTCAACTACCGATCCAGGACTTGTTCGTTTCCTGGTGATGGCGTTATCCGATGGGGACGCCCCCCCCCCCCTTCCCCCCCCCCCCCCCCCCCCCCCCCCCCCCCCCCCCCAATTTTCATTCCTTTCCCCGTTGGCACTTTTGTATTCCCCCCCCAGATTTGAAGCTGGATCGAAAGGGGCAATTTTAAATTTGGTTAGAGCGGGCGCAGTCTGAGTTAAATTTCATGGTCCGATTTCAATTCCCCTTTGGGTCGACTTTTGGGGGTTTCAAAAACCCCTTCGTTCCCCAAACCCTTTAAACGGGTATCGATTCAATCGGGGAAGGGAAGAGGGTGGGCCCCCCTCTCTCTCCCCCCGCTCTTCTCTCTCTCTCCCCTCTCTCTTCTTCTCTCTCTTCTCTCTCTCAGAAAACGGGGAAAATGTTTTTTTCTACCCCACTTGCTCCCCCCAAATTTTTCGGGCGAAAGGACCAAACGCAATTACATTTCCCCTTGACAAGTAAGATTTAATAACCAAAAAAAAACGATTTTTACAACAAATATACGTGCAGGGTTATCCGTTTTCAATACAATTTACAAACTTTTCAATTTTAGTTTTTTTTTAAAATCCTTTTTTTTCCCCTGATTTTTTCAAAACTCTTTTTGCGCAAACTTTTCAAAGAGTCTCTGTCTTTCATGTGAAATAACACACGTCTTTAAACGTTCTTAAAGCTTTAAAAACCCGAGTTATTTTTTTTGGCATAAAATCCACACATTTATCCCAATTTTCCGCTGAAAGCTATTTTCGAAAAGGTTTCTCTTTTAATAGTCCTTTCTCCCGAACGTCCTATAATAAATATGCGCTTTCCCTTCAAACGTCTAAAAAACTTTTTCAAAACCCACTTTTTTATTGCGGATTAACAAATAATTATCATCTGTCCAATAAACCTTTATCAGAAGCTTTGTTCCTTTTAAGTTTTGGGACAAAAACCACAATTATTAAAATTATAACGAAAAAACTGTTTAAAAAGGTCGAGGATAAATATTTTTTTTTCCAAAACCCAGTTGCCCAAATCAATGAGCAATGAGGATTTTTGTCATAAATTTTAACTGCTCCATTTTTTAGCAGAATTTAATCTAACCCATTATTATTTTATCTACTCTCTGTCAAAACTTGTTCAATAAAAAACCCCCTACGAGGCCTAAATGTGTAAATAACCCAATTCAGCTGAAAGATTTTTTCTTTTTAAAGTCAACTTGATTTTTTTGCGTTTTTATGACTTAATACCTCGCCGGGGAAAAGAACGACGAGTAACGTTAAGCGTTTAACGTCAAAGTTTGCCAGCTAATATTAATTCCTTTTAAGGTATCATAACCCCCCAACCCCATCCCTCTCCACATCTTTAAAACGAAATTTCAAATATTTTTGTGAAACGTGTTCCTAATTTTCTCTTAAAGAACGTATTTTGTAAAATTTTTTTTTACACTGTTTCTTTTTTGGAGGTGTACGTTTTTTCCATACGGGTTATTTCAATTTTCTTTCGACTATTGTCGTGGCAAAAGACTTACATTAAAGGGCCAGATTGAATGCTTTTCTGAAATTTTTTTGACGGCAAAAATATGTAAATGGGCTTATGAATTCAAATTTTTTAGCCCCTTTCAAAATATGGTTCAAAGTGCCATTTGTGTGGGTTTTCGAATATTTTTATTCATACGGCCCATTGTTTGTTTTTACATTGCGTAGTTTTTCAGTTTGGGAAAACTTTTTTTTGCGCTAACTCTTTGCGTTTTAATCCCCATCTTTAGTGTACTCAAAACCATACAAAGCGCCTATTTCCCCGTTTTTTCAAACCCGAAACGTCTAAAGGTTTTTTTTTTTTAATTTACCCCTTACGGGCCCCAATTAACCCCTGGTTTTTCTGGCCCCCGCGACATTTTTTTAACAAAAATTTAATTTTTTTCCCAAAACAATGTCGGGGTTATCACATTTTCGATTTCCCTGTTTTTCTGCTTTTTTTATATAAATACCCGCCCTTCCCAACTAATTTTTTAAAACTGTAAATTGGGGAATTGTTAATTTCTAATCGCAATATGCAGCTTTCCCTGAGGGAAGACTCTTAAACAGTTGGGGCCTTTCCATCATAAAAAGTTTTCATCATGCTCAGCTCCCCAAAATGAACATGAGTATGAATGTAAAAAGATCGAGCGGATTTTCTCCCCATAAGTAGTTTTGTCGGGCAAACCTAAAACTATAAAGTCCTGACTGTCATTGCAAACCCTAACTTTTTAGCTAGCTTTATAAAAATGTACCCACTTCTTCTTCTTCGGGTTTGAAAGGTCAACATTGTTTTCAATTCGCATTGTTAATTTGAGAGCAATGTCAAAGTTACTCATTGCTTTTTTTTAGGGGAGCAAAACCGTAATACCATCAGGTATTTTTAACGGGGCAAAACTAAAGTTCCTTCTTTATTAAATTTTTAATCTTTTTTTTCCTTGGATTCATTTTATTTTAAAACCCAAAAACGACTTTTAGAATATTTCAGGGAGCGCGACCGTTTGGGGTTTTCGCATTCGTTATTAATAGCGTTCTAAAAACAAAGGGGCGGTTTTGATTTTATTGTTACAAACTTTTTTTTAAAAAAAATTAAAATGAGTGCTTTCAAATATACTGATGAAAAATTTTCTTTTGGGGCCGCCACAACAAAAAAATATAACAACTGACCCCCTAGACATTTCGTGACCCAGCTGACACCTTTCATAAAAAGGTAAGTATTTTCCATTAAGCAGATATTTTAACCCCCCCTTTTAAAAAGACACATCGCAAAATTTTGGGTTTCATCATCCGATCATTTATCGAACCAGTTAAACTTTGCTGTGTTTTGTGCATCAACTGGGTGGGTGTCGTAGTGATCACTTAAATATCCTAACCTTTTTGGGTAGTGTATAATTTCTTTCTATTACATTTTCAGACGTATTTTGACTAACTGCAAGCACCATTACCAAAGGGAAAAAACCGTTTAATCCTTTTGCAACAGAATAGACATGAAGGTTTTGAAAAAATCTGTAACAATTTCAAAAAAACATCAAGAAAGACTTTAGGAAAAAGTTGGACCCAAATCTGCTTAGGCCCCCTTAAGGGGGCGTGCCCAAAAATTTTAAACTATGACGGAACCCTCCTTACACATCTTTCTTTTCAGGCACAGTGTTCACCTGGGGTCCATAGAGCAAGAGAAAAAACAGCAGGACAATTTTTATCTTAACACTTCAAAGGCCTAACAAAACAGGAATAAACGAAAAATGACTCTATTCGTACTTACGTTTGGTTTTTTGTTTGGGTTTACAAGCACGGGCAAAAATCGGTAACAGACCCTTCTACGGGCTTTGTGACAAAAAACAATACTTAGCAATTTAGGGGACGCCTTAATTTACATTGTTTTCCCCTTAAGTAAAAAAAGGGTACCAAGATGTTTTACAATACGCGATAAAAGTAGCTTTGCTGTTGGCCGGGGTTTAAAACATGCTGCCTTCTGCCCTCGACTAGATGGTACAATAATAAACTATAAAATAAATTTCTTATAGCGGGAAATGAACAGAAGTTGGGAAAAAACAAATTCGGGGCCAGAATATTACAAAAAATAAAAGAACACCCAAGATTAATATCCAATCCCCAAAGTTCAAACCCCCAAAAAATTAAGACTCACAAAGCTCCGGACTTGTTCGCGATGACCAAAATATAAAAGCAGCGCTAGTTGTTGGTTTTAAATCCCAGGATTACTGGTCTTTATTTTACTAAATATTAAACCCCCGACTTTTAAGGAACTAATGCCCAAAAAGTGCTCAGCCATAAAGCCAACTTTTTTCCCTGCAGTAGACAAAAGCCAGCACAATACTCCCCAAATTCCTGTAAAGCCCCCAGGGCTTACAGTTTTTTTTTTAATAAACTTGCAAGTGATCAAGCTGTTTTTTTCCCCCAGATTATCAGGGGGAGAGGGGGCGATGGCGGCGGGGGCACTGAACTTTGCACTCCCCGCCGTAATACCATTACAGGTACTTATTGCAATCCTAAGGCATTATAACGCTTCTAAGGCCCTTGCTCTCTAAACAGGGTTTTTTTTTCTTTTCTGCTAGCGTTGTGTTTCATAAAATTTTTTCGGTATTTTCTTTTATTATTCATTTGGGGTTAATTGGTCTCGGTTATATTAGCATTCTAGTTTTGTGATCTTTTTGTTAAGATTTTTTAGTCTTTGGTTATTCTTTCTTTAAATCTGCCCTAAGTGGGCGTCATCACCTCAACGGTTTTTTTTTTTCCCTTTCTTATATGCCCCTCTATTCACCTGTTTTGCTAAAATTTTTTTGTTAAATTTGCCCCTTAGGTTCTTAAAACAGATCAAGGCCGCATTTTGCTGGAGCGGTGATCGTGTAAAGTCTTAACGCTTTTCTTTTGAAAAAGGTTTCTCTTCTATTTCATTTATTATTTCCTGCCGATTTATTTAATTCTTTAATTTCCTGTTTTTATTTGGGTTTGCGTTGGGGGTTTCCCGCAGCGTGTTTGAAGTTTGCAACGCATCCCTACTAATTTCGGGCTAACAAGGCCCCAAGGCATTTTGATCTTTTAAAACTGAGTCTTTGTATAATTGTACCCTTTTTCTAAAACTTTGATGGGGCGGGTTTTTTGTTGTAAACCGAACAAGTTTCCCTTTATCGTTTTTTTCAGACAAAAATCATCTTTTAATTTAAATCATTTTTGGGGCAAAAAATTCGGGGGGTTCTTGGCCTAAAATTTCGTAAATATTTAACCTTTTTTTTGTTAATTCTGCCACATGAGAGCGTTTAGCGATGCTGGTCAAAGGAATTTCACTCATGTCGTCTCCAGGAACAAAAAACATAAACTTCTTCCCTTTAAATTTTTGCCATGTTTTTAAATAATTTAAATTTTTATTTTGTTTTTAAAAATGGCGGGGGCAAACATATGGGCCCTTTTTAACCCGCATAGAAAACTGAAAACCCCTTTGGCGTGAAGGGAAATAAACGGTTTATTGTTCCAAATAACCTCACTATTGAGCAATCAAATTCTTTTGTCAAATTTTTAAATTTGGAGCGGAGAATTGATGTGGGCCCGGCTCTGCGCGCTTTCTTTCAAAATAGCGCTCGATTCAACAACAACCCCAAAAAAGGACAGTTGTCCGAATCTGGGACGGGGAATCGTTAAGAAAATTTCAAAAAACTTTGGGGGGAAGAAAATTTTCTTTACACAAGCAGACAATTTTAACCCATTCTATCTATGGGTAACCGGGAAAAGAAAGGGCACTTTGCGTTTCAAGGAATAGAAAATGAAGAAGCACTAAAAACATAAATAGGTGCCGCAGATACAAAGACCAAAAAAATGAGCTGTAAATTTTTCGTATGGGAAAACGCTTTTTCCCTCCCCTTAGATTTGAGTTGTTAAACGCTGCCCATACTTTCAAGGAGCATTAAAAGACGATTGTCATACGAACAACTTTTAATGAATACAAACGTGTTATCAATCAACAGACACCCAACAAAAATACAGCATTTTTGACATCCGTTTTGTTTGACGTTTTTCAACTTAATTTTTGCAGAGTGATTTTGGGACCAATATCATTTACATTTCCCCTATATTAAAGAAAAGATGATTACATAAACATTCCAAAGCAGGGGAGAAAATAATGGGAATTTTAGTTTTAGTTTCCAAATCGCTTAAAAGGGATTTTAATTTCTGTGTGAAGTAAGAAAACCCTTCAAAAGAGCAAGTGAAAAGTTTTTTTAATCCAAAAATAACGAAGTGCAATTTCATTAGGGGAAATCCTAACCAAATCTAGCTAGCGGGGTTTAAAACCTTTTAGCATTTTGATGAAAAAAGAAAACGTTTTTGGGGGGGGAGGTGTAAAACAACATTGACCTTTTCTCTAAAGATTTCATCTTCACAATGTTTGGCTGATGATTATTAACAACAAAATACGGTTTATGGATTTACCTAAAGGGCAAAAGAGGGTAATCATTGCATGGAAGGGGAGTGTGAGAGACGTAATAAAAAATTCAAATTTATAAAAAAAAAAAGCCGAAAACCGCTTAATGACATTTGTTTTAATTTATGCCAGCTGATATTGTAAAACAGATTAAAAGATTAGTTACTAAATTATTTTTTTTATTTTTTAAAAAAAACATTCGTTCAGGTTTATCCAAAGTCCTACAGCCCGCCAAAAGAAAGATAGTAGAAACCCCTAAAATAAAAAAACCCTTTTGATTTAAAAAAACATTTCGCAAATCGCAAGTATAGAGCAAGACCTTTCAAAAAACAGCAAAAACCCAAAAAAAAAGGATTCGCTGCCTTTTTAAGCTGTTACTTATCTAATAGGGGGATCGACTATAAGTCTCTACACAGGAACGGTGTTGGGCTCTTTGCAACGGGCATAGGCGCACCCCAGTTTACCCTGGGTTTGTCTTTTTGCTCTCGGGCTTGTTCTTAGCTGTAATGCGGTGGCAAAAAATTAAAAACTAAAATCCCAAAACACAAGCTATGGTTTTTAACAATAACAGCTAAAATTTGCTCGTTCAAATGACAAAAATAAAGCGCTAGTTTGACCAAACATCCGATGAAGAAATTTTTTTCGTTTTCAGGCCGTTTTGATGACTACAAAAAAAAATTTGATCTTCAAAAAAGGCGAGGGGAAGTTTTTCTCAACAGCCAGACCCCAGCAGATAAAAAAAGGGAAACTTAAAAAAAGTAAAAAGACATTAAAAAATCTGTTCAAAAGCTCACATTAACAACACCAAAGGTGTTTTTTAATTTTTTTTTTAATGAGTCCAAACGCAAAAAAACCGTTGATATTGTTCTGATTAAACCCGTTGTATTTTTTTAATTTAAAAAAAGTTGGCTTTTGAAAAGAAAGACAGCATGGCTAAGAAAAAGAAGGAAAACGAATTTTTGAAGGAAACTCGAGAAGAGCGTTTTCAAGACACTAATGAATTGATTTAGAAGTCATTGACCCCCAAAAAACGTACAGGCAAATGTTGTTCATGTATTTCTCAAGTTCCGGGAAACTAAAAATAGACCCGCCGTTTAAAATAATGTTATGTTTAATCGCTATGTAACAATAAATAAAAAAATCTGAAGTTGGGTCCAAAAAAACGCAGCATTTTTTTCAAATGACTTAAAAAAAACCGGGGGTTTGGGGAGACGAACTGCTTTCACAGTTGACGCTGCCGTGAAAGAAGCTAAAAGAGAGGCTCGTTGGCAGAGGGCGAAGTCTTAGAGATTAGATTAAAACAGGGTAATATGCCCGTTTAGGCGGCTTACTTCCCAAACCCCGGAGTTGGTTTTTTTAAAAAGAGCATTTTAAAAAATAAAAAATTCAACAACAAATGTTTCATGTGGTGTGTTTTCTTGCAAGCTGCATATGTCCCGAACACCAGAGAGAGTGACTAACTATCGGCAATACGCCCAAAAATCTAAATTTAAAGGGAATTCCTTTCTGTTAGTGTAGCCAAAAAAATCAGTTGAAAACAAAACAAACCCAATAACTGTTAAGTAACACATGGATAGGAAACAAAATTTGGGGCCAATTAAAGTTTCCAAGAACGTCCAAAAAAGGCAACCCCAAAAGTCATGGGATTTCTCCAATTTTTCGCCGCGGTTCCCCCTTACCTTGATACGCACAATGACGATTATTGGGGCATACTTCAAAAAACACAACATACAAGAATTTTGCAGAAAATGTTTTTAAAAAAATTCCATTGTGCAAGCCGCGAGGGAACAATAAAACATTTAAAAGTTCTGTAAATGTAAGACAGAACTAACACGCCCCCCCCGGACTAAAGTTGTTTTAGAACTGGAAAAAGGCTGCAAAAAAAGTCCATACGTATTTACGCAGACTTCGAGTCGCTTATGTTTTTGAAGGGCCACACCACAAAAACTTCGAAAAACATCTTTAAGAGAAACATCAATTTGTTCATTTGCCTTCATTATTTTTAGGGGGGATGGCGTTATTCAGAACCCAAAATTTTATAGAGGACCAGATGCGCAGAAACATTCTTAGAAACGCAGCAGAAAATCGTAATGATGTTCTAATAATCTAAACTTATTGAAAACATAATGACGCCGAAACCAACAACGTAGAAATCGCCACAATGTTGGATTTTGGTTTAGAACTATGAAGAAACAACAAACCCAAAAATAAGAGACCAGATCACATAGGGAAAGTTCAGAGGGCAGCGCACATAAAAGCAATCTTTAAATAAAGTTTGATCCTAAGACATGGAAGCTGCCTGTATTCTTTCATAACTTGCGAGGTTTACGACTCTCATCTTATAATGAAAGCAGTGGACGATGCCTTCAGGGTGTCATGCATTGCACAGTCATCAGAAAAGTACATGTGCTTTAATCTGAATAACATGTCTTTTTATGACTCTATGCAACACATGATGGGTTCATTAGAGTCACTGGCTATGCCCTTAAAGTCCTGCCCAATAACAGAAAATATTTTGACTCAACTCTTGTTAGAAAGGGCGTTTACCCTTATGAGTACATGAACAGTTGGGAAAGGTTTAATGAAGACACACTTCCTCCTAAAGGCGCGTTCTTTTCTAGTCTTAGAGGAAAGGACATCAGTGATTCTGATTACCAGCATGCTCAAGATGCGTGGCAGAAGTTAGAGTGTAAAACAAGGGGAGACTATCATGACTCCTACTTAAGGGCAGATGTATGTTTGTTGGCGATGTTTTTGAAAATTATAGGAAGACCTGCATGAAACATTACAGCCTGGATCCCGCGCATTACATTTCTGCGCCGGGATGAGTTGGGATGCTTTCTTAAAGTTTACTGGAGTACAGATTGATTTATTGTCGGATTTACCAATGATCCAGATGATTGAAAACGGATTGCGTGGAGGAATTAGTATGGCGTCGCATCATTACTGTAAAGCAAACAACAAATACTTGGACGACTATGATCCAAGTAAAAGGTCTAACTATCTCATGTATTTAGATGCAAACAATCTGTATGGATGGGCAATGGCGCAATCACTTCCATTACGTAACTTTAAAATGTACACAGGCGGCGATCCGAATAATATTCAAAAGGCATTAAAGTGGTTGGGCAGTTTAACGCCTGATCAACAGCGTGGTTTTATTCTAGAAGTTGACTTAGAATATCCTCAGGAACTCCATGACCTGCATAATGACTATCCATTAGCAGCAGAAAGTCTAAAGATGGATCCAAGAGAGCCGCCCTAAACTTGTGCCTAATCTTCGAGGCAAAAAAAATTATGTCTGTCATTACAGGCTTCTACAATTTTATTTAAGACATGGTTTAAAGTTAACAGCTGTCCATCGCATTAATTGCTTTTGACCAAGAACAGTTCATGAAACCATACATCATGAAGAACACTGATCTCAAACTAAATCCGCAGATGTTTCAGAAAAAGACTTTTTCAAGCTGTGAACAACAGCTGTTTCGGAAAGACTATGGAAAATCCGCACAAGCGCAAAGATGTTAGATTGGTCACCAGAGAGAACGAAGCAATTAAGCTGACTTCAAAACCTAATTATCAGGACTTTAGAAGATTTCATGATCAGCTTTTTGGCATAATGATGAAAAAAAAGAAGTCAAATTGGACAAACCTGTTTTTTTGGGTTTACTGTTTTAGAATTATCAAAGCTTTTGATGTTAGAGTTTCTTTATGACTACTTTAAGCCTCGTATCCTGAGTCCAGAGTACTTTACACAGATACAGATAGTTTTGTTATAGATATTCCTACTGAAGACATCTATAAAGACATGGAAATGGAAGTAGCTAAAGGTCATGCGGGATGGTACGACACATCTGATTATCCTAAAGATTCGCCTTTGCATTCAACTGTTAACAAGAAGGTTTTAGGAAAATGAAGGATGAATTATCTGGAAAGGTGATCAAGGAGTTTGTTGGTTTAAGGTCAAAAAATGTACAGTATTTCGAGCCAGGAGAAAATCATTAAGAAAGCAAAGGGAATATCTCGCAGCGTTGTGCAGTCAAACATATCACATGACAACTACAAAGAAGCATTGTTTGGCAATAAGACTTTTCATCATGACAACGTAAAACTGCGATCTAATCTACATGAGATCAACACAACGGTTGTAACAAAGAAGTCATTAGATAGAACAAACACAAAACGGTTGTTTGTTAATCCAGAGTTTTCATATGCAATTGGGCACTGGAGAACCGTAAATTAATTAAAGCGGAACTGTGTCTGGCGGAATTATCTGCAGTTCTTCTTTCACAAAAGATCTTTGAGGAGCTGGTTGTTTTGTTGTGTCAGTTTCTCGTAAATAATACACGGGCGGATTCATTTTTACAATTCTTTTTATTTCGTACGGGTCAACACTCCAAATTGGATCGGTTTTCCCTGATGCGAGTGTCCCCTTCTGCTTCCCCCCGGTAAATAAAGGTACCTTACTTTCAATCCAAATGGTAATAGTTTGCTGGATGAAGACTCTCCTTCAGCAACATTTATTGTTTTTTTTGATTGCTTGTACTGGTTTTAGCCCTTTAAATTCTTCATTATTCATTGCGCGCAAAACTGAGGGCAGTCTTCTGTCAATCAGCTCTCTGTGATACTGGTAGGAGAAAAGTCTTTCGCTAACTGTTTGTTAAAGTTTTCAACTAAAGCCTGTGATCTGTGAACTCCCGGAATGCCTCTTCTAATAGTAACTCTGTGTTTTAACAATAATTGATTCACTTGGCCTTTAAATTCTTTTCCATCATCGACTTGAATCATGCGAGGGAAAGTTAAGGGGCCTCGTTTGGTATATCAGTTGTATGGCAACAGCAACAGCAGAAGCACTCTTTTGTGTTAATGGCTCCGCATCTTTGTATCTTGAAGCCATGTCAATGACTGTGAGTGCGTACTTAAATCTTTTTCGTCTAATCGTATCAGAGGGTAAAAATATAGAAGATCCATTTTTATGGGTGTCGTTCGGTATTGTGTTTCACAAAGTGTGGTCTCTGTATTCGTTTGGGTGCAGGTAAATAAATTTGCCAAATCGCTTGTTTAGATAACCATTCTTTTGCTGTTTGTTCACTGACTCCCGCTGCTTGGCTTAGCTTTTTAATTGCTGTTATTCCCTTCCAATATCCTTTTGGTGAATAATAAATTTTGTTCATTTTTACTCAGCCAATATTATGCGCAACAAAATACACAACAGTCATACCAAAGACAATAAACCCGATTTCTTGCATCTTTTGTTTTTTTGATGGATGATAAAAGTCACTGAATTTTGGTGGGGGCAATGTCTCGATTGGTTTGCCTGTTACAAGATAATATTGTTTTATTGCTTGATCAACATCTTTAAATGTGTAAGCTGCATGGCCCTGTTTTTTCAGAGTATCATTAATAAAATCTAACTGCTCAATTCTCTGCTTTTCATAGCGATCTTGTGCTGCAGCTAGTTGCTCCACAGCTTTGTTATGTCTTTTTCTCTCGCCTTCATCTCGCAGTTTACTAAATGCGTAATTACTTCCACTAAAAGCGAGCGCATTAACCACAGCGCCGCCTATCATCATTACGAGTGAAGCCATTTTTATAAATGTATTTTTTTCTTACATATTTATATTGTCTGGAATTATTCCTTGCTTGACTAGAAAATCTTTCGTGGCAACCGAAGCTGCAATGATAGCAATCAGCTTTGCTGAATCCTCAAAGTCTAGTTTGCCAAGATCTGCTGGCTTTATTTTTAACAGGCTTTTACCAAGCATTGAGTATCCTACACTTAGGCCTCCAATAACAGCAGAATGGTATACAAGGTTGGTAACAGTTTTTTCGGTGCTCATTTTTATAAAATAAAATAATTATAATTTAATAAAAAACATGAACAGTGATGATCTACTACAGCTACAAGGCGGCCTAAACCTTCCCGAACTTATGAATGACCAAGTTGATGGCCAAGCTGTTATGCCCCAAAAGGAGAGGTTGTATTCTTTGGCAGCATGTGGAAAAACAAAACAGTTCCTCGGAACTGAATTCAGCATTGAACAAATTCAACAGATGTCGCCGCAAGACATTATAAAGTATCATAACAGGTATGAAGCGCAGCTGGGGTCTAGAATGGTAAAAAGTGTGGGGCAAACGGTTCTTAGTTTGTACACTAAACTAGTCAGTAGATTTGCTCCCATTGATTCTGAACAAGATCTTACGTATGATTTAACGCAAGATCCAGTTTTAACAAAGTCATTAGAGTCTCTAGGGTGTGATCTATACTACAGATTTGGAACATTGTTATCGCCATTAATCATGGGATTAATAACTTTTAATCATATAGATTTTGTTTCCCTTCAAAATGAGCGAGCTGGAAAATCATCAGAACCAGGAAACATTGAATCAGGTGGAGAAAGTAACCAAGCCAGAAAATCAGCAGAAAACACTGAATCAGGTGGGGACCAGTGAAAAGCCTCATCCTGGGCGTGTTAAAGCAGGAAAAAAATTAGCAGAGTGGAACAGACAAAAAAAATTAATGTTACAGAATATAACTCATCATGAAAACATAACACCGCCAACGCCAGAACAAGTTGATTCAATGTCCGCTATAAAAACTCCATGTGATACAAGGGCACCAAAGTCTTCATGGAATATTGAACTTAAAACTGTTGCCTTTTTTGGGGCGCCTTTTGCTGCTGTTGGGGGCAGTTATTACGGTTATAAAATATATACACAATGGCAGCAGAAACAAAAGCAACCAAAAAATCTGAACCGTTAAATACAGAGAAAGACAACAGCACGCCAAAACCGCCAATAACAAAGCATCGTTTTGATCCATTTCAAATGGAATAATTTTTTAAGAACTTAATTTTAAATTTTTTTAATAAAAATAGATCATGGCGTATTATAAAATGATGAAGTCAATAAATAAAGACATGGAGTCTATAAAAGACATTTCCATAGACCAGAATTGTAATAAATGCGGTTGCTTAGGATGTAAGAACTTCCTTAAGATCTATGCAGAGAACGCTGAGCAAGACATCCTAAACAATGACGCGTTTTTTGAGGCGTGTGTGTACTATATTAGACATCTACTATTTTAAGATAAAAACATAGCTTGTATTTTTTTGATAATTATAAGATAACTTGAATACTTAAAGGATGACTTAGTTATGATCTTGAGGTGACTTAATCAAGAACTTAGAAGTTACTTGATCAAGAACTTATTAGGAACTTGAAGTAACTTAATTAAAAACTTAATTAAGAACTTGGGGTGACTTAATTAAAAACTTAATTAAGAACTTGGGGCGACTTGGGGGTAGGAGTGTGTGTGGTGTACACAGGGGGGTGGGGTGGGGGTGTGCATGCGTGGGGTGGGGTGGGGGTGTGCATGCGTGGGGGTGGGGGTGTGCATGCGTGGGGAGGACAAAACAACAAACACAAACACAAACAAACACACAATAGACAGGACAGTGCTTGTTCACACTTGAACGTCGCGTAACCGTTACTATTTTTAGAAGCCCGTCATACTATCGTCAGTAGTCCAAATACTACAGGCTTGCCAAACAGTGACGTTGTCCAACTGTTTATCCCACCTCTGCCTAGGGCGCTTGGCTCAATGCCCAAGTGGGCCCTTCAAGCCCCGTTTTGGAGCGCAGCCAACAGCACAGTGCGTTCTCTGATCGAGTGGGAAGAAGGTGGTTAATTTTTGTTTTCTACAAATTGTTATAGAAAGTGTACAATTAGATGGAACCCGAGAGTTCCCAGGAGTCTGACTTACTTAGAGAAAAAAACCAGAGCAATCAACAGGACTTAGCCAAGAAATAGAAACAATTGTGATCAGTGATGATGAAGAAGACTTAACTATTGATTGGGAAGATGAAGCCACTGGTGAACCTATAGACGAATACAACAATAGAATTCAACAGCACCTTGACTATTATGCTGCTATTCAACAACATTGGAAAGAAGTGCAATCTGTTTTGAAGCAAAGAGGAATTAAAGAGGCGGAACGTTACAACAAAGAACATAAAAAATCAGTTACCAAAGCAACCTGCTGCTGTCTTTCCGACAAGAAGGAAAAGAAAACATGAAAAGTTTATACACTTATCAGGAAAAAATCTGTTAGAAAAACTAAGATTTTCGAAGGTTGAAGACAGGCTGTTAGTTGAAAACACATTGAATGCAATTCCAGAGTATGATGAAAGCAAAACTGTTGAAGAAGTAGAAACAATCATCACCACAAGTCAAACAATCCTTAAATTGAAGGAAAATAAAAATCTAAGAAGCTATCTAGCATATGGCAAGTGGTTAGAAAGGCTGTGTGAATTGAACAGAAGAAATTTTTGTAACTTTGTAGAATCCCACTTGCAGCATTCTCTCAGATGGATAAATAAACTGAGGAGAACTACACGCCTGTTTGGAAAGTACAAGCAACTTTCAAAACTAGCAATAACAATTTCAGAAGCTATCTCTCTCACCACCAAAATAAAATCTGCACTTCAAGAGAATCCCGCCATGAAGCCAGCTTGGAAGTAAAAAATAACCCTACTCGCGCTGAAGAATGGAAATAACAGGTAGATTATCTTTTCTCTCGAATATTTATTTACCATTTTAACTAATCAGTTTGTTTACCAGCACAGTTAACGCACCCAAACGTACAACACCAACAGAAAAATAACAAGCACATACTGCCAACATAGACGTAAAGAAGGTATGTAGCATTGTTTGGGTGTCGTCGTCATTGACAACTAATTGACTGTGTGCTGTGTTCTTTTGTAAACAAAGCCCTCTTGTCTGCGCCGGTCGTAAGACCCTAGCATAAATTAAGCGATCAGGTTTCAACCTAATGGCGGGTCTCTGCAGTATTCTGATAGTGCGAAGTCTGTGGCGTTCACTGAGAGCCTTGCAGAGCAGTTGTCGGAGGGCAGTTAGCAAACAGTGCTACGCCCACTATAATTAGCCAGTAACAACACCGGCCCTGTCTGGGCCCACCCGAGTCATGTTCCGCGTCGTCTGCTTTGCCGTTGTGTCACAAACACCACAAGGTGGAGAAGTTTTCTGAACTACTAGGGAGTACACCGGGCACTAAACAGTGGAGCTTTTTGAATAGAATCATTTCTTCAAAAGTTAAAAGCTTTTCAAAGTTACTCTAATTAAATAATTGTTGAAGAAACAAAAACAAAATGCTTCCTTTTGGCTTTGAGGGAGGAGAACAAGGCTCGCTACTCAATTTATTTCTCAAAAACTTTGCCATGGCCTCATGATAAACAATGTATTTTCCACAAGATCGGTCTGTTGATCAGAAAGTTTTCCTTGCGAAGATAACAACACTTCAGCCATTTCTTGAGTAATATTAGTGTCACTTCCAGCACTGACAGAAGGCATTGAAACATCACTTCCCTGATCCGCCATGTTTTTAACACACACAAGTTCTCTCTGAAAACGTCTTTACAGCCCACCGGTCAAATGTAAAATGGCGGCGGATGTGTATGGTGGGCACAACACTGGCAACTGTCTCGTCATCAGGTGTGCAACGCCGCGTGGTCTTGCAGCAGTTCCCCGCACGAACCCCCAGAGCGCCTAGCCTGCGCTGGTAAACGAAGGCCGCAAGCCGTAAATTAAGTGATCAGGTTTCAGCCCCGTGTCTGCCTGTCTGTGTGCGGATTTTATGTCATTTAATTGAGAGAAAAAGAAAGAGAAAGGTGTGTGTGTGTTGTGTGTGTGTGTGTGTGTGTGTGTGTGTGTCTGTCCGCCTCTCTGTCTGTCTGTCTGTCTCTCTCTCTGTCTCCCCTCTTCTCTGTCTGTCTGTCTGTCTGTCTGTTCTGAGGGCAACTTGACCTTAACAGGCTTTGTCAGGGGTGCCGGTGATTCTCTCTCTCTCTCTCTCCTTTCCGCCACAGGAAAAGGCGGCT
>CM031603.1:56251564-56271564 GCA_018398815.1 Conus ventricosus
ACACAAGACTGCAAACTGAACCCCCCCCCCCCCCCCCCCCCCCCCCCCCCTAATTTGCACATTTTATTGAAATGAGACATTTGGTCAAAGTCCACTTTGAATGACAGGAGACTGTTGTGGCTGGCTCAATAGCGCGTGTGGGAGCCCCTAGCAGCAATCACAGCCTGACATCGCCGCCCCATGCTCCTGATCAGCCTCTGGATCTGGATCTGAGGCACAGCGTTCCACTCGGCCACCAGGGCGTTCTCCAGCTCGTGGAGGCTGCGGGGTTGCTGCTGACGTTGTGCTACGGCCACCTGAAGAACGTCCCACAAATGTTCAATGGGATTACAGTCAGGTGAACGCGCAGGCCACTCCATGCGGACGATGGTTTCCTGCTCCAGGTGCTGCTGGACGATCCTGGCGCGATGTGGAGGGCATTATCATCCATGAGGATGAAGTCCTCGCCAATAGCGCCTGCATAGGGTCTGACGAGGACATCAAGGACCTCATCTCGGTACCGCTGACCCGTCATGGTTCCCTGCTGCAGGACGAGGAGATCGGTTCGTCCAGCCATACTGATCCCGCCCCAGACCATCAGTGACCCTCCGCCATAACGGTCATGCTGGACGATGCAGGCATCCTGGTACCTCTCTCCTGGTCTGCGCCACACTCTAGCACGACCATCAGTGTGGTGCAGACAAAACCGGACTCATCACTGAAAAGCACAGGGGTCCAGTCAACAACAGTCCAGTTCACATGATTTTGGGCCCAAGCCAATCGTCGTCGTCGGTGTTCCTGAGTGAGTGGAACACGAATGCAGGGTCTTCTGGCGCAAAGATTGACGTCATGGAGTCTGTTCCTGATAGTCTGGAGGCAGACATTGGTGCCAGTGGCGTTCAAGAGGTCAGAACGAAGGGTCCGAGCAGAGCAGATCCGATTTCGGCAGGCCTGAACAACAAGAAATCGATCTTCTCTAGGAGTTGTTGCTCGTTGTCTGCCACCTGCATGTCGTCTCACAGCTGTACCGAACGCGTGGTACCTGGTCCATGCCCGGGAAACCACACTCTGCGACACACCAAGGACGTTGGCAACATGAGTCTGCGTGCACCCCCCATCCAGCATTCCAACACAACGACACAGTTCATCACTCGACAAATGTCGTCTCTGACGTTGCTCTGCCATTACCAGCCACGAACAAGCACACAGTGACCACAGCTAGCGAAATCCCACCCTTTAATAACATTTGAACATTTCCTGTAAGGACCCACCCTTTAATAACATTTGAACATTTCCTGTAAGGACCCACCCTTTAATAACATTTGAACATTTCCTGTGAGGACCCACCCTTTAATAACATTTGAACATTTCCTGTGAGGACCCACCCTTTAATAACATTTGAACATTTCCTGTAAGGACCCACCCTTTAATAACATTTGAACATTTCCTGTAAGGACCCACCCTTTAATAACATTTGAACATTTCCTGTAAGGACAGGACACACAGTGACCACAGCTAGCGAAATCCCACCCTTTAATAACATTTGAACATTTCCTGTAAGGACAGGAAATTCTTTGAAAATGGGGGTACTCACTCGCCTTTGCATAGAGCACGTGCACTGCATAAAACTCGAACAAACAGCAACGAGTACATGTTGACGGTAGATTGACCTTTACAGGCACACGAAAATGACATGCATCTTTTTCTCTGTTTTTTCATCTTTTTATGTCTAATATGGTATCCTTAGCAAAATGTGTACAGTATATATATATATATATATATATATATATATATATATATATATATATAGAGAGAGAGAGAGAGAGAGAGAGAGAGAGAGAGAGAGAGAGAGAGAGAGAGTATCCTGGCATGCATACAAAATGAACCCTATAATCCACTGCTCTTGCACAGTGTCAACATTCAGAATCTTGCTGTGACCACAATAACATTTTCCTTCAACAAGTAAAAGCCATTTTTGTGTACCTGAACTTGAGAAAGACAAAGTTTAAGTAAATTAGTCTCTGTTTGAGCTTCATTCTGTTTGAAATCCATTATCTTCGATCCAGCAAGAGAAACGTCGTCAAAGTGGATTTTAAATAGTAAGAAGCTGAATCAAAACTTGATTGCTCAAACTTTTGAGTAAAGTTGACGTATTACGCAAAGTTTACGCGGTACGTCAACTGTGCAGAAACTTGGAATTCAGATAACATATCCGTCCTCCAGGGCAACGCATTCAGTAGGCATCCCATTTCCGTTTCTTAGGCATGAACTTGGAAGTTCTAACCATAAATTCGATTCAAAGGTTTTTCCTCAATGTCATTTTTGGGGGGGTGGGGGGGGGGGTGGGATGGGGATGGGGTCTCAGTATGGACTTGACAGTGGAGGACAGTGGTCATGTCTGGTCACTGACTTCACCCTCGGGAGACCAGTAGACACCGGGGACAGTTCTCTAACGGACTGGACTCTGGGCTGTACTTTCTGCCTCTGTCCACCTGGCACCTCTCCCCATCATGTCCGCCACAGTATCTTTTCTCAAGTTGTATCTCGTCGTCTGTCTTCCCTTCTCCTCTGTGGATTTATTTAAACACTCTGTAATATTTCCTCATAAATAATTATTGCTGAAGAACAGACTGGACGCTGTACAAGCAGGAATACCATCAAACAGATATCTAACCGACTTACCCTTTGCAAAAAGCATCGCCAACACCGGGGGCAGTTCTGCCACGTCTTCATAGACTTTAATAAGGCGTTTGATAGAGACACCCTGAGAGCCACAACGAGGAAATTTAGCGTACGGTTAACGACGGTCAATATTACCCTACAACAGTATTCCAAAGTGACTGGGACAGTGCTATTGAAAATGGTTCTATCCTACACCTGGAATTTATCAAGGATGCATTCTGTCTCTCATTCTTTTCAGCATAGTCCAGAAACATATGAACATCATGGCAGCATTGTCACCATTGGAGAAAGAACCATCACCACTCTTCCATTTACAGATGATATCTATGGCCCGCCTGGCAATAACTTGGAGAAAGAACCATCACCACCCTTCCATTTACGGATGATATCAATGGCCCGCCAGGCAATAAATATGAACCCGCCAAGCTTGTTCAAAGACTGCATGAACTTCAACACGATATGGCGTGGAAATCGGCATACAAAAGACCCAGCTACAACATCACCATCAATATTGGTATAACTGTCCATTGACAGAAGTGACAATTCTGTTACGTGAAATCCATTATCAGCCATGAAACATCCCAAAACGGAATTCCTGTCAGGGGCAGCAAAGACGACATCAGAACTGTCCAGGCTAAAACTGGCAAGGACAATGACATCCCCAACAAACACAACATGAGCTCTTGCGTGCAGTGGTATATTCCACAGTCATGTGTACACGCAAGACGTGAACCATCACAGCCGACCTCAAAAGGAGAATCCAAGCCACGGAGTGAGGTTTAATCGCAAGGTACTACACGTCAGATACACTGATCATGTCACAACTGAACAAAAGCGTCAAACCATCAAGCAGCACATCAGACTGTATGAATATCTGACAGCGAGTAGCACGTCCCAAACAGGACGCCTGTAACCAGCTGAGCTGCAGAATATGAACGTAACTTCTTCAAACAACTTATTTCATCGATGCACTAATTCCAAACTTGGTTGAATGCTTCGTGTTTCTCAAATGCGCGAATAAAAAAGCACAAACTTAAATGTCTAGCACAGAGAGAGAGAGAGAGAGAGGAGAGAGAGTCGTCAAAAACTTTCAAATGCAAGTTTGTTGTGACAATGCTGATTGTAAACCATAGGAGAACGTTAGTGACTCGGGGAGGATATTGGAGAGAGAGAGGGTTGGGGGGGGGGGGGGGGGCGAGAGAGAGAGAGAGAGAGAGAGAGAGAGAGCGAAAGGGAGAGGGGATGGGAAGTGAGGGAGGGAAGGATGCGGGAGGGGGGGGGAGGGGTCAAGAAAGAGGTTCATAAATGTATGCCCAACAAGGAACCTCACATCACGCTCATCAGCGTAAGCAGATTGTCTGCATGCTTGGATTCTGTGAGACAATCTAAGCGGGAAAAAACCCAGACCCATCACTGTCGCAACATTGAACAGGAAAGACCTGCCAATGGAATCATTCAGAATGTCAGTCATGAATGGGAGGAAGACAAAATAAGGGAACGGGGGGTGGGGAGGGGGGGGGGGGGGGGGGGGAGGGCAGAAAAAAAAGTCAATCCATCGCCACTGCCAGTTGAGAAGTTGATGGCTTTGGGAGAACTCGCCGTCCCACCCTCCTGCGCTCCCGCTATTACATTCTGCAGTATCCGCTCTCGGCCATCTCCATTTTGTTTTGGTGTTTTAGCACGTGCAACCTGGCCTTTCAGCGTGTGATCGCCTTTCGAATTAGCACGCTCCGGCCCGCTGACTTCTCACAAAGCCCGACGATTCCCCCCCCAGTCTAATTAACTCATTAATCGCCGCACGCCATAACTGTCGTCCCACCCCGCTACTGCGGACGTTTTGTCGACACAGGGGCGCGCGGGCTCGCGCTTAATCACTCCATTTCTGTCGTCTGCTTCCATCGCTCTCCAGGGGAAACAACTCGCTTCCAGCCGGAAGTGGCCACGCTAAGTTCCGGCCGAGGCTAAATCCTCCTTCTGAAAGGAAAAGAGTTGGGAGCACAGTTGAATGCCAGTCGTGCCCAAAGTTGTGGCAGATATTAAGAGAGATTATCGCCAGCTTTTGTTTTCTTCAATAAAAGACATGGTGATCGCTGGAAGTGGCTCGGAAACGACAGAAGACAAAAGAAAGAGAAGCACTAAAGGAAACACGTAAAATGATTCGTAGCGAGAAGAGGATTAACTGACAGAAAAACAGAAAGGGCGGAAGATCCAGTTGAATTAGCTCTCGCAGTTGTGCACTGATTGAGGACATGAAGGAACTACATGAAAGGTACACCCGAGACACTTCCCCAACTCCTGGCTGTGTACGCTTCACGCTGACTGTATCGCTTTAGTTAGTTCGTCGGTGAAAGAGTGAACTGGCTGAATAGTTGGTCAGTTATTAGTTGATTCCTTACTTATTAATTAATTCCTTACTTAGCACTGTATAGTTATGGGGTTTTTTTTCGTGTGTGTGTGTGTGTGTGTGTGTGTGTGAGTGTGTGTGTGTGTGTGTGTGTGTGTGTGTGTGTGTGTGTGTTGTGTGTGTGTGTGTGTGTGTGTGCGTGCGTGCGTGCGTGTGTGTGTATGTGTGTGTGTGTGTGTGTGTGTGTGTGTGTGTGTGTGTGTGTGTTGTTGTTGTTGTTGTTGTTTTGTTTGTTTTTCTTTGTTATGTTTTGTTTCGGTAAATGGATGGCTTCGTCGTTTCTTAAGTTAGTAAGTTGACTGTTGGTTATTCACCTACACCTTTTCTTATTCTGTGCACTTAAGATTTTTTTTCTCTCTATGATGGTAGGGATGAGAGGGAAGGGGGGGATTAATATTTGGCATCTTCATACGGTGAAATAATTTTCAGTTCACAATATAAAGCGAGTCAGCCCTTGAGTTGAATTGCTCTATTCAGCCCGTGTGGTCGTTGTATTGGTCGGTTTATGTGAACATCTACAGACGATAGTCGAACATCAGCATAAGGACAGAACGGGGAAGGGAGGGGAAGGAGGGTCTGGGATTCTAAGAACACACTCTCTCTCTCTCTCTCTCTCTCTCTCTCTCTCTCTCTCTCTCTCTCTCTCTCTCTCTCCTCATCGCTGGCAAAAATTGCATTTTTGTCCTGTTCTTCACGTTCAAATCCTTGATGGAAGCTCCTTACCTCATGTGACTGATCCAGTCCTGAGCAATGTCCACCTTTCTGAAGTGTATCTATTAACTAATTCATTGTTTTCTTCCTTGTTGTAATGTCGCCGAATAGTTTCAATCAATGATAATTATGATTTATTTCATAACAATAATAACAATGGCTGTTCAGCTACATTTCGAGATGTTTTGATCCACTTATCTTCTACTTGTGTTTGTATGTCCGCTAACCGTCTTGCTTGCAGAGCCCGAACAACGGCCTTTTCATCGACAGATCAGAAAAAAAAGCCGCTTTTTAATGTATTCATTTAGGGATAGTACGGAGCAGGACTGCAAGAATTTGGGGCCCCTTCCCTGTCTTCCCCTCTCTACCCTCCCTCCCCCACTCCTTCCCCTTCTCCCCCATCCCCTTCCCCTTCCCTTACCCTTACCCCCCCCCCCCCCCCCCCCCCCCCCTCCACCTATCCTTCCCTCCCTCTCTTTCTCTCTGCCCCTTCCCTGCGTTTTAGAGATCAATGTCTTAGGGTTGTGTGCTTTCCGGCCCAGCAGACTGTGGAAGCTTGTTGACATGATTTGGCAGCGAAGAAGAATGTGAACTATATCAATGATCGCCTAAGCGAAGCTTAAAGGGAAAAGGAAACGGGTATTAAGATAAGACAATGCTCTGAAATCCAGCTAAGAAAGAGGGTAATGCTCTGAAATCCACCCAAAACAGAGGGTATGGTTATAACCATTTTAATAAAATCATCTAGTAGGTTTGTTTTCACTCAATATATTTATCAAGGGATGCAAAATCAATCAGCTTAGGGAACATCTACTTGGTTGGCAATTAGTTCAAGTGACAGACTCATCTGACATGTAAATGCTGGCATCACTTTTTCCTGTCTCATCTTCTACATCACTTCAGTGGCATTACACCAACCGCTGCTCATTCTGGCCCTGGTTCACAGCCAGAGGCTGGCTCGTCCTGCCACGGCCCCGTCACCAGTTGTCCACGCAGAGCAGTCTGTGTCAAGTCATCACAGCCAGAGATTGGCTAGTCCTGCTACAGCCCGTCACCAGCGGTCCACAGAGCAGTCTGTGTCAAGTCATCACAGCCAGAGATTGGCTAGTCCTGCTACAGCCCCGTCACCAGCGGTCCACAGAGCAGTCTGTGTCAAGTCATCACAGCCAGAGATTGGCTAGTCCTGCTACAGCCCGTCACCAGCGGTCCACAGAGCAGTCTGTGTCAAGTCATCACAGCCAGAGACTGGCTAGTCCTGCTACAGCCCTGTCACCAGTTGTCCAAGCAGAGCAGTCTGTGTCAAGTCATCACAGCCAGAGACTGGCTAGTCCTGCTACAGCCCCGTCACCAGTTGTCCACGCAGAGCAGTCTGTGTCAAGTCATCACAGCCAGAGACTGGCTAGTCCTGCTACAGCCCCGTCACCAGCAGTCCACAGAGCAGTCTATGTCAAGTCATCACGAGGGAACCAATCACAAAAGACACTACACTGCTACCAGGTCACATCGGTAGTGTTCAGTGGTGCCTGTTCTGATTCAATGTACGCCACGACCCTGCCTGCTCAGTCCCCTACTGAACACAATATTTGCGTAGTAGGACAGCCAGCGTGATTGAGTTTTCCCTCCGTGAATTGACCAATATCGGCGACCCTGACAGAGCCACATCAAGGGCATAGATGTGGAGAAGTAATCAGAACTGATGTCACCATGAGAGCAGGACATGGAGGATGAAAGAATTTGAGACACTTTATATGCTGCGTGCTGAGGATGAGCATGAAGGTGACGCTATGGATTTCCATCCAGGTCTGAGACTGCATGACAGGGCTGTACTCTACACTTATCTTCATATCATATCCCAGCAGCAACCAGCCCCGAGAGATACAAACACATGCAGTGTGTCAAGGGAACGAAGCCTCTCATCGAGGGCTTTAACTGCTTTTTACGACGATTTAGAGCAGGGTAGAGAAGAGGATAATTGGCCAATTAGCATTTAGGGTGTTCCACACGCGCAGCTCTTCGAGCAGCGTGAAGTAGGTGGAAGGTGACGGGTAATTACTTGCAGGTGACAGTAATCATCGAGGGCGGGGGAAGATTCGATCATTTGTTCGATCTTTTACTAGTCAAGGGGTGACAAATTATCCACTCAGAACTCGGTGATCGGTGAAATGGTGATCGGGGCTCAGTCAGCTGAAGCTTCTTCAATGGCGGTGAACAGACCAAGTTTATGACAATTCATTTGAAGAATAGGAGTATTCTGCTTTTTCAGCTGGTATTTCTGTAAGGCACTGTGCTGGTGGTGTTGTCAGGCTGGTTTGAATGGATAATCATTGTGTGAAAGGGACGTCAGAAGTTACTGGTTTTTCGATGTCCATTTGACGAGAGGTGGTTGTTTGTTGGGCTTTTGTGTTGGAAATGTGTGTGAATGCTGGTGTGTAGAAGAACGCAGTAGAAAAGACATTCATTGTGGATGTGAACATGGTGATAGACAGACCAGCGTGGATAGGAGCATGGCCCAAGAGAGATTTTTCAGTTTAAATCCCTATGTTAATTGGACGTTGGGGAGAACGAGAGGGAAAAGCAAGTGAGAGAGAGGAGAATGAGCAGAACAAACTAGGGTTCGAGAGAACGTGGTCTGGATGACTGAGGTGGAAGCAAGATCTTTAACACAGGGAAAGGCATCAAAGACAGGCTGAGAAATGAAGACTAAGTGCAAAACCCAGAGGTGGGGAAAGAAGAAAAGAAGAAGACTTCTGCGTCGAAGAAGAGACCCCAAAGACGACGTGGTGCAAGACAAGCCAAGGCGTTATCGTTACCCAGAGTTGAGGCATTTTGCAATGACGTGCTTAAGAACTATGGTTTGGTGTACAAGTGTGCGTGTGTGTGTGTGTGTGTGTGTGTGGTGTGTGTGTGTGTGTGTGTGTGTGTGTTGTGTGTAAACCTGGTCATGTTAGAAGCTTGTTACAGTTCATTACACCGGATTAGGAAATAGTAGTCCCTCATGTTTCGATATCATTTTGTCAATTTAAAGGTAGAGTAGAAACTATCTTTCTTGTTCTCAGTCGTTTCAGAAGAGAAGTGAACTGAACACAAGACACCTTGTTCCCAGAGAGGGTGGAATGTTTGATGGATACATGAGTGCGTATATACGTGTATAAATGCTGATAACCTTGGTGTGTTGAGTCTGACTTGCACATAACACTTTTCACTCGAGCATACTATCACGATCCCTCCTCCACCCCCTCCCTCCCCTATCCTGGACACACTGTTGGACGGGAGATTTGAGCAATATTCCCCGAGGAGCAGCCATGAAGAGGATCAAACTCGACCGTGTGGTCCCAGTCTTCCCCGTTAAAGAGTCCACAACAAACTCAACTCCAGGCAGGAGACATTCAGGGCAGAAACATCCCACACAAATAAATGGCTCTGATGGAATCGAACCCACAACCTCCCTGCTGTGAATCCGTGTCGCTGTAACCATTTTGCCACGGTGGCTGGTAATGGCGGCCTTTTCAGAAGAAGTTGTTTTCGAGAAGGGTATTTGAAACAAGTTGGCGTTAAAACTGCTGCGCGCATCAACCCCCATGCGGCCCAATTAAGCACGCATGATCTTCAGAGCCAATAGTCCTTCAGCCAGCCCTCAAATCAACGGGGTCGGTGCCACTCATAGTGGCAAGTGTTATCATAGATTTTTGGAATCGTCTTCTTCTTCTTCTTCCTCGTTCGCTTCCCATTAGATGAGCAGCCCGGTGTCCTCGATGAAGGCTGCCGTCCACCGCAGCTCCTCCAGGGTGCCGTACAACTTGGCTTCCACTGCTGTCGGTGTTGGCCAGTACTTCCGTCTGGATGCTGCATGCGTCATACAGTCTTGAAGGATGTGGTCGGTTGTCATTGGTCCCTCACCACAAGGGCACTCTCCACTCTGTCCAATGCCAAATTTTGTGTGCATGTGGTGGAGCAGGTGATTGTGTCCAGTCCTCAGGCGGAAGATTTTGACCTGTTCCGTCATCCCAGCAAATGGTATTTGTCTTCTGGGTTGTGTTTGGGGTGCTGGAGGCGCACTTTATTCCTTGCTGTGCCTTGATGATTGTCTTGATTTCATCGTATGACACCCGGTTGTTGGCCTGCTTCTTCTGTGCCCGTCTTTTCCCAAAATTTTCCGTTTTTTTTTTTGTTCCCTCCAGTGTCGGTACCCTTGTATCCCCCATTTCCCCCGCTCGGCCTCGGGAAAAAGGGCTGAAGTAAGAGGGTTTCTTTTCCTTTTTGCAGGGGGAGTTTTTGGGGGCTTGGAGCATGGGAGGCGTCTGAAAACCCCACCACCTCCCCTGTTGTTCTTATGGAGTTCTGCAACTGTTGTGGCTCCCTCAGGGAGAGCGCCGCCAGTTTGGAAGTGGGGGGTATTTTCCTTTTGGGGTTTGCAATTTTCTTCTCTCCGTCTTTAAAACGGAGGAAAGTTTCCCCGCCCCACCATCCCTCGTTGTTTGGGGCAGAGCCATCTGTAAGACATGGGTCAGTTTTTGGGGGGGTACTGGTTGCAATGTACCCATGCCCAGGGCCCCCTTTTGGGGTGTTGCTGTGTTCCTCTCTTCCCACCCCAGGAATGCTGGTGACGATTTTGGGAAAAACCCTGCCTCTTCCAGAGGGGTGGGTGCATTTGCCGCTATGGTTTTGCTTCTTTTTCCCTCAAGACTGGGATTTGTCTTTTCAAGGCGCTTGACTTGAATGAAGTGCCTTTTTCAACCGGTTTGGTGGGTTGCTCATTCTGGTTCTTTGGATGGTTTTCAAGGCGTTTAAATTTTGCTGCCTATGGGATTTTTGTGCCCCCTTCTCCCCTCCAGTGACTGCACCCCCTTTGGTCTCCCCTCTTAGAATTGGGGTGGTCTCATGGCCCATTTATGACCGCTGAGTTTGGGTTTCTGGTCTTTTTGGATGGTAAAGGTTAGATTTTGCAGTGATGCTCATGCTGATGTTTTACTCAACACAGGTGGGACTTCCCCGTGTAAGCTCTTTGGTTGTTCGTCAGCCCCCAGTCATTCTGCAATTTTCCCCTCTGTCCCCCGTCTCGCTTGGCCCGCTACATTTTCTGGTGATCTGCTTTTTCCAAGTGAGCCTGCGTCAAAGGTCACCCCCAGGTGGGGTATGTGTGGGTTCCCTGCAAGCCTTGGTTTTTCAGAGTCAGCTTCGCCTTTTTTCTTGCGGGATAGGCTAGACGTGTGGGTTTTTTTTGAGTTGACAGAGAAACCACCTTGTCCGTCGTGATCTTTTTGAGCACAGTCTGGGGGCTACCTGTGCTGTAGTGGGTACTTTTTGGCACCATAGTACCGGGTCATCTGCGTAGACCCTCCTCTCCCCCCTCGGGCAGATCTCTGACGATGTCTTCTATAAGAATGAGGAACACATGGCGAAAGGACTCCTCCTTGTGGTACTCCCTGTTTCAGCACCTCTTCTTGCTCTTTGGCCCCTGAAATCTTACTCGGGCTTGGCGGTTGTGTAGGTACAGGCGTCCAGGGTACACCCCCCGACACACCACATCGCCGTAGTTTAAGCTGATTCGCCCTTTCCCGGACTTTGTCGTACGCCTTCTCCATGTCATCCAGACAGCAAGCGTGTTTTCTTCTTTTTTGGGAAAGCGTCCCTTTGCTTTGGTGATGAATGTGATCTGATCTTCTGTTGATCTGTGTTGGGGGAAGCCCCCCGTTCGGGCTCAGCAGTGATGCCCTCAAGGTGCCAGACAATTGGTTGACAAGTCTCCCCATCAGCTTTCCTAGCACTTGTAAGGGAGGGGGTCTGTAGCTGTCAGCTTCCACTTGTCCTTCCCTTTTTTGTGAATGGGGATGGTCTGCCCCCTCCAACACTGTGGTATGATTGTTTTCCCAGGGATTTAAAAAATGTTAGAAGGATGCCTTGCTCTTCACCAAGATGCAGAATCTTTTCTTTGGGTGTTTCCCGTCGGGTTCAGGTGACTTCTTCAGGTTGAGGTTTCTGCAACGCTTCCTCCACTTTTTCTCTGTGAAGCTGTGGTCAGGGATTCCTCTTGGGGCTCTTTCATAAGTTTTTTGGGGCCCTGTGCACCAGCTCTTGTTCAGGAGGGACTTCCAGATTGTGATGTTTTCATGAGTCTAAAAGGGTTCTGCTGCTTTTTTCCCAGGAGGTAATTTCCTTTTTCTTGATTGTTATTGTTACTGATTTTTGTTTCGTATGGGGGTTTAGCCGTTTCCAAGCTTGCTGCCATCCTTGCGGATTCGGTTTTTCATTTTTCTCTTGCCAACTTTTTTGCAGCTTGTGGCAGGGCAGTTTTTCTGGCAGTTATTCCTTCAGGCTATGTTGTTCTCCATGATGGGCTGCTTTTTGCTCGGTCCTGGCTTCCGTAAAGCTCTTTCCCGGTTTTTGGAGTTCCTCTGTCCAGTAAGGGTTTTTTAGTCTTTGCGTGTCTCTTGGGGTGATTCTTAGCAGCTTTCGCGGCCTTGGAACCTTTAACCATCTTGTTGAGTCCTTTCCTGATTTTTTGGCTTTGGGTATGATCTGGAGGGCCCAAAAAGAGTCCAATCCGCCTTTTTATAATTCCAGAAAGAAAAAACACTTTTCTTGAGGAGCCCGCAAGTTGAGGTTGATAGGAGTTTGGGGGGTTTGGGGCACTTCCCCCAAGCTGGTAGGGGACTGTTTCTTTTGGTTCTGACGAACAAGCATTGGTGGGGGAACGCTAGATCGGTGTTGAGTGGGATCCACGTTAAGTAGAAGGTGGGTTATCATTTCTTGGTGCGAGATGAAGATGTGGTCAATTCCCAATCCCCACCTTTTCGCCTTTTGTCCGTCCGTCATAGCCCCATCTCTCTGATTCTGTTAAAACTCCACCACCAACAGTTGTTGCTGGGATGTTCAAAGTATGTGGGGAAGATCCCCGTCTTGAGGGGAAAAGACTTGCGATCCCGAGTTGTGTTCGTTTAAAGGGCTTTTCAACCCCTTGGATCTCTGCTGTATTGGTGTTGATCTTTAGTTCTTGGGGCGATGGGAAATTTCCCACAAGACAAGCCCCCTCCTTTTTTTTCTTTCCCCACGGTCCAACTGTGGTCTGTAACCCCCCACTTGAAAGGATGGTTTACGGGCAATGTGCCTTGGCACATGCGTACCAATATTTTCTGTTGCTCCTTTCTGCCAGGGCCAGTTTCTTCTTTGCACCCCTTCTGCATTCACTGGAGAATTTGAGCATTCTGGGTGATATTGTTTGCTTAGCACCAGCAGGGGGATGAGGTCCCTTCTTCCCCGCAAAGGCATGGGAAATTTCCCGTCCCACCACCGACTGTTGGGGGGGGGGCCCCTTAGGATAGGGCCCGGTCCCGACTCCCCCGGGGGGTCTCCCAAGGTCGACGCAATCGAAATTCTTGGACTGCATGTCATGAAAACGTTTGATGCGTGGTATCGGGGGTTTTTTTTGCGCCTGTGGCCCGATACCCCGTTTCAGCTGGAGTTTTCTTTCGGGGGTTTTCCCCACCCCTTCTCATGGCCCCTCGTCCCCCCCTGTGAGCACAGGGGGGTTGTTTCTCCGGGGGGTCCCACTGGGCTAAAGGGGTTAAACGCCCTCTTGACCCCCATATGAAACCCCTTTTGGGGCCATGGGGGGTTTTTAGTGAGGACAACGTGCCACCCGTTGCCCCCCCGTCCTGCTAGGAACATCGCCAGTTGGTCCGGGGTGCTTATTCTGCCCCCGGCAAGCCTGCATTATCGCAGCTAACCCCCATATCTGGGGCCGTTCCCCTATCCGCCACCCCGGGACCCCCCGGGGTTGGGGGTGGTCGCCCCATTTGAAATTTAAAGCAGCCTGGCCCCGGGGAATCGTCTATACCCTGTGTCTGAAAATTATGATATGTGAACGTGGGAGCTTTTTTTGCCTGTTATTATGTATTTCTGCCCCCCCCTAACGGGGCGAGAACGCACCCGTGATCAAGCTTGTTCTTTCCCGAGCCTAAACAAGGAAGATAGAAAAACATTATTGAACAAAAAAAACACACCACACCAACCACACACACGCGCGCGCGCGCGCGCGCGCGCGCGCACGCAGCGCTACACACACCTCACTCACCACATCGTCTGAATCACTTTTAGTGGGGAAACTTAAACTGAAGGGAAAAAGAAGAAGAAAAGGAAAAAAAGAAGAAGGAAGAAAAAAGAAGAAGAAAAAAGAAAAGAAAAACAAAAACAACAACAAAACGACTGACTGAAACCAATTTATTGTCAGATTAACTCAAAGGGTTTTACACACCACACACACACCAAAAACACACACACACACACCACACCACACAACACACATTATCCGTTCAGTTGAGCAGAAAAAAGAGGCTCTGCATGTTGAAAAAGAAATAAAATTGTAAGACTCCTTTGCACCTCTCTTCCCTCTCCTCTCTCCTCTCCTCTCTCTCTTCTCTTCAACACAACACCACACAACCCCCACACATACACAAACCCGTCATATAATTTTCCCATTCGTATGAGCGGAAAATAAAAAAAGGCTCTGCCCCCCATTGAAAAAAAAATTAAAATCGTGAGATTTCAAATCGCGCGCTCTCTCTCTCTTCTCTCTCCTCCTCTCTTGTATTTTCGTTAAAAAAAAAAGGGCTTGCGCATAGATGGGGGTTGCACGTGCAAAAAAGTTTTTCAACATTGTCCCTGCAGGCGCCAGTATCCAACTCAACATTAGCCCCCCGCCATACTTTCCCCCCCCTCGTATCGGCGGGGCATGTTCACAGCGCTTTCATCTTGAAAAGGGTTTAAAAAGGCGAGGGGAATGGTCGGGAACAAGGGGGGGGTGGGTTTGGGGGCAAGGGTTTGTAGGGGAAAAATGGGGAGGTGGTGAGAGACCCCGGGGGGGAAGGTGGGGGTGGGGTGGGGGGGGGAAAGGGGTGGATAGCGAAAAAAAGCGGAGAAAGGGGCGTGAGCAAGAGGGAAAGGGGAGGGGTTCTGTTTTTTTGCGTGTTTTCATCACGATGTTGCCATCGGCCAAATCCCCTTTAAAACCCTTCTCTCTCTCTCTCTCCTCCTCTCTCTCTCTCTCTCTCGTTAATACAAACATTTTGGTCGTTAGGTCATGATCAGCTATGGATAAAAGCTAAATCAGAATTCATATAACAAACAAGTAGGGTAACTCTTGCTCCCATAAGAAAACCTAACGCAGAGTAACTTTTATTCAAGACACCAGCCGCCGTGGCGAAGTGGTTAACGTCGCGGACTCCCGGCTGGGAGGTCGTAGGTTCGAATCCCATCAGAAGTCATGTGGGTTTTTTCTGCCCCGACCGGCTCCTACCCAGAGTTGAGTTTGCTGCGGACTCAGTTGGGAAGACTGGGACCACACAGTCGAGTTTCATCCACTTAATGGGTGCGTTTCTGAGAGTGTTGCTCAAATTTCCTGACCAACACTGCAGGTGCCTGTATCTCTCGGGCCTGGTTGACGCCGGGATATATTATGAAAGGAAGCATAGAGTACAGCCCTGTCATGTAGTCTCAGACCGAAACGGAAATCCGTAGCATCATCTTAATCATCCTCATTCTCATCGATCAGCATTAAAAAAAAAATGTCTCAAATTCTGTGGCCCTTCATGCCCTGCTCTCATGGTGACCTCAATTTCGATGTCCTCTCCACGTATGTGACCTTGGTTTGCTTCCGTCGAGGTCACCGGTATCGGCGAGTCCATGGGGGCTGTCGTTGGACGGACGTGGTGGCGCCCTCCGGAGGGAGAGCTCACTCACGCCGGCTCCGCGACTAAGCAATTATTGTCGTCAGTAGGGGGCTTAGTAGGTGGTGTCCTGCGTATGTTAGATCAGAACAGGCGCCATTGAACACCACCGAAGTGACTCGGCAGCAGTGCAGTGTCTCCTCCGGTGGGTTGCCTCTTGACGACTTGACATTGACTGCTTCCTGTGGATTGCCGGTGCCGGGGCTGCGGCGGGGCCGACCGGGCTGTGGCTGTGGACGGGGTGTCAGAATGAGCGGTGTGGGTGCACTGCCTCTGAGGTGGCGCAGAGAGTGGGACAGCAAAAAAAAAAAAAAAAAAAAAAAAAAAAAAAAAAAAAAAAACTTTTATTCAAGACTGGCTCAGCCTTTTAAACATGAAAAAAGTCAGATAAATCGAGAGGGATTACGATGGTTCTCCTCATGCAGCTAGCGAAGAGTTTTCATATTTAAAATATATTTACTTAATTTCATGTTCCCATTTTCTTCATCTTCAAACCCCCCCCCCCCCCTTAGTTCAAATATTTGCCAAGTCATTACTGACGGAGGGGTTGTTGGCCTGCGCTTGTTTTCCCCCACTATTAGATTGTTCGTCTTTGTATTGGTCTGACTTTATTCAAGTTTAATAGGCTGAGCCAGTCTTGAATAAAAGTTACTCTGCGTTAGGTTTTCTTATGGGAACAAGAGTTACCCTACTTGTTTATTGTTTATTGTTTACGGTTCCCTGCCTCATTTCATTTCAATTTCAGAATTCATATAGTTCATTACGCAGATGATCACGTATCAACAAGTTCATATGGGCAAGCTTGGAACACCATTTTATGGTGATATCTCCTTGTTTGTTTTGTGTGCGCTGCGTTGGCACTTCTGCTAGGCGATTTTGGATGTCGAAAGCAGCATTCTTTTGGAGTAATTATTTCATCGTGAGAACACGGGTTACCCTATTTTGTTCGTCATTTAATGATATCCAGGACGTTCACAGAGTTCGGGAGGCAGCGGTCCGGCGTACTCCTCTGCACTGCTGTAAGACCTGGACCACGTACAGACGACACACCCAACAGCTGGAACGATTGCACCAGCGTGTACTGTGCTAGATCTGCAACACCATGGCAACTGACACAATGTTTAACTTCATGTTATGAAATAAAAGTGTAGACATCCAAGCACCTTGCGTCTTCTCATCAAGAGTCGGTGGGAACCATGGGCGGAGACATGTCATCCCTATAGAGTGCAGCCGGACCCCCTACAGTGCTCCTGCACTGTCAGCTGAAGCAGGGGCAGCGTGACCAAGGTAGGTCTCTCATGAGGTACAAGGACACGCTGAAGGTCAGCCTCTCAAGAGCTGCAGCATGGACACAGTCACCTAGGAAACATGAAGCTCTTGTACAGATTAAGCTACAGACACGTATGCTAGCAGACCAGAGAGACTTTGAAGTGGTACAGAGCGACTGGCTTTCTGGCAAAGAGGAGCCGGGGAGACAAGCAGGAAGCCACATTTGCAGCCGAGTATGTGTTTCGGAGACAGATATCCGCGCGCGCTCACACACACACACACACACACACACACACACAGGCGCACGCGCGTAAATAAACACATCACGTGATGCGTGCAATATTAGGTGTGTACCCATGGTAGTGGCGCAATGTTAGGTGCAGACCACGTTCTGACAAGCGCTTTGGGCTGGTCAGACATCTGCTATGTTGTTTCCGTGAGACCCTCGTCTGAGATCCTGTCATCTTAGCTATAAACTCATTGATCCATCAGCTGTTTACAATCCTGCGCAGTGTGGTCTCGTGACAGCAGATGTGGTACTATTGTGTATCCATGGTCTAGTCCGCCGCACGCAGTGATATACCTCCTTGATGAACTGAAACTGAAACTGAACCTCTACACTAGCTAGCATGAGGGCACATTCATACACATGACCTGCTTGCCTACTGGTCTGTCGCACCGACAGGAGATTCCATCACGTTAACATTATAGTGCAGCCGATCACACAGAGCCTTTTACAAGGTTGGGAAGGTGGGCGGATAGGAGGAAACCAATCCTGCAAACAAACAAACAAACAAACAAACATATAGACAAAGAACACAAAACTATTTGCGTAATATTACATGCTTTGTATTTACAACATAGTTATCTTTAGTGTGGTGTTCCAGTGACTCCCCAAAGCGAAAACAAAGGGAGAAGAAAGAGCAGAAGACAGAATCTGTTGAAGAACCACAGGATAAATCAGATTCGGCTGTGCTAAAGACTCCAGGCATTAGTTTCTTCATTTTTCAACTTCAGATTACAAAAGGTAGAGAGAAAAAAAAACGAGAAAAAAAAAAAAACGAAGCGTCTAAGTGCACCGCCAGCAACGTCCGAAAGAGTGACATGAGAAGTGTGACCCGTCTTTGAACTGTGTAGACTACAGCCTCACTACCTTGTCCCAACAGTAGACAACAGCCTCACTACATTGTCCCAACAGTAGACAACAGCCTCACTACCTTGTCCCAACAGTAGACAACAGCCTCACTACATTGTCCCAACAGTAGACCTACAGCCTCACTACATTGTCCCAACAGTAGACAACAGCCTCACTACATTGTCCCAACAGTAGACTGCAGCCTCACTACCTTGTCCCAACAGTAGACTACAGCCTCACTACATTGTCCCAACAGTAGACAACAGCCTCACTACATTGTCCCAACAGTAGACAACAGCCTCACTACATTGTCCCAACAGTAGACTGCAGATTCACTACATTGTCCCAACAGTAGACTACAGCCTCACTACATTGTCCCAACAGTAGACAACAGCCTCACTACCTTGTCCCAACAGTAGACTACAGCCTCACTACATTGTCCCAACAGTAGACAACAGCCTCACTACATTGTCCCAACAGTAGACAACAGCCTCACTACATTGTCCCAACAGTAGACTGCAGATTCACTACATTGTCCCAACAGTAGACTACAGCCTCACTACATTGTCCCAACAGTAGACAACAGCCTCACTACATTGTCCCAACAGTAGACTACAGCCTCACTACATTGTCCCAACAGTAGACAACAGCCTCACTACATTGTCCCAACAGTAGACAACAGCCTCACTACCTTGTCCCAACAGTAGACTACAGCCTCACTACATTGTCCCAACAGTAGACAACAGCCTCACTACATTGTCCCAACAGTAGACAACAGCCTCACTACATTGTCCCAACAGTAGACTGCAGATTCACTACATTGTCCCAACAGTAGACTACAGCCTCACTACATTGTCCCAACAGTAGACAACAGCCTCACTACATTGTCCCAACAGTAGACTACAGCCTCACTACATTGTCCCAACAGTAGACAACAGCCTCACTACATTGTCCCAACAGTAGACAACAGCCTCACTACCTTGTCCCAACAGTAGACAACAGCCTCACTACCTTGTCCCAACAGTAGACAACAGCCTCACTACCTTGTCCCAACAGTAGACTGCAGCCTCACTACCTTGTCCCAACAGTAGACTGCAGCCTCACTACCTTGTCCCAACAGTAGACTGCAGCCTCACTACCTTGTCCCAACAGTAGACAACAGCCTCACTACCTTGTCCCAATAGTAGACTACAGCCTCACTACATTGTCCCAACAGTAGACAACAGCCTCACTACCTTGTCCCAACAGTAGACTACAGCCTCACTACCTTGTCCCAACAGCAGAAAACAAAACCACAAACAAAATCACAACCAAAAAGACGGCATGTTTGTAAATTGTAAGGAGAAAGAAAACAATTTTTTTAAAATTTAAAAAAAATCCTCAACGAAGACACAGAAGCAGAAGAAAAAGCTGAAGAGCACATCAAACAAACAAACAAACAAAAAAAGGCAAAGTCAAAGACAAATCACAACAGAATGATATTCAAGGAGAAAGAATCCCCGGTCCCCGGCAAAACGTAAAACCTCAACCATAATGAAGCAATGCGTCACGCAATAGCAGAGAGAGAAAGAAAATCTGGAAGACGACAGTTAACAAACAAACAAAAAAATGGGGAGTCTAAAACAGTGGCCAAAAGGGGGAAATGACCAACACAGAATAATAACAGTGGCCAAAAGGGGGAAATGACCAACACAGAATAATAACAGTGGCCAAAAGGGGGAAATGACCAACACAGAATAATAACAGTGGCCAAAAGGGGGAAATGACCAACACAGAATAATAACAGTGGCCAAAAGGGGAAATGACCAACACAGAATAATAACAGTGGCCAAAAGGGGGAAATGACCAACACAGAATAATAACAGTGGCCAAAAGGGGGAAATGACCAACACAGAATAATAACAGTGGCCAAAAGGGGGAAATGACCAACACAGAATAATAACAGTGGCCAAAAGGGGGAAATGACCAACACAGAATAATAACAGTGGCCAAAAGGGGGAAATGACCAACACAGAATAATAACAGTGGCCAAAAGGGGGAAATGACCAACACAGAATAATAACAGTGGCCAAAAGGGGGAAATGACCAACACAGAATA
>CM031603.1:56276564-56284064 GCA_018398815.1 Conus ventricosus
CAGTGCTTCTCTGGGTCCTCCCCAGCACCTTCGGGTGTTTCTTTTTCTTCTTCATATATATATATATATATATATATATATATATATATATATATATGTATGTATGTATGAGATACAAGTCAGAATCATTGCCTTTTTTCATATCAGCAATTTCAACAATGCCTCGTAATTTGCCTACTGTCTAATGGCATAATAACTGGTAGAAATACATAAATCTAATGTTAGGGAATCGAGCACTTGGTAACACGAATTCAAAGTCAACATCAGTGTTCAGGTGATAGGTCTGTCCATAATACGACACAAATTAGGGACACATTGGAAAAAAAAAAAACCATCAAACAAACTAATATTTCAGAATTCATTTTCTTTCACTGTAGACATGCTTACAATCAAAACTCACTACAAGTCTGATATTAGCCATGGAAATGCTGCTTTTTTAATATTTTCCGTCTACTTTAATTCGTTAGTTTAAAAAAAAAAATGAAAGAACGAAAGCAAAAAGACAGAAACTGCTGAGTGCTGCCGTTGTTTCCTAGGCATAGTTTCTAGATGTTCGGACCTCACATGTGCTGTTAGATTGTAGGGCAGTTGTTGTATCTGTCCAAGTTAACAGGCATACTAAAAACCGTTACAGGTTGGTTGGCTGGTTTTTTTGTTTGTTTGTTTGGTGTGTTTTTCTCATCTCTTTGCTAAATAGAAACAGATCCCCAAAATTACTTCTGTCTTCATCCCCCCCCCCCCCTCCTCCCCCAACCCCCAATTCTCCCACCCCCTGCCTCCTTCGTGTTGTCTCCGCTCTTGCCCTGCCGGACGAAGCGATCCATCTTTGTTTTACAAAGTGCACAGTAGACCTTACAACCGTTCCGGTTGTCCTGAGTTGTTAATTTCAATACGACGAAGAAGACGGACGGAGGTCTGTCGAAAGCTCCAAGCAAGTGCTATTCCCAGCTGAGTGACCTGTCTAAATCCGGTAGTCATGATTTCAATATAGTTAGCAGTACGCTTCTTAGTTAAAGCTCTTCCAAAGCTCTCAACAAGCGGGTGTGTTTGAATATTGTTTTGTTTTACATCTCCCCATCTTATTCTTTCTTCTTCTTTTTTTCTCCATAGAATTTGCATTGTATTTTCAACATTATAAATGCTAGGACTCGGCACCAAGTGAGACATAAACACTATAAAGCAGACTCAGCAAATCTCTTCAGTTGTTTTCCTCCAGATGTTTGTTTGTTTGTTTGTTTAACGAGAGATAACGTATGTCATCTTGGATGATCGCAGGATCGAGGATGACTGTTTGTAGCTGATAATTCAACAGTTGAAAGTGAATGAGTCTTTTGACCAGAATTTGTATCAGTTTTACTTGTGCATTCTTGTTTTCTCGTTTTTACTGGATTTGAGGTCCTGAGAATGGCTTGTGCAGTCGGCTAGGCTATAAACAACAGTAAATGAATCTTTAATGAATTGTAATATTGTTGTAGTTTTTTTGTTGTTGTTGTTGATATTGTTGTTGTTGTTATTTCGTTCTAGTGGATATGACTTATAATTCATTACCATGTCGCTGCAGCGGAATTTAACAAAACGGAGAGAGAGAGAGAGAGAGAGAGAGAGAGAGAGAGAGAGAGGAGAGGGAGGGAAGGAGGGAGGAGTTAACGAACAAAAGGAAACAACACTGATCCTCAAATAAATAGATTTAATTCACTTAACACAAACTGGAGACCAAAATCACGTAGCAGTCATTGCGACCTTGCCGTTGTGGGCGTATCTTTTAGTATGCAACGGAATTGTTTTATTTTGTTTGGTTGCTGGTTATTTGTTTGTTTGTTTGTTTATTTGTCTGTTGTTGTTTTTTTTTCTTCTTCAATTCGAAGTGTATCTTCCCTCTATCACCCAGTCCAACTCCATTTCTCCATCCCTCCATCCTTTCCTCCAGTTGGTGGGTCAGCTGTGAAAGAGTGCACAGGGGTCATCTGTGCCACGATAACTTTGATGATGATGATGGTGATGATGATGATGATGGTGATGGTGATGATGATGATGGTGATGATAGTGATGATGATGATGATGATGGTGATGATGGTGATGATGATGATAATGATGATGATGATGATGATGATGATGGTGATGATGATGATAATGATGATGATGATGATGATGGTGATGATGATGATGGTGATGATGATGATAATGATGATGATGATGATGATGATGATGATAATGATTATGATGATGGTGATGATAGTGATGATGATGATGGTGGTGATGATGATGGTGATGATGATGATGGTGATGATGATGATGATGACGATGGTGATGATGGTGATGATGATGATGATAGTGATGGTGGTGGTGATGATGATGATGATGATGATGATGATGGTGATGGTGTTGATGATGATGACGATGATGATGATGATGATGATGACGATGGTGGTGGTGATGATGACGATGATGATGATGATGATGATGATGATGATGATGATGATGACGATGACAATGAATTATGATGATGATGATGATGATGATGATGATTATGGTAATGGTGATGGTGATGATGATAGTAGTGATGATGGTGACGATAATGACTGAAGTTGTAGCAGCAGTGATAATAATGAAACAAAACAATCAGAAGAAGAAGAAGAAGAAAAAAATGAGACTAAAACAGACATTAGACCTTCATTTAATATTACCTTTATTTTGTGGAGTTTCACTGTCACATTACGCTTTCCTTTGCTCGCCGACTCGTGCCATCCAAAGAGCATTCTCTGAAAAGATATTCGCGCTTTTTTTTATAATAATGTACTGAAAAACATGTCGTTAGAAGAAACAGGAAGAAAAATTATTATTATTATTATTATTATTATTATTATTATTATTATTGTTATTATTATTATTTAGTGTTTAGTTATAAAGACTTCACTTGTCATCTTTTAGGTTGGATCTGTGCTGGAAAGCATCGACCTTTCTCTATATAGGCCTACTAAGAGAGAGAGAAGAGAGAGAGAGAGAGAGAGAGAGAGAGAGAGAGAGAGAGAGATTGATTCTCGAAGGATCAGTTGCTGAACTATCAACAACAAGACCGGACACGATTGAAATCACTTTGATATGACAATGTTTCTGCACAATTTTTTCAATGAAAGCGTGAAAATTTGCATCAGTCTGTATGTATCACGAATTGGCCTACAGTGTTTTGGATCCCTTCCGCCCTCCCTCGCATTTCCTCTACCCCGTCCCCACCCCTTACCCCTTCCCAAAACAGTCACTTTCTTTTTTTTTCTTTTTCTTTTTTTCTTTTTTTAGTGTTTCGTTTGAACTGCAAATGAAAACAGCCGATGATAGCATGATCTTTTCTGACCAAGCGGATGTAGTTAAGTTTGCAGGCGTACATTTATTATTCAAGCAAAAATAAGTGTGTGTGTGTGGGGGGGGGGGGGGGGGGGGGGGGGGGGGGGGGGGGGGGGGGGGGGACACCCAGTCTATTGATTCAGCTCCTATTCGTTTATTGAACATGTTAAAAGTTGAAAGTTCCCACAGCCTATCGGAGGTAGGGGTCAAAAGTTCATCGTGTGCAAGGCCCAGTTTGATGGGGTAATGCACATTCCATTCTTCTCCTTTGGCCGCTTTATCCTTCCCTGAGCTGAATCAGACTCCCATTTACTCCTTGGTGGACAGATAGGATTTTCAAGCTGGAAAAAAAAATCTGACTTCACGAGTGAAATAAACTCACAACCGTCAGCTCCATAGACGAACGCTGTAACCGTTTGGCCACTGGACCCCAATTTCCCTTCACAATTCCATTCAATCTCCGTTGGGAACTAGTGATTTTTTTTCTATGGAGGGCTAGTACTCAGTTTTCAACATCTTCTGTTATTATGTACCACTACAACTTTTTAATTTTTTTTTATGTTCCTGGTACACCATATATTGAAACGTCGTGTTATAGGTTTTGTGTTGTTTTATTTTGTGTTGTTTTGTTTTGAATATTTTTAGTCGTTGTCTGTCACTCTGACAGATGCTCCGACAAAGGACGAATGTGTCCCATGAGAGTAAAAAAAAAAATTCAATCATATATATATGCATCATTCGGAGGACATGACCATTTATGGGGGAAGGAGTGTATGTGTGTGTGTGTGCGTTGTGTCTCCAGTGGGACGGGAGGGTGCGGGATGGGGCAGCAAGTGGGGAGAGGTGGGTGGTCAAGGGACTAATGACGGTATGTAATCCAAAAAAAATCATACTCTCTTGCCCTTACATGTCTTTATTTTATTGGTATTGAAGTTGAAGCAGACTTCAAACACTCAGTACGTAAATTAGAGACTACATTGTTTAAACTTTGTATTCGTCTTTTGTATTCGTCTTTTGTATTGGTCTTTTGCATTTATTTCATCTCCGACTCTTTCATTCACAAGTTTCATGTGTGGAGCCACTCGATTTGCCAAGGGTCTATATCCCTCTTCCATTGGTGGAGAGTGGGAATGCCGGGAACTCTCCCTACCAATCACAGCACGTTACTATTTTTGGTACATGGAAACAAAAATGGCTGAACATAATTCGGAAAGAATTCTTCTTTGGCCTCATGCGCTTTAAGACAGCATTTACCTCGTTCAAATCGAAGATAACGTGGATTTTAAAAGAAGATTTGCGTGCACTTCCCCTTCGTTTTTTCATGTCTGTTTCTTTTATTTACGAACATTATTGTAGGCCTATATGTCGGGCAACGTCATCCGTCTAATTCTGCTCACTTGCTTCCGATTGGATGGTTGAGATCTCGGCAGTCACATGTGTACAGCGACCAGGGACCACTTTGATTTTGACAGGATAACAAACAATCCTGTAGAACAAGGCTCTGCGATACATGAAAGCGTACGTGAGATATCACATCAGTTTGTATTCAATAAACTCTGTCCTGCGGACTGGAATTTAGTGGAACTACCAGCTTTCAGTATGGGAAAATAATACAAATAAACGATTATAGGATAGTGACTTGTATGTTTGATGTCTGGTGGATGTTTCTGGGCATGTCCTGACGTGTACATTTTTAGTAGTGTGAACACTGAACGATCGGAAGCAGTTCTCAGTTGGTCTGCAAATCGTCTAACGTTTCAGTTTTGTATGATTTCAGGCATAAGCATCCTATACTGTCTTGTTTTTGTTTGTGTGTTGGCTTGTTTTGTACCTTATCCCTGCAACAGGAGACAGAGATAAAGAGAGAGGAGAGAGAGAGAGGAGGGGGGGGGGGGGGGGGGGGGGGGGAGGGGGGAGGGAGGGAGGCGTAAGATTTAAAAACAGCAGTAAAAAAGAGAGAAAAATAAAACAACACAAAAACAAAACAAATATCTCCATTGAGAGCGGTTTTCTTCGGTTTTCCAAAGGGAATGTATGTGAACGCATCTGAGAGCGCGAGCGCGCGCTCGCGTGTGTGTGTGGTGTGTGTGTGGGGGGGTGTGTGTGTGTGTGTGTGTGTGTGTGTGTGTGTATTTTGTAACCGATTTCATCGTGTGAAATTCGGATTAATTTCTGAAGAATATATATATATATATATATATATATATATAATATATATATATATATATATGTGTGTGTGTGTGGTGTGTGTGTGTGTGTGTGTGTGTGTGTACGTAGATTTAGATATTTAGAGAAAAATAGACATATATATATATATATATATATATAATATATATATATATATAATATATATATATATATATATATTAGTTATAGTTATTTTTTGCTTACATGCTTTTTTTTTCTTGACCACTTAACAGTGCATTTGTTTTCAGCATTTGTTGTCGAGGACAACGCTCTCGTTGCTACAGTACACACTTAATTGTCCGAAGTGTTCTCTCTCACCTATTGATCGTATGATGAACGCGTGCATTCAGCTAGCCCAACACTGAAGGTCTTGTGGAGGGAGCGGAGAAAAAAAAAAAAAATCCAACGATCTTTTAGACTAGTGTTGAATTGATGCACTGTCCGGGAACTCCTGTTTGTGGCACAAGACATTGTATACAAAGCAAAAAGTCTCAGCAATTACGTTAAGTAATGGGAAAAAAAGGACTAAAAAATCTTGGGCTCTTCTCGGAAATTTGTATCGGTGTGTGTGTGTGTGTGTGTGTGTTGTGTGTGTGATGGGGGGGGGGGGGGGGTCACTCACGTACACAGTAGCTTTTTTTCTCTTAAATAAATCAATGTGTAATTCACATCTGCCTTGTTTTTAGGTGCTGTTTGTATGAATTTAGCTAAATTTAAAGAATGGACGATTTTGCCCTCTTAAATCGAGGATCCTTTTTTTTTTTTAAGTGTGACATGGAGATGGTCACTGTAGACAGATTCTGTAGACTCTTAAAAACGATTACTTTGAACAACAACAACAACAGAGAAAGAAGAAGAAAGAACAGGAAAAAAGAAAAGAAAAGAAAGAAAGAAAAGAAACCGCTTTTGCCTGGAACAAAATCTAGGTTACATCGTAATGTTAATCAAATACTGGCACATAAAACATCAGTAACAGTTGCGACTATTAGTTTCCATGTCATGTTCGTTCCAAGTTTGACTGCTCCATGTGTAAAGAAATCACATTTTGGACACGCTTTCCTGCACACACTGAACTTGAAGGCACAACACAACATAGAGAGCGATTTAGTCATATATATTACGATTCCTGTCGTTTGTCAAATCACAACTCGCTGACCCAGTTTCGTTTGTACGTTTTTTGTTTTGGTTCGTTGTTGTTTTTTTTACGTTTGGGGGTTTTTTTTTCGCCTTGTTTTTCTTGTTGTTTGTTTTGTTTTCAGTAGCAACCGAAGAATAGACACTGGTGTAAACTCTGTGACTGGAATCGCAAGCAAGACCCAATGTTAGTAGCTCCTGGCTGTTTACCCGTGCTGGAATCGGTGAAATCGTGGGCACATAGGCATTATTGCGCTGCGCTTTTTATGATTAGGCATAAACTCCAGACTTCCGCTTTAATTGTGTGTTTCACTCACTTGGGTGACGTCACAACGGTGAGGTCAGCGTAGGACAAGGCTAGTGTACCGATCTGGTTAGTTGTCTTTACAATGTTTCATTATATGTAATTGCTGTATCATTTAAACAAGAAAAAAAAATTACACGTTATGAATGTAGGATCTTTCACATACTTCGCATTTTTCGAACTGCTGGTTCTCAGTATGAATGCTCACGTGACCTTTTTCTGATGGCTGTATTATAATGTTTTCCATTCACTTCTCTTCAAACACACACACACAATTATAGCGCCTATTCTCTAATAATTAGAGCCCTAATCATTAGAGAATAGGCGCTATAAAAATAAACATTATATATATATATTATTATAAACAAAGCTTGTTATTATGTCTTAGATTGAAGAACTAGGGGGAGATACGCATACATATCTGCAGTGGTAGATGATTGCCCAACTAACAGTATGTGCTTGAGTGGGTGAATGGGGAAAAATAAAATAAAATAAAAGCTTCTCAAAATGAGCCTTCAGCAAGCTTATATTCTCCA
>CM031603.1:56291564-56299064 GCA_018398815.1 Conus ventricosus
TGACGACCTGTCCCACAAGGTCAAGGACAATAACAACGAGGTCAAAGACTGACCTCGGGCGGAAGCGGCAATAGCGAGGAGGAGGAGGTGGAGGAGGAGGGGAGGTCAGTGCGTCGGCAACGACGGGGTGGGGCAGAGAAGCACGTGCAGAAGCAGAAACGTCATCGCACGCGCTTCACCCCTGCGCAGTTGAACGAGCGGAGCGCAGCTTCGCCAAGACCCCCACTACCCCGACATCTTCATGAGGGAGGAGTTGGCCCTGCGCATCGCCTCACCGAGTCCCGCGTACAGGTAGGTCCTGTAAAGAACTGAGTGCAGGGGCGGAGCAGGAAAGCGGAGGAGGCGGATGGAAAGAAGAGCGATATGGAGGGGCTACCCCTACTTTGGCTTGAGGACAACGTAGTTTTTAAGAGCGGCGAGATCGGAAGATATTTTACTTTTAGGGAAGAAGGAAAGGAAGGGAGGGAGGGGTGGGGGGGGGGGGGGGGGGGGGGGGGGGGGGGGGAGGGGGGGACTGAGTAAAATATCACTGCAGTCTTCCAGTTTTTTGTTGTTTTTTTAAATACCAGCACAGAGGTGAGAGGGGTTAAGGGTTGTGTGTGGGGTAATTTTTTTTCAAATTTTCATAAAAGCGAGGGGATGGGTGGAGTGGGTGTCCAACTTTGTTTTACCTCCAAATTCGGACAATTAGCCAAACATTACATAATTATTGGGTTATGGTCAGCGGGGAACGGCCGTTGTCTGGTCTCGTTCTCTTCAAAAGTCATTTTGCCACATTCAAACGCTTAACATCCTTCTTAACCAAAGGGTTGACCACCTAAGACGGCTGACCTTTCCATCTAGAGCTGATGCAGATCTCTCCATTCCGCATTCTGCCTCTTCGGAGGCCCAGCTACGACGTCTGGGTCGACTTTCTTCTTCTTTGACGACTCACTTGCTCAAAATCTTTTGAAAAGTAAAAAAAAAAAAAAAAAAAAAATTTTCGTGGTTGTAATGTTTCTCTGGTGGATATCTGGCATAAAAGCGTGAATCCTTGATTAAAACGATGGGCTTTTTTTTTTTAACGTGTTCAAGCAATCTCTCGTTCTCGTGTTTCTAATAGAATTGTCTGGCATAAAAGCGTGAATTCCTGATTAATATGATGGACTTTTGCCGCTGTTCAAGCGTTCTGTCATTCTTGTGTTTCAGAATTACCGTATTCACTGTTCGTGGCAGATTTAATTAAAATTTGGTTAAAATAGGTCGTCTGTCAGGTGGGATTCTGGTGAAATCTGTATTATGTGCATGCATTTTAGGTTTTTTTTTCTTCCCAACATAGACATGTAGAAGTTCTATATAACGTGATTCATCTGAAACACCACTATCCTATTACATGCCAGTTCAATTCAGTTCGTGTTGCTTATGGTCCTTCACTTCATGTTGCCTAGAGTCCAGCCGACGCAAAGGGCCATGTTAGGGCTGTCAGCCAGTTGAAGTAAACTCTCATTAGATACCAGACACGTAAAATCTGATGAAACGTTTGGTTCGTACATTATGCTCCTAAACTTGCTCAACGTTTAAAGTAGACTGTCATACCTGAACTTGATGAACTACAAAATTGTGCACGAGTCTTATAACATACTACCACTGTGTTTTGACACCGGATCTATCAATCAAAATTATCCGTCATGTTTAGATATCGAACACGTGACCAAATTAAAAATGTGTGTAATAAAGTGATTCTTCTAAACGGCCACCATCATATTTAGATGCTGGTCACATAAATCACACCAACATGTTTTGTAGTAACATGATTCTATTATAGCATTACCATCATGTTTAGATATCGGACACAGGAATCCAATCAAATATATGTGATTATTAGGTGATTCTTCTAAAACCTTACTATCGTATCTAAATACCGGAAACAATGATAACCTTACTATCGTATCTAAATACCGGAAACTGTAATTAAATTAATGTATGTAATTACGTTTTTCATCGAAAGATGCGCCCTCATCTTTCCTCTTCCGTCGTCCACTTCTTTTGAAATCAAGCCATGTGTGTATAGTGGTGGGTCCTACTGAAACAACTTGATTTTGTTTTTTAAAACAGATAACACATTAAACTGTAAACGTATTTTTAAAGGTGGCTGTTTAATGAATGATTAATTTGTAGATTTAAAAACAAATCGGTTCTTCTAATCAAATAGCATTTTCTTATGTTAACAATGCCACAACATAATGCAGTCGCTCTTTTTTGTTGTTGTTTGAACTAAGTGCATATCATTTACACATTTCAGTTGTACTCTCTCTCTCTCTCTCTCTCTCTCCCCTCTCTCTCTCTCCTCTCCTCTCCTCTCGTCTCTCTCTCTCTCTCTCCTCTCTCTCTCACATTTCGTGTATGATTATCTAATATTTCCACGCTATTTTTAAACCTTTTATACATCTATTTATTCGTTGTTTATTTATTTGTTTGCTTGTGTATTTATTTATCCATGTGTTGCATCATATGTTATGTCATAGTTCATTTGACAAATAGAAATGTGACTATGTACAATGTGGAAGTGAGGGGATGTTGCAATATGTGTGTGTGTTTGTGTCTCTCTCTCTCTGTCTATCGGTCTCTCTCTCTCTCTCTCTCTCCTCTCTCTCCTCCTCTCTCCTCTCTTTTCTCTCTCTCTCTCTCTCTCTCTCTGAATCTTTGTTTATGTACGTGACCGTGTTACATTCATTTGCAAGATAAACTTTAAAACCTTTAAAGCTTTTACACTGGCTGACAGGTCCACATTCGTTCAATGTGTTAGATAACGCTTTTTCCGTGGAGAAAAAAAAACACACACACACAAAAACCTGCACAAAAAGTCCAACAAAAGGAGGAGGAAATGAAAAACAAAACAAAACAAAACAAAAAAGAGAGGAAAAAAAAAAAAAAAAAGAGCAAGCGGTCCGTTCCCCCACTCGCTACCTCTCCCCTCCCTCCATCCCACCGACCCTCACCTCCACACTCCTTCTTTCTCTCCGTCCCTCCCCACCCCCCCTCTACCTCACCCCCGCCCCCTTTGCCTTCCAAACAACACAGACGACCCGATGGCTTCAAAGAGGACAAACACTCCGAAAAAACACGAAACAGCAGCACAAAAAGCCGCTATACGTAGCGACTTGTATAAAGGTTAGCGACTTGCGTACATAGCTAGAAAGAAAAAAAAAGAAAGAAATGTTTGTTTTGCAATCTACGACTGTTGAACTTCATGTGTGCCTGTGGATAAAGGAGATGGAGGAGGGGTTTTCCCCTTCACTTAAATGTTCTAGCACTGCCCAGGTGAGAAAATGTCAAAGTCTGCCCCCCATCCCCGCCTGTAGCCCCCCCCCCCCCCCCCCCCCCCCCTTTCTCTCTCTCTCCTCTCCTCTCTCTCTCTCTCTCTCTCCTCTCTCTCTCTCTCTGTCGCCACATGAAAGGTGGAATGGGCCACCGCAACGCTCAGAGAGTGCCAGACCCATTTGTCACGCGGGCTTGTACACACACACACACACACACACACACACACACACACACACACACACATACACTCTACATCCACGTCCCCCCCCCCCCCCCCACACACACACACCACACGCACACACACAACACACACACTAAACCCCCCCCCCCCCCCCCCCCCCCCCACACACACACACACACACAACCCCCACCCCCACCCGGCACCCTCCACCCACCCACCCACCCGCCTCACACACACACATACACGCACAGTCCCAGGTCCACCCCCCCCCCCCCCCCCCCCCCCCCCCCCCCCCCCACCAAGCCGGGGTTAGGACCCCCGCGCCAAAAAGATTTAATTAACTACGTTTGCTTGGAACCAAGGTGGAAGAGGAAGTTGTACGGAAGACGCATTACTAGAGAAAACACAGGGTCCGGGAGAGCAACGAGTCACATAGTAGCCGACCTGCCGGCGGCTCAGCTGCGAACAAGGTGTCCCCGGCTGGTGGGAAATTAACCTCACTTAGCGGCCATTGCTCTGGGTCAACAGGGCTACCTACGGGCGGCCGCCTGTATGGGCAATAGTGGTCAGAACAAGAACAAGAACAAGAAGAACAAGAACATATTTTATTGCCATATGAAAACCAGAGGTTTTGTGGGGCACAGATGATCAAGTTCAGACATTCAGCTAAACTAAACTAATCCCAGCGTTGTCACATCTTGCAACATAACATCATTAGTAGCAGAAAGAAAAGCACAGTGTGTATCAGAGTCTGATTAAATTTTCTGTCTCCGAAGAGAAAAACACAACAGGATATACTGGGCAAGTACAGGTTGGAAGCAGTCCAATAACATAAGCTCCGAGGGTTTTGTCATGTTAGTCTGTGGTGGAAAATCAGTTTTTTATGATCCTCGTCATCAGGTCATAACGTTGTTGGTCAAATAATTTGCAGTCATCGAGAAAATGTGGTTCGTCCTCAACGACGTGGCATGTCGTGCATAATCTGTTTTCTCTGTCAGTGTTGGTATAACGGCCCCTCTCAATTTGGAGGTCATGGGCACTTATTCGTAATCTAGTTAGTGCTCGTCTGCAATCTGTGTCAGTGTGTTGCTCCAAATAAGCCGCCTGTTTGTATTCGGTAGTAACTGTGGCATAAAATTTGAGCTTGGATGTGCTTTCATTCTTTTGTTTCTTCCAAAACTCGATATAAAACGTTTCCAGCTTCGCATTGATCAGAAACTTCAGGCGAGTCACACTAAATGTACCCTGTTTTCCCAGACATGCTGTAATCCTATCGTTGACAAGGTTTGTCGTATAAACTTCGTCCATTTGCTTTCTTCGGTGCCTTGAGAGATCATTGACTGATAAATCTGTTGTTGGTAAGAGTCTTGGTCTGACTCTAATATGTGTATCCAGAAATGCGATAGTCTGGGTTATCACTTTAAAAGTAATCGGAATCTCCCCAGTTCGCCCAAAACCGGTAATGTCATTGCTTTTCTATGAACTCTTAATAATTGCCTGCAGAATTTAATGTGTGCAGTTTCATGTGGGAATTTTGTTTGCAAGACAGGTTTTGAACAAATGCTGCATTTTCTTTTCTTGACATATTTCATCTTTGTATTGGTAAGAGGATGGGAACCACACCTCCGACCCATATGTGAAGATGGAGAGACTAACGAGTCAAATAGGGTTGTAACTGTTCTCATATTTACATTTTGACCATGAAACGTTCTCTTCAAGGTATGTGCGGCTTTATTCCCCTGTCTTGCTAAGTGTTCTTGGGCTTCTGTAAAATGTCCGATTTTATGGAAAATGACTCCAAGATATTTATATTGATCTACTGTTTCAATTATGTTTTCACCGCAATTGAAGAATAGTGGTACCTTTGGATCTGATTTGGTGAATACAACGACCTTTGTTTTCTCTGTGTTGATTTTCATTCCCCAGTCTAAACAGTAGTTGTGTAACTGGTTTAATTTACGCTGAAGTCCCTGTTTTGAAGTCGAGAGGATAGCTAAATCATCTGCATACAAAAGACACGGAATTTCGACTTGTTTTAGATCGGAAATTCTTGGGGAATCATAGTCCTCTGAGATATCCGACAATGTCATTTATGAATATGTTGAATAAGGTTGGGCTAAGGGTATTACCTTGGAGGACACCTTTTTGTATTAATATTTCCTTAGTGAAACCAGATTGGCTTCTTGTACAAAACCGTAGCCCCGTTGTACATGTCCTGTATGATTTGGTAGCATTTACCTGTTATTCCCGCTTGCATCATTTTCATCAGTAGGGCTTCGTGCCATATATGATCAAATGCTTTGCTTAAGTCAACAAAACAGCAGTAAAAGCCTTTAGTTCTGTCTTTTAGTACCTTATCAACTAGTTTTGACAATATGAATATTTGATCAGGTCCGTGACCCCTTTCTGAACCCTGCTTGCTCCTTTGCCAAAAGGTGGTTTGCCTCAAGATAATTCATTATCCTTTCATTTATTATGTTGCAAAACACTTTTCCCAGCGAACTATTCAAAGTTATGTCTCTGTAATTGTTGGGGTTGGACTGGCCGCCTGACTTATAGACTGGGACTGTGATTCCTGTTTTCCAGAGGTCCGGGTATTTTTCTGATTTTAAGATTAAGTTAAACGCGTTCTTTCAGAAGAGGAGCGATTTCAGGTAACATTGCTTTAAGCATTCGTTTCTGATGCCATCTTTGCCTGGGATTTTTTATTTTTCAGCTTCTGACCGCGTTCCTTACCTCCGTTTCTAATATTTTATAATCTAACTCTGAATTCCCAGAAGGACGATTCTGTCAGTGTTTGGGTACGGGCACTCGATGGTCGCTTCTCCGGGCCATTAGAAAGGGAGGTGAGGGGAAGGGGGAGGAGGAGGGGGAGGGGGTAATGAAGGGGAGTGGAGGAGAGGGAGGGGAGGGAGAAAGGGGGGAGAGAAAGGGTGGGGGGGTGGGGTGGGGTGGGGTGGGGTAGGGCAATAGACCGACATCGGCGCGAGTCCAAGTCTGAAAGTCTAAAATGCGCACGCTGCTGATTGTTTACTTCCGACGTGAAAGAAAATGACTGGATCATTTTATTTTTCATGACAATACTTAGCCTTTTTCTTTTTTTCTATTCTTTTTTTCCCTTTTTTTAATTTTTTTTCTTCATTAACGTTGACAACTGCAATTCCGCCGGATGTGCTTATTGTTGTAATTTTTTTCTTCACTGCCCTATACCATAAGCTATTGCTTGTTGCTGCTCCAGTTTAATAATTTGTTGATGTACACATCATTGATCAACCAAGAAAAAAAAAGTCATAAAAAGATCATACATGCGAGTATACTAGCATCATAAGCGAATGAGAGCTGTGTTCCCCGTGTTTTCCTTATATAAGGCCGTTCTTATTTGAACGAACTTTTACATCGGGGACCCGAATTGTTCGTCTAGTTCACACTCGCAGCGATCTTGGCTACGTTCTTAAGCGTGCACGATCTTTTCATTCCCGATCCAAAATCAGTGAGGTTTGCCCAACCTCGGCGAATCGAGGTTCACGCGATGGGGGGAAAAAAAAAAGAGGATCGTCGAGATTTTTTGAAATTGTTTGGGTCAAGGCAAAAGGAATTAACCGTAGGAAAGCTATCCTAAAGCCTAATGGATGTCGGTTCGTAACAACGCCTCTGTGATGTAAATCAGTTTGTGGTTATTTGACCTAAATTTTCATTCGCGATCCGTAATATTGAAAACAAAAATTGACCCGGTTCCACTGAAATAGTCACATTTGAAATGCATGCTTTGGTAACAAACAAGTGACATTTCGGACAAAGAGAATGCACAAATTGATTTCACAGCCTATTCAAAACAGTTTTTTAGTGAAAAAAAAAATTGATCCGGTTCGGCTGAAATGTATAGATTTACAATGCTTTGGAAACGAACAAGTGAAATTTCGAACAAAGAGAATGCAAAACTTGATTTCACAGCCTGTTCAAAACAGATTTGAGTTCAGAAGGCATAATAATGCATCTCAGTTGAACACCAGCCAGTAGTA
>CM031603.1:56302871-56320240 GCA_018398815.1 Conus ventricosus
CCAAAAAAATAGCCTAAACCGGGCTCCCGGGAGCCATTGTTGGGCACCCCCCTGGGGGTCGGTGAGGAGAGCCGCAGGATCGTCTTGCATGGTGTGGCGAAGGTGATGCTGCCGTCGTTGTGGTGCTGGTGGTAGACAAACTGAGCGTCCTCCTCTCTCTCTCTCTTCTGCTGCCAGACTGCTAGGGCACCGGCCACCCCACCACACACGCGCACAGACGCACCAGCACATACACCACCACTTGCCAATGATCAAGCCGCATTTTGTCCCGCTTTTTTTTCTTCTTCTTTCAGCCCCTTTCTCTCTCTCTCTCTTTCTCTCTCTCACTCTCTCTCTCTCTCGTTCTTGTCATCTTTGCTTCCACAGCCCCCAGCACGCGCCCGCTGCGCTTTGATTGGCTGATCAGTTTCCATTACGGCAGTCTCTAAAGCTGTTTAGCATATTAGTCATGCAAATGAGGACAGGGACAGACGAAGATGTCAGTCCGGGGCGAGGGGAGGGGTTAAAGACGGCGGCGAGAGCTCGTGCCATCGCAGAAACACCTGAGGGGCGGAGCTCCAATAGGCCACGCCCATTCCTAGGCTGGTGTGTTTTCATTGCGACTGTGTATGGCAGTAGGCGACAACTAGGCCTGGAAATCCATTGTGTGTTGTGGGTCGATAGAGCTGCTACTGCACCCAGATTTCTTCGTTAGTGACGTGGATGACGACGCGCATATCGATGATGGAATAAACGGATCAAAGCTGATGGATGATCCCCTTTGGGTGAATTAAAAGGAATGTAATAATATAAACAATTTCAGGTTTAAAGACAACACACACACACACACACACACGCACGCACGCACACACACTGAGGAAAGAAACGTACGCAAAGCGCACTTAAAGCATATCGCAATGCATCCGCGAGGATATGCTCTCTCTCTCTCTCTCTCTCTCTCTCTCTCTCTCTCTCTCTCTCTCTCTCTCACACACACACACGCACACTCACACACCTTGGAATGATTATATCATGTTAACAACAAATCATGAGTCTAAAATGGTCTCCATTTACGTCAAAGAGTACGCAGGTTTAAGCTAATATTTTGTAGGTTTGCTGGGAAAAACTCTATCTCCGTGCAGTTAAGCACTTTTCTTTCCTTTGAGAAGGCTGTGGCGCGTGTTTTGTGTGTGTGTGTGTGTGTGTGTGTGTGTACATGTGTGTGTGTGTGTGTGTGTGTGTGTGTGTGTGTGTGTGCGTGTGCGTGTGTGCGTGTATGTATGTATGTGTGTGCGTGTGTGTGTGTGTGTTCGACAACATCTGTTGTCCCCCACTGCTTCTTTGTTCAGCTTACATGTGTGTGTGTGTGTGTGTGTGTGTGTGTGTGTGTGTGTGTGTGTGTGTGTGTGTGTGTGTGTGTGTTGTTGTTGTTGTTGTCTTCTATGCGGATAGACGTTAAATTGAAGACAACAACAACACCACACACACACACAAAACACACACACACACACACACACACACACACACACACACACATGCATGCTGAACAAAGAAGCAGTGGGGGACAACAGATGTTGTCGAACAACATTGTCATGGTGGCAATGACTTCGCCAACATATGTTTAAATGATACACGCAGCGCAAATGATGATAACCCAAATCAAGATTTTCTGCTTATTGGTTGTTAATGCTGTCATGAAAAAATCGATTTACATTCATAAAATGTTTAAACGATCACGTTAACTCTTCTATTCTTGTTTTCTATTTATCTATTTATTTTTGACTGTTTTGCGTTTGTTTATTTATATTACATGTTGTATGATAGGAAAACGAGAATAAACCAAATATACTTAACATACTTGAGAAAGGACGTCTTTCATAAAAACAAATGAATCAACCTCTCGAGAATTCATTAATAGAAATATTAATCGCTTGATCTCATTCTGGTCGTGTAGGCTGTTCGTTGAGAAGAGCGTGGCGTATTCTTTTATTGTCGTTTAGTTTTTCGTGCGCCGGGGGTTCTTTCTCTTGAATATTATTCTGTGTTGGTCATTTCCCCCTTTTGGGCCCCTGTTATTATTCTGTGTTGGTTTTTTCCCCCTTTTGGCCACTGTTATTATTCTGTGTTGGTCATTTCCCCTTTTTGGCCACTGTTATTATTCTTGTTGGTCATTTCCCCCTTTTGGGCCACTGTTATTATTCTGTGTTGGTCATTTCCCCCTTTTGGCCACTGTTATTTTCCTGTGTTGGTCATTTCCCCCTTTTGGCCACTGTTATTATTCGTTTGGTCATTTCCCCCTTTGGCCACTGTTATTATTCTGTGTTGGTCATTTCCCCCTTTGGGCCACTGTTATTATTCTGTGTTGGTCATTTCCCCCTATTGGGCCCCTGTTATTATTCTGTGTTGGTCATTTCCCCCTTTTGGCCACTGTTATTTATTCTGTGTTGTCATTTCCCCTTTTGGCCACTGTTATTATTCGGGGTTGGTCATTCCCCCTTTTGCCACTGTTATTATTCTGTGTTGGTCATTTCCCCCTTTTGGCCACTGTTATTATTCTGTGTTGGTCATTTCCCCCTTTTGGCCACTGTATTATTCTGTGTTGGTCATTTCCCCCTTTGCCACTGTTATTATTCTGTGTTGGTCATTTCCCCCTTTTGGCCACTGTTATTATTCTGTGTTGGTCATTTCCCCTTTTGGCCACTGTTATTATTCTGTGTTGGTCATTTCCCCCTTTTGGCCACGGGTTATTATTCTGTGTTGGTCATTTCCCCCTTTTGGCCACTGTTATTATTCTGTGTTGGTCATTTCCCCCTTTTGGCCACTGTTATTATTCTGTGTTGGTCATTTCCCCCTTTTGGCCACTGTTATTATTCTGTGTTGGTCATTTCCCCTTTGGCACTGTTATTATTCTGTTTTGTCATTTCCCCCTTTTGGCCACTTTATTATTCTGTGTTGGTCATTTCCCCCTTTTGGCCACTGTTATTATTCTGTGTTGGTCATTTCCCCCTTTTGGCCACTGTTATTATTCTGTTTTTGGGTCATTTCCCCCTTTTGGCCACTGTTATTATCTGTGTTGGTCATTTCCCCCTTTTGGCCACTGTTTTAGACTCCCCATTTTTGTTTGTTTGTTAACTGTCGTCTTCCAGATTTTCTTTCTCTCTCTGCTATTGCGTGACGCATTGCTTCATTATGGTTGAGGTTTTACGTTTTGCCGGGGGCCGGGGGTTCTTTCTCCTTGAATATCATTCTGTTGTGATTTGTCTTTGACTTTGCCTTTTTTTGTTTGTTTGTTTGTTTGATGTGCTCTTCAGCTTTTCTTCTGCTTCTGTGTCTTCGTTGAGGATTTTTTAAATTTTAAAAAAATTGTTTCTTTCTCCTTACAATTTACAAACATGCCGTCTTTTTGGTTGTGATTTTGTTTGTGGTTTTGTTTTCTGCTGTTGGGACAAGGTAGTGAGGCTGTAGTCTACTGTTGGGACAAGGTAGTGAGGCTGTTGTCTACTGTTGGGGCAATGTAGTGAGCTGTAGTCTACTATTGGGACAAGGTAGTGAGGCTGTTGTCTACTGTTGGGACAAGGTAGTGAGGGTGCAGTCTACTGTTGGGACAAGGTAGTGAGGCTGCAGTCTACTGTTGGGACAAGGTTAGTGAGGCTGCAGTCTACTGTTGGGACAAGGTAGTGAGGCTGTTGTCTACTGTTGGGACAAGGTAGTGAGGCTGTTGTCTACTGTTGGGACAAGGTAGTGAGGCTGTTGTCTACTGTTGGGACAATGTAGTGAGGCTGTTGTCTACTGTTGGGACAATGTAGTGAGGCTGTAGTCTACTGTTGGGACAATGTAGTGAGGCTGTTTGTCTACTGTTGGGACAATGTAGTGAGGCTGTAGTCTACTGTTGGGACAATGTAGTGAATCTGCAGTCTACTGTTGGGACAATGTAGTGAGGCTGTTGTCTACTGTTGGGACAATGTAGTGAGGCTGTTGTCTACTGTTGGGACAATGTAGTGAGGCTGTAGTCTACTGTTGGGACAAGGTAGTGAGGCTGTTGTCTACTGTTGGGACAATGTAGTGAGGCTGTTGTCTACTGTTGGGACAATGTAGTGAGGCTGTAGTCTACTGTTGGGACAATGTAGTGAGGCTGTTGTCTACTGTTGGGACAATGTAGTGAGGCTGTAGTCTACTGTTGGGACAATGTAGTGAATCTGCAGTCTACTGTTGGGACAATGTAGTGAGGCTGTTGTCTACTGTTGGGACAATGTAGTGAGGCTGTTGTCTACTGTTGGACAATGTAGTGAGGCTGTAGTCTACTGTTGGGACAAGGTAGTGAGGCTGTTGTCTACTGTTGGGACAATGTAGTGAGGCTGTAGTCTACTGTTGGGACAATGTAGTGAATCTGCAGTCTACTGTTGGGACAATGTAGTGAGGCTGTTGTCTACTGTTGGGACAATGTAGTGAGGCTGTTGTCTACTGTTGGGACAATGTAGTGAGGCTGTAGTCTACTGTTGGGACAAGTAGTGAGGCTGCAGTCTACTGTTGGGACAATGTAGTGAGGCTGTTGTCTACTGTTGGGACAATGTAGTGAGGCTGTAGTCTACTGTTGGGACAATGTAGTGAGGCTGTTGTCTACTGTTGGGACAAGGTAGTGAGGCTGTTGTCTACTGTTGGGACAATGTAGTGAGGCTGTTGTCTACTGTTGGGACAAGGTAGTGAGGCTGTAGTCTACACAGTTCAAAGACGGGTCACACTTCTCATGTCACTCTTTCGGACGTTGCTGGGGGTGCACTTAGACGCTTCGTTTTTTTTTTTTTTCTCGTTTTTTTTCTCTCTACCTTTTGTAATCTGAAGTTGAAAAATGAAGAACTAATGCCTGGAGTCTTTAGCACAGCCGAATCTGATTTATCCTGTGGTTCTTCAACAGATTCTGTCTTCTGCTCTTTCTTCTCCCTTTGTTTTCGCTTTGGGGGGTCACTGGAACACCACACTAAAGATAACTATGTTGTAAATACAAAGCATGTAATATTACGCAAATAGTTTTGTGTTCTTTGTCTATATGTTTTTTTTGTTTGTTTGTTTGTTTGCAGGATTGGTTTCCTCCTATCCGCCCACCTTCCCAACCTTGTAAAAGGCTCTGTGTGATCGGCTGCACTATAATGTTAACGTGATGGAATCTCCTGTCGGTGCGACAGACCAGTAGGCAAGCAGGTCATGTGTATGAATGTGCCCTCATGCTAGCTAGTGTAGAGGTTCAGTTTCAGTTTCAGTTCATCAAGGAGGTATATCACTGCGTGCGGCGGACTAGACCATGGATACACAATAGTACCACATCTGCTGTCACGAGACCACACTGCGCAGGATTGTAAACAGCTGATGGATCAATGAGTTTATAGCTAAGATGACAGGATCTCAGACGAGGGTCTCACGGAAACAACATAGCAGATGTCTGACCAGCCCAAAGCGCTTGTCAGAACGTGGGTCTGCACCTAACATTGCGCCACTACCATGGTACACACCTAATATTGCACGCATCACGTGATGTGTTTATTTACGCGCGTGCGCCTGTGTGTGTGTGTGTGTGTGTGTGTGTGTGAGCGCGCGCGGATATCTGTCTCCGAAACACATACTCGGCTGCAAATGTGGCTTCCTGCTTGTCTCCCCGGCTCCTCTTTGCCAGAAAGCCAGTCGCTCTGTACCACTTCAAAGTCTCTCTGGTCTGCTAGCATACGTGTCTGTAGCTTAATCTGTACAAGAGCTTCATGTTTCCTAGGTGACTGTGTCCATGCTGCAGCTCTTGAGAGGCTGACCTTCAGCGTGTCCTTGTACCTCATGAGAGACCTACCTTGGTCACGCTGCCCCTGCTTCAGCTGACAGTGCAGGAGCACTGTAGGGGTCCGGCTGCACTCTATAGGGATGACATGTCTCCGCCCATGGTTCCCACCGACTCTTGATGAGAAGACGCAAGGTGCTTGGATGTCTACACTTTTATTTCATAACATGAAGTTAAACATTGTGTCAGTTGCCATGGTGTTTGCAGATCTAGCACAGTACACGCTGGTGCAATCGTTCCAGCTGTTGGTGTGTCGTCTGTACGTGGTCCAGGTCTTACAGCAGTGCAGAGGAGTACGCCGGACCGCTGCCTCCCGAACTCTGTGAACGTCCTGGATATCATTAAATGACGAACAAAATAGGGTAACCCGTGTTCTCACGATGAATAATTACTCCAAAAGAATGCTGCTTTCGACATCCAAAATCGCCCTAGCAGAAGTGCCAACGCAGCGCACACAAAACAAACAAGGAGATATCACCATAAAATGGTGTTCCAAGCTTGCCCATATGAACTTGTTGATACGTGATCATCTGCGTAATGAACTATATGAATTCTGAAATTGAAATGAAATGAGGCAGGGAACCGTAAACAATAAACAATAAACAAGTAGGGTAACTCTTGTTCCCATAAGAAAACCTAACGCAGAGTAACTTTTATTCAAGACTGGCTCAGCCTATTAAACTTGAATAAAGTCAGACCAATACAAAGACGAACAATCTAATAGTGGGGAAAACAAGCGCAGGCCAACAACCCCTCCGTCAGTAATGACTTGGCAAATATTTGAACTAAGGGGGGGGGGGGGGTTTGAAGATGAAGAAAATGGGAACATGAAATTAAGTAAATATATTTTAAATATGAAAACTCTTCGCTAGCTGCATGAGGAGAACCATCGTAATCCCTCTCGATTTATCTGACTTTTTTCATGTTTAAAAGGCTGAGCCAGTCTTGAATAAAAGTTTTTTTTTTTTTTTTTTTTTTTTTTTTTTTTTTTTTGCTGTCCCACTCTCTGCGCCACCTCAGAGGCAGTGCACCCACACCGCTCATTCTGACACCCCGTCCACAGCCACAGCCCGGTCGGCCCCGCCGCAGCCCCGGCACCGGCAATCCACAGGAAGCAGTCAATGTCAAGTCGTCAAGAGGCAACCCACCGGAGGAGACACTGCACTGCTGCCGAGTCACTTCGGTGGTGTTCAATGGCGCCTGTTCTGATCTAACATACGCAGGACACCACCTACTAAGCCCCCTACTGACGACAATAATTGCTTAGTCGCGGAGCCGGCGTGAGTGAGCTCTCCCTCCGGAGGGCGCCACCACGTCCGTCCAACGACAGCCCCCATGGACTCGCCGATACCGGTGACCTCGACGGAAGCAAACCAAGGTCACATACGTGGAGAGGACATCGAAATTGAGGTCACCATGAGAGCAGGGCATGAAGGGCCACAGAATTTGAGACATTTTTTTTTTAATGCTGATCGATGAGAATGAGGATGATTAAGATGATGCTACGGATTTCCGTTTCGGTCTGAGACTACATGACAGGGCTGTACTCTATGCTTCCTTTCATAATATATCCCGGCGTCAACCAGGCCCGAGAGATACAGGCACCTGCAGTGTTGGTCAGGAAATTTGAGCAACACTCTCAGAAACGCACCCATTAAGGGATGAAACTCGACTGTGTGGTCCCAGTCTTCCCAACTGAGTCCGCAGCAAACTCAACTCTGGGTAGGAGCCGGTCGGGGCAGAAAAAACCCACATGACTTCTGATGGGATTCGAACCTACGACCTCCCAGCCGGGAGTCCGCGACGTTAACCACTTCGCCACGGCGGCTGGTGTCTTGAATAAAAGTTACTCTGCGTTAGGTTTTCTTATGGGAGCAAGAGTTACCCTACTTGTTTGTTATATGAATTCTGATTTAGCTTTTATCCATAGCTGATCATGACCTAACGACCATAATGTTTGTATTAACGAGAGAGAGAGAGAGAGAGAGAGAGAGAGAGAGAGAGAGAGATGGTCTTAAGAGGATTTGGCCGATGGCAACATCGATGATGACAATCACGACAAAGAACAGAACACCTCCCCGTTCCTCTCTGCTCACGCGCCTTCTCCGACCTCTTTTCGCTACTCCACTCCCTTCCTCCCCCACCCCACCCCCACCTCTCCCCACCGGTCTCTCACCACCTCCCCATTCTTCCCTACTAACCCTTGCCGCCAACCACCGACCTCCCTTGTTGCCGACCATTGCCTCGCCTTATTAACCGTTTCAAGATGAAGAGCGCTGTGAACAGTGTCGCCGATACGAGGGTTGGTGAAGTATGGCGTGGGGCTAAGTGTTGAGTTGGACTGACATGGCGCCTGCATGGACAATGTTGACAACTGATTTTGCACGTGCAATCCCCATCTATGCGCAAGCCCGTTATTTTAACGATAATACAAGAGAGAGAGAGAGAGAGAGAGAGAGAGAGAGCGCGCGTATTTGAAATCTCACGATATTAATTTTCTTTTCAAATGTGGGCAGAGCCTTTCTTTTATTCCGCTCATACTGAATAGGAGATTATATGTACGTGTGTGTGTATGTGTGTGTGTGTGTGTGTGTGTGTGTGTGTGTGAGAGAGAGAGAGAGAGAGAGAGAGAGAGAGAGAGAGAGAGGGAGAGAGAGGTGCATAAGGAGTCTTACAATTTTTATTTCATTTTCAACATGAGCAGAGCCTCTTTGTTCTGCTCATACTGAACAGGATAATGTGTGTGTGTGTGTGTGTGTGTGTGTGTGGTGTGTGTGTGTGTGTGTGTGTGTGTGTGTACAACCTTGAGTTAATCTGACAATAAATTGGTTTCAGTCAGTCAGTGTTGTTGTTGTTGTTGTTGTTCTTGTTCTCTCTTCTTCTTCTTCTTCTTCTTCTTCTTCTTCTTCTTCTTCTTCTTCTTCTTCTTCAGTTTAACGTCTTCCCACTAAAAGTGATATCAGACGATGTGTGTGAGTGAGTGTGTGTGTATGCATGCTTGCGTGCCGCGCGCGCGCGCGCGCGCGCGCGCGTGTGTGTGTGTGTGTGTGTGTGTGGTCTTTTTTGTTCAATAATGGTTTTTCTATCTTCCATTGTTTAGGCTCTGGAAGAACAGAGCTTGATCACGGTGTGCGTTCTCGACCCGTTAGGGTGGGGCTAGAAATCACATAATAACAGGCAGAAAGCTGCCACGTTCACATTATCATAATTTTCAGACATCTAGGGATATAGACGATTCCCCGGGACCAGGCTGCTTTCAATTCAATAGTGGGGCGACCATCCCCAACCCGGCGGGTCCCTGGGGGGCGGATAGGGGAACGGCCCTCAGATATGGGGGTTAGCTGCGATATATGTCAGGCTTGCCTGGCAGAATAAGCAGTCCCGGACCAACGGGCGATGTTCCTAGCAGGACGGGGTGGGTCAACAGGTGGCACTGTTGTCCTCACTGAAATACCCCAATGTGTCCTAAAACGGGCTCATCATGCGGTCAAGAGGCGCGTTATAACCTCTAGCCACAGGTGGGATCCCCGGAGAAACAATCCCCCCTGTGCTCACAGGGTAGGACGTACGGGCCATGAGCTAAGGGTGAGGCACCCCGAAAGAAAACTCCAGCTGAAGACGGAGGTATCGGGCCACAGGCGCAACTAAAACCACGATACCACGCATCTACGCTTTCATGACGATGCAGTCCACAGAATTTCGATGTGGCGCTCGACCTTCGGAGACCCGCCGGGGAGGTCGGGAGCCGGGCCCTATCCCTCAAAGGGCCCACCCCAAGCAGTCGGTGGTCGGACAAGGAATTTCCGCATGCCTATGCGAGGAAGAAGGAGACCTCATCCTCCTGCTGGTGCTAAGCAAACAATATCACCCAGAATGCTCAATATTCTCCAGTGGAATGCAGAAGGGGTGCATAAGAAGAAACTTGGCCTGGCAGAAAGGATGCAACAAGAAAATATTGGTATCGCATGTGTCCAAGAGACACATTTGACCGTAAACCATCGCTTTCAAGTGAGGGGTTACGAGACCATCAGGTTGGACCGTGAGGAAAGAAACAAAGGAGGGGTGCTTGTCTTGGTGCGGAATTCCATCGCCGCACAAGAACTCAAGATCAACACCAATCAACAGGCAGAGATCCAAGGGGGTTGATATAGTCCTTAACGAACACAACATCAGGATCGACAATGTCTTTTGCCCTCAAGATCGTGATCTTTCCCTCACATACATGAACATCCCAGACAACAACTGTGTGGTGGTGGGAGATTTTAACAGTCACTCAGAGAGATGGGCTATGACGAGACGGACAAGAGAGGCGAAGAAGGTGAGGATTGGGAGATTGACACACATCTTCATCTCGTCAACCAAGAAGATGATGAACCCACCTTCTACTCTAGACGCTGGATGACCACGTCAACACCAGATCTAGCGTTCGCCACCAATGACTTGTTCGTCAGAACCAAAAGAACAGTCCTCTACCAGCTTGGAGGAAGTGACCACAAGCCCGTCAAACTCTCTATCAACCTCAACTTGCAGGCTCCTCAAGCAAAGTGCTTTTCATGCTGGAATTATAAAAAGGCGGATTGGACTCTCTTCGAGACCCTCACAGATACATACACAAAGCCAATCAACATCAGGCAGAAGGACTCAAACAAGATGGTTCAAGAGTTCACAAAGGCCGTCTTGAAAGCTGCTACAGAATCTATCCCAAGAGCAGCACGCAAAGACTACAAACCTTACTGGACAGAGGAACTCCAGAACCTGGAAGATGCTGTTACGGAAGCCAGGGACCGAGCAGAAAAGCAGCCATCACTGGAGAACAACATAGCACTGAAGGAAGTAACTGCCAGATACAAGCTGTCCTGCGCACAAGCTGCAAGAAAAAGTTGGCAAGAGAAAACTGAAAGCCTGAATCTCGACAAGGATGGCAGCAAGCTGTGGAAACTGGCTAGAACCCTCAGTAGCGAAACAACAAATCAGTACACAATAACAATACAAGAAAATGGAAATTACCTCTCTGGAAAGAAAGCAGCAGACCACTTCATAGACGTCTATGAAAACATCAGCAATCTGGAAGTCCCTCCTGAACATAGAGCTGCAGTGCACAGGGCCCAAGATGAACTTCATGAGAAAGAGCCCCAAGAGGAAGTCATGACCACAGCTTTCACAGAGAAAGAGCTGGAGGAAGCGTTGCAGAGCCTCAACCTGAAGAAGTCACCTGAACCAGACGGAATCACCAATGAAATGATTCTGCATCTTGGGATGAAGAGCAAGGCAGTCCTTCTAACAATTTTTAACTCCAGCTGGAAGACAGGATCAGTACCACAGTGTTGGAGGGAAGCAGACACGATCCCCATTCACAAAAAGGGAAAGGACAAGTGGAAGGCTGACAGCTACAGACCCATCAGCCTTACAAGCTGCTTAGGAAAGCTGATGAGAGACTTGTCAACACAAGGCTTGTCTGGCACCTTGAGGAGCATCAGCTGCTGAGCCCTGAACAGGCGGGCTTCCGCCAACACAGATCAACAGAGATCAGATCACATTCATCACTCAAAGCATAGAGGACGCTTTCCAAGAAAAGAAGAACACGCTTGCTGTCTGGATTGACATGGAGAAGGCGTACGACAAAGTCTGGAAGGACGAACTCAGGCTTAAACTACGGCGATGTGGTGTGTCTGGGAGGATGTACACCTGGATCAGCCTGTACCTACACAACCGCCAAGCCCGAGTAAAGATTCAGGGCCAAAAGAGCAAGAAGAAGGTGCTGAGACAGGGAGTACCACAAGGAGGAGTCCTTTCGCCAATGCTGTTCCTCATTCTTATAGATGACATCGTCAGAGATCTGCCAAGAGGGGTCAGAGGAGCGATCTACGCAGATGACCTGGGACTATGGTGCTCTGAAGAGTACACCACTACAGCACAGGTACGCCTCCAGACTGTGCTCAATAAGATCAGCGACTGGACCAAGGAATGGCTTGTCTCTGTCAACTCAAGCAAAACAACCTACACAGTCTTCAGCCTATCCAGCAAGAAGCAAGAGGCGAAGCTGACTCTGAAAAACCAAAGGCTTGCAGAGGAACCCACACATACCTACCTGGGAGTGACCTTTGACCGCAGGCTCACTTGGAAACAGCAGATCACCAGATACTGTAGCAGGGCCAAGCTGAGACTGGCGATCATGAGGAAACTTGCAGGAACTGACTGGGGGGCTGACGAACGTATCCTAAAGAGACTCTACACGGGGAGAGTCCGACCTGTAGTTGAGTACAGGACATCAGCATGAGCATCAGCTGCAAAGTCTAACCTTGACCATCTCAACAAGACACAGAACCAAGCTCAGCGTGTCATAACTGGCGCCATGAGATCCACCCCAATTCTGAAGATGGAGGAGACCACTGGGCTGCAGTCACTGGAGGACAGAAGGGACACAAAGATCCTCATCCAGGCAGCAAAATTCAAACGCCTTGAAAACCATCCAATGAACGACAGAATGAGCAGACCCACCAAGAGCCGGTTGAAAAGAGGCAGCTTCATTCACCAGTCAAGACGCCTTGAAAGACAAATCCCAGTCTTGATGGAACACGAAGCAAAGCCTATAGCGGCAAATGTCACCCACCCATCTTGGAAGAGGCAGGTGTTCCCAACAGTCGTCACCAGCATTCCTGGAGTGGAGAAGAGAGGAACACAGTCAGACACCCAAAGGAAGGCCCTGGGCATGGAGTACATCTGCAACCAGTACCCCCAGGAAGACTGGACCCATGTCTTTACAGATGGCTCTGCCACAGAAACAACGAGGGATGGTGGAGCTGGAATCTTCCTCCGATACAAAGACGGAGATGAAGAAATTGCAATCCCAACAGGAAAATACTCCACCAACTTCCAAGCTGAGCGAGACGCTCTCCGTGAGGCAGCCACAACAGTCTTGCAGAACTCCATAAGAACAACAGGGCAGGTGGTGGTGTTCTCAGACGCTCTCTCCATGCTCCAAGCCCTCAAGAACTCCCGCTGCAAAGAACAGAACCATCTTACTTCAGCCCTTGTTGCCCTGAGTGCCAGAGCGGAGAAAGTGGTGATACAATGGGTACCAGCACACTGTGGTATCAGAGGCAACGAAAAAACGGATATTCTGGCAAAAGACGGTGCACAGAAAAGCAGGCCAACAACCTGGTGTCATACGATGAAATCAAGACAATCATCAAGGCACAGCAAGGAATAAAGTGGCGCCTCCAGCACCCCAAACACAACCCAGAAGACAAATACCATTTGCTGGGATGACGGAACAGGTCAAAATCTTCCGCCTGAGGACTGGACACAATCACCTGCTCCACCACATGCACACAAAATTTGGCATTGGACAGAGTGGAGAGTGCCCTTGTGGTGAGGGACCAATGACAACCGACCACATCCTTCAAGACTGTATGACGCATGCAGCATCCAGACGGAAGTACTGGCCAACACCGACAGCAGTGGAAGCCAAGTTGTACGGCACCCTGGAGGAGCTGCGGTGGACGGCAGCCTTCATCGAGGACACCGGGCTGCTCATCTAATGGGAAGCGAACGAGGAAGAAGAAGAAGAAGACGATTCCAAAAATCTATGATAACACTTGCCACTATGAGTGGCACCGACCCCGTTGATTTGAGGGCTGGCTGAAGGACTATTGGCTCTGAAGATCATGCGTGCTTAATTGGGCCGCATGGGGGTTGATGCGCGCAGCAGTTTTAACGCCAACTTGTTTCAAATACCCTTCTCGAAAACACTTCTTCTGAAAAGGCCGCCATTACCAGCCACCGTGGCAAAATGGTTACAGCGACACGGATTCACAGCAGGGAGGTTGTGGGTTCGATTCCATCAGAGCCATTTATTTGTGTGGGATGTTTCTGCCCTGAATGTCTCCTGCCTGGAGTTGAGTTTGTTGTGGACTCTTTAACGGGGAAGACTGGGACCACACGGTCGAGTTTGATCCTCTTCATGGCTGCTCCTCGGGGAATATTGCTCAAATCTCCCGTCCAACAGTGTGTCCAGGATAGGGGAGGGAGGGGGGTGGAGGAGGGATCGTGATAGTATGCTCGAGTGAAAAGTGTTATGTGCAAGTCAGACTCAACACACCAAGGTTATCAGCATTTATACACGTATATACGCACTCATGTATCCATCAAACATTCCACCCTCTCTGGGAACAAGGTGTCTTGTGTTCAGTTCACTTCTCTTCTGAAACGACTGAGAACAAGAAAGATAGTTTCTACTCTACCTTTAAATTGACAAAATGATATCGAAACATGAGGGACTACTATTTCCTAATCCGGTGTAATGAACTGTAACAAGCTTCTAACATGACCAGGTTTACACACACACACACACACACACACACACACACACACACACACACACACACACACACACACACACGCACACTTGTACACCAAACCATAGTTCTTAAGCACGTCATTGCAAAATGCCTCAACTCTGGGTAACGATAACGCCTTGGCTTGTCTTGCACCACGTCGTCTTTGGGGTCTCTTCTTCGACGCAGAAGTCTTCTTCTTTTTTCTTTCCCCACCTCTGGGTTTTGCACTTAGTCTTCATTTCTCAGCCTGTCTTTGATGCCTTTCCCTGTGTTAAAGATCTTGCTTCCACCTCAGTCATCCAGACCACGTTCTCTCGAACCCTAGTTTGTTCTGCTCATTCTCCTCTCTCTCACTTGCTTTTCCCTCTCGTTCTCCCCAACGTCCAATTAACATAGGGATTTAAACTGAAAAATCTCTCTTGGGCCATGCTCCTATCCACGCTGGGTCTGTCTATCACCATGTTTCACATCCACAATGAATGTCTTTTCTACTGCGTTCTTCTACACACCAGCATTCACACACATTTCCAACACAAAAGCCCAACAAACAACCACCTCTCGTCAAATGGACATCGAAAAACCAGTAACTTCTGACGTCCCTTTCACACAATGATTATCCATTCAAACCAGCCTGACAACACCACCAGCACAGTGCCTTACAGAAATACCAGCTGAAAAAGCAGAATACTCCTATTCTTCAAATGAATTGTCATAAACTTGGTCTGTTCACCGCCATTGAAGAAGCTTCAGCTGACTGAGCCCCGATCACCATTTCACCGATCACCGAGTTCTGAGTGGATAATTTGTCACCCCTTGACTAGTAAAAGATCGAACAAATGATCGAATCTTCCCCCGCCCTCGATGATTACTGTCACCTGCAAGTAATTACCCGTCACCTTCCACCTACTTCACGCTGCTCGAAGAGCTGCGCGTGTGGAACACCCTAAATGCTAATTGGCCAATTATCCTCTTCTCTACCCTGCTCTAAATCGTCGTAAAAAGCAGTTAAAGCCCTCGATGAGAGGCTTCGTTCCCTTGACACACTGCATGTGTTTGTATCTCTCGGGGCTGGTTGCTGCTGGGATATGATATGAAGATAAGTGTAGAGTACAGCCCTGTCATGCAGTCTCAGACCTGGATGGAAATCCATAGCGTCACCTTCATGCTCATCCTCAGCACGCAGCATATAAAGTGTCTCAAATTCTTTCATCCTCCATGTCCTGCTCTCATGGTGACATCAGTTCTGATTACTTCTCCACATCTATGCCCTTGATGTGGCTCTGTCAGGGTCGCCGATATTGGTCAATTCACGGAGGGAAAACTCAATCACGCTGGCTGTCCTACTACGCAAATATTGTGTTCAGTAGGGGACTGAGCAGGCAGGGTCGTGGCGTACATTGAATCAGAACAGGCACCACTGAACACTACCGATGTGACCTGGTAGCAGTGTAGTGTCTTTTGTGATTGGTTCCCTCGTGATGACTTGACATAGACTGCTCTGTGGACTGCTGGTGACGGGGCTGTAGCAGGACTAGCCAGTCTCTGGCTGTGATGACTTGACACAGACTGCTCTGCGTGGACAACTGGTGACGGGGCTGTAGCAGGACTAGCCAGTCTCTGGCTGTGATGACTTGACACAGACTGCTCTGCTTGGACAACTGGTGACAGGGCTGTAGCAGGACTAGCCAGTCTCTGGCTGTGATGACTTGACACAGACTGCTCTGTGGACCGCTGGTGACGGGGCTGTAGCAGGACTAGCCAATCTCTGGCTGTGATGACTTGACACAGACTGCTCTGTGGACCGCTGGTGACGGGGCTGTAGCAGGACTAGCCAATCTCTGGCTGTGATGACTTGACACAGACTGCTCTGTGGACCGCTGGTGACGGGGCTGTAGCAGGACTAGCCAATCTCTGGCTGTGATGACTTGACACAGACTGCTCTGCGTGGACAACTGGTGACGGGGCCGTGGCAGGACGAGCCAGCCTCTGGCTGTGAACCAGGGCCAGAATGAGCAGCGGTTGGTGTAATGCCACTGAAGTGATGTAGAAGATGAGACAGGAAAAAGTGATGCCAGCATTTACATGTCAGATGAGTCTGTCACTTGAACTAATTGCCAACCAAGTAGATGTTCCCTAAGCTGATTGATTTTGCATCCCTTGATAAATATATTGAGTGAAAACAAACCTACTAGATGATTTTATTAAAATGGTTATAACCATACCCTCTGTTTTGGGTGGATTTCAGAGCATTACCCTCTTTCTTAGCTGGATTTCAGAGCATTGTCTTATCTTAATACCCGTTTCCTTTTCCCTTTAAGCTTCGCTTAGGCGATCATTGATATAGTTCACATTCTTCTTCGCTGCCAAATCATGTCAACAAGCTTCCACAGTCTGCTGGGCCGGAAAGCACACAACCCTAAGACATTGATCTCTAAAACGCAGGGAAGGGGCAGAGAGAAAGAGAGGGAGGGAAGGATAGGTGAGGGGGGGGGGGGGGGGGGGGGTGAAGGGTAGAGGGAAGGGGAAGGGGATGGGGGAGAAGGGGAAGGAGTGGGGGAGGGAGGGTAGAGAGGGGAAGACAGGGAAGGGGCCCCAAATTCTTGCAGTCCTGCTCCGTACTATCCCTAAATGAATACATTAAAAAGCGGCTTTTTTTTCTGATCTGTCGATGAAAAGGCCGTTGTTCGGGCTCTGCAAGCAAGACGGTTAGCGGACATACAAACACAAGTAGAAGATAAGTGGGATCAAAACATCTCGAAATGTAGCTGAACAGCCATTGTTATTATTGTTATGAAATAAATCATAATTATCATTGATTGAAACTATTCGGCGACATTACAACAAGGAAGAAAACAATGAATTAGTTAATAGATACACTTCAGAAAGGTGGACATTGCTCAGGACTGGATCAGTCACATGAGGTAAGGAGCTTCCATCAAGGATTTGAACGTGAAGAACAGGACAAAAATGCAATTTTTGCCAGCGATGAGGAGAGAGAGAGAGAGAGAGAGAGAGAGAGAGAGAGAGAGAGAGAGAGAGAGAGAGAGAGTGTGTTCTTAGAATCCCAGACCTCCTTCCCCTCCCTTCCCGTTCTGTCCTTATGCTGATGTTCGACTATCGTCTGTAGATGTTCACATAAACCGACCAATACAACGACCACACGGGCTGAATAGAGCAATTCAACTCAAGGCTGACTCGCTTATATTGTGAACTGAAAAATTATTTCACCGTAT
>CM031603.1:56330340-56340340 GCA_018398815.1 Conus ventricosus
TTTTTGTTTTGTTTTTTTTTTTTCCTTCAAGTTTTTGAAACTGGTTCATGAATGTAAGTCACCAGAGTTAAACGACATATTGAATTTGGAAATTCAACCGTTCTGAAGAAAAAAAGAAACGAGCCAACGTTTTGATGGAGAGGAGAGAGAGAGAGAGAGAGAGGGAGAGAGTGAGAGAGAGAGAGATTTGGAGGGGGAGGGGATAAGATAAGATACGATAAGATAAATGTTGCTTATAGCCCAGCCGACCGCAAAGGGCCATGTCAGGGCTGTCACCACGTTAAAATCAACTCACAAGTCATTCATTCACACAATTCTTTAAGATACATATTCTAAAAAACCCATTCGAAAGTTTGCTAAAAAAAAAACAAACAAAAAAACACACACTTTCCACAGTAAAATCTCAGATCCGATGAAAAATGTTGATCTCTTTCAAGAACTCAAAGATCGTGTCAGGCGGAACGTCTCTGAACAAAGTTTTCATGGAATCTGCTGTAAAATGTTTGTGTCTCACATCATGCAAGTCCCAACACTCTAAAAGAACATGTTTCATTGTGAGTGGCACATGACATGGACTGCACCACGGAGCTTCTTCACTCTTTAAAAGGTACGAATGGGTAAAATACGAATGGCCGGTGTGCAGCCGGCATAGAACTGTTTCTTCTGTACGACCACCAGACGTACATGAGAGAAACTCCCTCAGGTTTGGACGGATCTGAAAGAGTTCGTTATCCGTCTGTGTATTCCAATCCTCCTGCCTGAGGTCTCTAAACATAATCATTAATTTTTGGTTTCAGATCTGAGCAGGATATATATATAATATATAATATATATATATATATATATATATATATATATATATATATATATATATATATATATATATATATATATTAGACAATTTTCCTGTTGTGGCATTCTTGGCCAGGTGATCAGCCATTTCATTCCCTCCGATGCCAACATGACCGGGAACCCAAGCCAGAACAATGTTGTAACCCTCCACTTTCAACCTGTTAAAAAGTTTTTTAAAAAGTGGAGGGGGGAGGGGTGCAAGGGGAACGTTCGGATGGGGAGGAGAAAGAGAGGGGCAGGGCGAGAGGATGGGACTTGTGGTGACCAAAAACAAAAATGCTTGTTTGGTGGATAAAAATGAAGATTGTTTCCCAATATAACCCATTTTCCAATCCAAACTCTCGATTTCATGTCAGCTTTTACCAGTGTGGTTATTGGTAAGTTTGTCAGATATTCTCCAGAGAAGCCAGAAGATTCATGGACAAGACTTAAGTCAGAACACTGTCAAAGTGAGAAACTTTTGTGTGACATTGATATTCAGTAAAGTCACTTTAAAACAACAACAACAACAACAACAACATCTCTGTCTCAGTCTCTGTCTCTGTCTCATTGTCTCTGTCTGGCTGGCTGGTTGGCTGTTTGTCTGTCTGTCTGTCCCCTCTGTCTCTGTCTCTGTCTCTGTCTGTCTCTCTCTCTCTCTCTCTCTCTCTCTCTCTCTCTCTCTTTCTCCTTCTCTCTCTGTCTGTCTAATTGTCTCTGTCCGTCTGTCTATCTGCCTCTGTATCTTTCTCTCTCTGTCTGTCTGTTTGTCTTATTGTCTCTGACTCTGTCTATCTGCCTGCCTGTCTGGTTGGCTGGCTGGCTCTGTGTGTGTGTGTGTGTGTGTGTCTGTCTGTCTGTCTGTCTCATTGTCTCTGTCTGTCTGACTGTCTGTCTGTCTGTCTGTTTGCCTCCCTGCCTGCCTGCCTGTTTGTCTGTCTGTCTCTCTCTCTCTCTTTCTCTGTGTCTCAGTCTGTCTGTCTCATTGTCTCTGTCTGTCTGTCTGTCTGGCTGGCTGGCTGGCTGGCTGGCCCTCCCCCGCATATCTTCTCTCTCTCCTCTCTCTCTATCTCTCTCTCTCTCTCTCTTCTCCTCTCTCTCTCTCCTCTCTCTCTCTTCTCTGTCTCAGCTCCGTGGAAAATCACTGGAGTACGGCACTGAAGGACAGTTCACCAGACTCCTCCAGTTCTGTCTGTTGTGTGCCAAGACCCGGGTCTCTGCAAATGGTTTCGCCCGTTCATTGTGCAATGCTTTTTTCCTTTCTTTTTTTTCTCCACATATCTCCCTTCGTCTGTTTCCCTCATAATTCCCAAGAACGTTGTTTTAGCAACCCCCATTAGATAGTGTTACGTGGCTCTTTAACGTGTTTTTTTTAATCTTTTCCCAACTGATGGCAGCAGATCATTGCATGGTCCAGTGTGCCGTTCGAAACGGTTTGACCGTTTGTTCTTTGGTGATATCAGTAAATCTGATCTGTAAACATGTGGCAAGAGCACCCTCTTTGCATGGCTGAGGTCCGCTGTAAGGGGCCCAAGTCTTGCATGCAATCAGGAAGCGCATGGAACAGACCGATGCACATAGGAGGTTGATCTTCAGCTGGACATCGAACCTAAAAAACAACAGCTAGAATGTCTTGACTATTCCATGAAAAGAGATCGCTTCGCAGATGGCTGTTAGTTTCGTAACGGTCATTCCGCAGTATTCATATTCATAGGAAATTTTCGTTTGAATAATCTTGCTGGCTGTCCCACGCTAATAGTGTTCTATGACTGCTACATTTGTCATCATCCTCTGGTTAAATGGATCGCCCATCCCTTCCCCTCCCCCCCCCCCCCCCCCCCCCCCCCCCCCATTCCTGTATTTGTTCCTTTGTTTGTTTGCTTTTTTGGCTGGTTTCTTTTTTCTTTTTTTGGTCTGTCTTTGTCTTTTACTCTGTTTGTGTCTTCTAGTGAACTCTGTCTCTGTTTTTCATGTGTTTTCAGTCTCTGCTCAATTGCGTTCCATCTCTTTCTGTTCTGTTAATTTCTTTATCTCTGTCTCTGTCTCTGTCTGTCTGTCTGTCTGTCTGTCTGTCTCTCTCTCTCTCTCTCTCTCTCTCCTCTCTTCTCTCTTCTCTCTCTCTCTCTCTCTCTCTCTCTCCTCTCCTCTCTCTCTCTCCTCTCCTCTCTCTCTCTCTCTCTCTCCGTTCCACATTTTTCTCTGTACCTCCTCCCTGTCTCTCTCCCTCTCCGCCCCCTCCCCTCCTTCCCTCCCTCTCTCTGTCTGTCTGTCTGTCTGTCTGTCTGTCCTCTCTCTCTCTCTCTCTCTCTCTCTCTCTCTCTCTCTCTCCTCTCTCTCTTTTAAAGACTCCTTTATGTAACGTAGCGGGCTCAATAAAGAACGGTTACCTTGGGGAGGGGAAGGGAAGCGGTTGGGATTGAAATGAGAAGATGGGACAAAAGAAGAATGCAACCTAAGAATGGGACAGAAGAAGAATATTACCAAATATCGATGTCGAAACAAATTCCCGAAAAAGGTTCGACAAAAAAGAAAAAAAAATTGAAAACCAGATTACTGGGAAAGAAAACGCGTTACAAGTTGTAGAGGAAGTTGTATGAAAACTTGTTCAAAGTCATTGAACGTTGATTTTTCCGCCCTGAAAGTTCAGCCAAGGTTTACTGGGAACGAAAAACAGGCTGTAACTCTGGACAACAAAAGAGCCAGAAACAAAAACAGAAATGGAGGTTTTCAGGGGTTTGTGTTATCCAAAGTGCGTTGAGTAAGCTTACGTTTAAAAGCGAGGGAAAGATTAGTGAGGGGAAGAGGAACGGGGGGGAGGAACCGTTGAAAAAGGGAGGGGAGGACGGGGAGGGGGGGAGGGGGGGGGGGATTGGCGATTTACATGGCATCTCATGCCAGGAAGAAAAGCGAGACATGCGCACGCTCAGTGGGAGGCTAATGACGTGATACATCTCCCCCCCCCCCCCCTCCTCCTTCCTCGTCCACACTAGCCCCCGCATGCGCCACAAGCCCTCTTCCGGTCTTAATTGTGCGCGCGCAGCATGCGCGGAGCGTCTGCCTCGTTTGTTTTTCCCGCGGCACGTTTTTTACAGATCTGTTCTGCTTCCTCCACCGTGAGAGACCTCGCCAGTGCGATGGCGATGAGCTTTATAACTGTCATTTCCAGACAAGTGACTGAAGGCGAGTTAATCAGGGAGGCTGATGAGGTGAACACGCTCACTGAGCGACGGGCTGGTCGTAAAGGAGGGGTCACAAATGGTGGGAGAAGCGCTTCCAAAGAGTCCGTCCGGAAACTCCTCACAGCAGCCAGTCTGGACAAGCTGAGAACTGTCATAAATCAACGGTCCACTGTCCGGTCACTCCGCTTAGAAAGGGAGCGGAAGAGGTGTATGTGTGTGTTTGTATGTGTGCATGGGAGCTGAAGGGGGATAATCCCCGAAAAAAAATGATGAAAGGGAGGAAAATGAGTAGAGACCAGAGACACTTGAATGGAGCATGCGTTTAAAACACGCGTTTAAAATCAAAGTCATCCAACGGTTTTGCTCGGAAGCACCTAAACATGTTAGATGAAGGGAAGTTATGCTTATCCAGCTTCAGTTCTTCGATATAAGAGAAACCCTTAGAGAGAACAATGTGTAGCATAGCAGTAAAACAAGATACCTTGACAGCTTCTGCTAGACTTATTCCTGATGAAGGATGTGATGTCTCTTTCATTTATCGTGAAAACTTGACACAAATACCAGGTGGAATGTCACTGCCATTCACCGTTAGCATTATTAGGAGTTCCAGTTGTGATGTTCCTGTTATTTGCCATTAGCATTAGCAGAAATACCAGGTGGGATGTCTCTGTCATCTACCATTAACATCATACCAGGTGTGATGGCGCTGTTATTTCACATTAGAACGAAGAAGAGGAATACCAGTTGGTTGTCCCAGAAATTTTCCACGCACTAATAAGAACACAGAAGCGATGTTCCCGTGTTTATGATAAATACTGACAGATATACCAGATAAACAATTTAGTAGTGGGGGAACACAAGTGCAGGCTAACAATTCATCCGTCATTTCATACCAGATATGATGCACCTGTCATTTTCCATAAGCACTGACAGGAATAACAGGTACCCCTTTCATTTTTTCATAACACTAATATGAATACCAATCTCCTTTCATTTACCAAACGGACTAATAGAAATAAGCGGGTGGTATTTCACTGTCATTCACTAGTAGCTCTGAAGGGGATACCAGTTGTAATGTCATTGTTATATACTCTTGGTACTAACAGTAATACCAGGTTGGATGCCCCTGTTATCTAACATTAGCACTAATAGCAATGTCAGGTGAACGTCGTAGTAAATTTAGCATCAGCACTTTCAGGAATACCAGATAGTATGTCCATGCTGTTACCACTACAACTAAGAGGAATATCAAGTGTGATATTCCTAAAACAAATTAACAGTAAATTTACTGTTCCGCCGAACGAAAGAGACAAACTACAAGACAAAACACAACCTGTGTTGACGTCTTTGATCTTCTTCAGCAAGACAAAACACAACCTATGTTGACGTCTTTGATCTTCTTCAGCAAGACAAAACACAACCTATGTTGACGTCTTTGATCTTCTTCAGCAAGACAAAACACAACCTATGTTGACGTCTTTGATCTTCTTCAGCAAGACAAAACACTATTATCTATCTCTACAGACAACAAACCTAGTTGACGTCTTTGATCTTCTTCAGCAAGACAAAACACAACCTATGTTGACGTCTTTGATCTTCTTCAGCAAGACAAAACACAACCTATGTTGACGTCTTTGATCTTCTTCAGCAAGACAAAACACAACCTGTGTTGACGTCTTTGATCTTCTTCAGCAAGACAAAACACAACCTGTGTTGACGTCTTTGATCTTCTTCAGCAAGACAAAACACAACCTATGTTGACGTCTTTGATCTTCTTCAGCAAGACAAAACACAACCTATGTTGACGTCTTTGATCTTCTTCAGCAAGACAAACAACATACACGACAATGAAGACGAAGAACGAACAATCGCTTATCTCCTCAAATTGGGCGCAAAGTGGATATATATATATATATATATATATATATATATATATATATATATATATATATATATATATATATAACTATACCTGACATTTACAGTAAGGACCAATAGGAATACCTGGTGCAATGTCGTTGTTATCAACCGTTTGCATGAACAAAAATACCAAGTGTAATTGTCCTGTTATTTTCCATTATCACTAACAGGAATACCTGGTGTCCTGTGTTTGTCATTTACAACTGGAATTATCAGGAATACCTGGTGTCATGCGCCTGTCGCTTACCATTAGCACCAACAGGGATACCTGGTGTCATGTGCCTGTCACTTACCGTTAGCACTAACAGGAATACCTGGTGTCATGTGCCTGTCACTTACCGTTAGCACTAACAGGAATACCTGGTGTCATGTGCCTGTCACTTATCATTAGCACTAACAGGAATACCTGGTATGATGTGCCTGTTATTTACCATTAGCATGAACAGGAATACCTGGTATGATGTGCCTGTCATTTACCATTAGCATGAACAGGAATACCTGGTATGATGTGCCTGTTATTTACCATTAGCATGAACAGGAATACCTGGTATGATGTGCCTGTTATTTACCATTAGCATGAACAGGAATACCTGGTATGATGTGCCTGTTATTTACCATTAGCATGAACAGGAATACCTGGTATGATGTGCCTGTCACTTACCATTACCACTAACAGGAATACCTGGTATGATGTGCCTGTTATATTACCATTAGCACGAACAGGAATACCTGGTATGATGTGCCTATCACTTACCATTACCACTAACAGGAATACCTGGTGTCATGTGCCTGTCACTTACCATTAGCACTAACAGGAATATCTGGAGTTATGTGCCTGTCACTTACCATTAGCACTAACAGGAATACCTGGTGTCATGTACCTGCCACCTACCATTAGCACTAACAGGAATACCCGGTGTCATGTGCCTGTCACTCACCATTAGCACCAACAGGAATATTATCTGGTGCGAGTTGTCTGTCACTCACCAATAGCACCAAGAGGAAGATTATGTGCAATATTCCTGGTTGCCGATCTCTGACAGGATCTACAACAAACTTCCTACCCCTCCTGCTCATCGCTGATTGTGCACCCCTTTTTTTCAAACCTGTATGCACGCTATCTCGTCAACTGTGCTTCTCTTCTGACACTTGTCTCCTCATTCTTTCCACTTTGAAACCAAACACCAACAAGAAAGGTCTTACTGTTTCCAAACCTTTATTACATGGAACAAGTTATCTCTGTCTCTCATACCGTCAGATTCTCGCACTAGCTTCAAGAAAGCACAAAGCACGTCTGTTCCAAAATATGATTAAGATATAGGCTGTGTGCACGATTACGTGTTGAGAATGTAGTGGTTAGAGTTAGGACTCTGTATTTTCTGTTTATAAGCCAGTTCCATATGTACAGTATACATTAATCATTCTTTCAGCGCAGTTAAATCAAACAGCGAAGCGACGAGGCTAGGTCTCCTGAACATGTGCTCAACAAGTATTCGACACCACGACGACGACGACGACGACGACGACGACGATGATGATGATGATGATGATGATGATGATGATGATGATGATCCTGTTATTTATCTTTGATAGGAATACCAAGTGTGTCGTGGCAATCGAATGTTACTGATATGATGAGGATGATGATGGTGATGATGATGATGATGATGATGATGATGATGATGGTGATGATGACCCTGTTGTTCATCCTTGATACGAGTACCATGTATGTGGTCGCAATTAATTGTTATTAATATGATGATGATAATGATGATGAAGCTGATGATTGTGATGATGATGATGATGATGATGATGATGATGATGATGATGATGATGATGAAGCTGATGATTGTGATGATGATGATGATGATGATGATGATGATGATGATGATGATGATGATTACGACGACAACCTAACTGCATCTCTAAGGAAAGTGTGCTTTGGGGCTTGAGGGTCCTGAGATGAATAACCAGCCTAAGGCAGGATATGAAAGGTTTCCTGCACACAGAGGTTTGAGGGAAGCATCAGTGCCTACGCATCTGTCTCTGTCTCTGTCTGTCTCTCACTCTCTCACTCTCTCTCTCTCTCTCTCTCTCTCTCTCTCTCTCTCTCTCTCTCTCTCTCTCTCTCTCTCATTAGTCGAATGAATATGCATGGTGTCATTGCTATTTACCCTCAGCGGTAACCGGGACACATGAGTGCTGTCCTTGACATCGATCATTAGCACTAATGGGATGAACGTGTGCAGTGTATATATCATTTAACATCACTGCCATCACTAGTGGGGAGAACATGTGTCGTGTACCTACCATTTACTGTTGGTATTAATTGCAGAAGCATGTGTTGTGTACCCGTCAATCACTATTAGCACTAACGGCTACAACAAGCGTGATGCACCTGACAACAAGCAGGAAGACCTTGTATGATGCCTCAAACATTGACCATAATTACTAATAGGAAGACTTTGTATGATATCCTTTCATTTACCATGCTTACTAATAAGACCTTGTATGATGTCCCTTAGATTGACCATAATTACTAATAGGAAGACTTTGTATGATATCCTTTCATTTACCATGATTACTAATAAGACCTTGTATGATGTCCCTTCATTGACCATGATCACTAATTGGAAGACCTTGTATGATGTCCCTTCATTTACCATGATTACTAACAGGAAGACCATGTACGATGTCCCTTCATTTACCATGATCACTAATTGGAAGACCTTGAATGATGTCCCTTCATTGACCATGATCACTAATAGGAAGACTTTGTATTATGTCCCATTATTTACCACGATTACTAATAGGAAGACCATGTATGATGTCCCTTCATTTACTATGATCACTAATAGGAAGACCATGTATGATGTCCCTTCATTTACCATGATTACTAACTGAAAGACGTTGTATGATGTCCCTTCATTTACCATGATTACTAACAGAAAGACCATGTATGATGTCCCTTCATTTACCATGATTACTGATGGGAAGACCATGCATCATGTCCTTTATATTTACCATTAGAATTAATAGGAAGACAATGATATTCCTAACATTTACCATTAGCTTTAATAGGAATATCTCGTATGATGTCCCTTACATTTACCATTAGCACCAACAAGACCATGTGTGATGTCCCTTACACAAGTCATTAGCACTTGCTGGAAGATTGCACGTTATGTCCTTGATATTCACAAATCGCACTTGAAAGACTGTGTCTCGTGTTCCTTAATTTTACCATTAGCACTCGAAGAGGGACTGTGTGTTGTGTCTCTGACATTAATTTACCAGTAGCTTTTATTGAAAGACTGTTTCAACTTCCTGATACTTACCAGTAGCACTCATCGACAGACTGTGTGTTATGGTCCTGATGTTTACCATAAGCACTCATTGGAAAACTGTTTCTTGTGTTCCTGATACCCGCAAATAGCACTCGCTGAAAGACTGTGAGTTGTGTTCCTGATATTTAGCACTACCACTCACTGAAAGACTGTGAGTTGTGTTCCTGATATTTAACATTACCACTCACTGAAAGACTGTGAGTTGTGTTCCTGATATTTAGCACTACCACTCACTGAAAGACTGTGAGATGTGTTCCTGATATTTAGCATTACCACTCACTGAAAGACTGTGAGTTGTGTTCCTGATATTTAGCACTACCACTCACTGAAAGACTGTGAGTTGTGTTCCTGATATTTAGCATTACCACTCACTGAAAGACTGTGAGTTGTGTTCCTGATATTTAGCATTACCACTCACTGAAAGACTGTGAGTTGTGTTCCTGATATTTAGCATTACCACTCACTGAAAGACTGTGAGTTGTGTTCCTGATATTTAGCATTACCACTCACTGAAAGACTGTGAGTTGTGTTCCTGATATTTAGCATTACCACTCACTGAAAGACTGTGAGTTGTGTTCCTGATATTTAGCATTACCACTCACTGAAAGACTGTGAGTTGTGTTCCTGATATTTAGCATTACCACTCACTGAAAGACTGTGAGTTGTGTTCCTGATATTTAGCATTACCATTCACTGAAAGACTGTGAGTTGTGTTCCTGATAT
>CM031603.1:56345340-56357840 GCA_018398815.1 Conus ventricosus
CACCAACGTGTTCCGCAGCCCTGGAGCCCTGCTGCCCTCCACGGGTCTCTCCCCCTTCTCCATGGGCGACACCTTCTGCGCCTTCCCGCCCTCGGCTCCCGACCCATCGCGCTGGCCCTCCATGTCGCAGATCGCCGCCGGGCAGATGGGCGGAGCTGCCAACGTGGGGCCCCTCACGCTCTCCGGACCTCTCCCTCGTCAGACATCCCTCGCCCAGTCTCTGGGAGCTCACCAGGGCATGGGAGCCATGACCTCCCTCTCTGCTGGCGCCGGGAACGCTTCGGGGATGGCGGCGGCCTTCGGGAACGGGTTAGGGGGGTTCAACATGGGCACGTTGAGCGTCAACGGGGTCTCCGGCGGGCACGGGAGTCCTCCGGGCACCTACAGTTCTTCAGCGGCGTCCTACCACACCACCATGACGACGTCGTGCAGTTCCCCGCTAGGCGGAGGATCCCCGTCGCCCACCCTGCCGCCCGTGTCCACCCTGCCTCCCTCCATGTCGGGGGGTCATGGGGGTCTGGGGTGCGGGCTGGCGGACATGGATGAGGCCTGGAGAGGGTCCAGCATCGCCGCCCTGAGGAGGAAAGCCATCGAGCATTCGGTCAACCTGTCCGGCTACAGATGAAGGACTCGTGGACGTCGTCCGCTGCGTTTGCTTCTAGACTCGGCTCTCTTGGGTTTATTTCTTTATGTGCAATGAGATGCTTCACCGCTTGTGTGTGTGCTTTTAGTGATGGATTCACCAGATGTCTCCTGTAGCTAGAGACTGATACCTCCCCAATTATGTATGTGGCAAGATGTTGATATTCGAAGTTCTGCGGATAGTGACCGTTCCTGAATTCATTGCTATGTGATTCACACTTTTCCTGTAAAACTGTCCTTCACATTTTGCTGTAATAAAGGTCGAACCTCCTTTTTCTTCTCTCTAACTAGAGACCCACCCGTCAACTGTCTTCTTCGGTGGGAAACACCTGTTGAAATATCTTCTGAGCTTTGAAATTGATCTTCTGCGTGTGAGTAAAGGACAGTTCTCTTCTACCGAAAAACAAGATCCACAAAGCAGTCCTTCGGTTAGTGGTTGGACTCCCATCTTGGAACAAAAATGGACATTAATCGCCTGTTTCTTTTCTCCTTTTTTCTCTTCTTTTTCTTCTCCATTATTTGAGCCCCATATGTTCTGCATGAAGACTCATTAATTCGAAATTGCGCACGCACGCACACACACACACACACACACGCACACACGCACGCACGCACGCACGCACGCACGCACGCACGCACGCACCACACACACACACACACACACACACACACACACACACACACCGCAACATGTTTACCTCACCCACCCTACATCCGTCTTCTGCCTCTAGTCAAAATTCAATCTTTTATGGTCTGCCATTGATCTCCGAGAGCCAACGCAGGTTTCACAAACGTAAGAACTGGCGAAGACAAAACGTTTCGCTCGATGAGAGGAAAGCTAGACGAGAGAAAAAAAGCAAAACATGGGCTTGGCGAATTCTTTTTATCAAATGGTTTCTTCTTCAAGCTCTTCTGGTTCTTGGAAGGGCTAATCGCTTTTTTTTTCGGGGGTGGGGGTGGGGGGGGGGGAGGAGGGGGATGATGTGGGGTTCGTGAGGGCAAACATTCTAATCGTTTCCTGCGTCAGTCGGAGGAGGACGTCAGTAATGTTCATGCACCATTCAGAGCGGGTAATTACTATCGGCCATTTTCTCTGGCACACAGCGAGTCCCCAAGATCTCTCTCAGCTGATGTCTTGCCAGCGGGAGTGTGCTATGAGAGCCCTCCTCCACTGGCCAGAATCTGCTAGCAGAGCTGCCTAGCTTCCATGAGAAACGCATCTCCCGATGGAATCAGTGACAACAGTACCACGTTCGCAGTCAGGCGTTTGGAGTTTCAATCCTGCTGGCCGTCCACCATAAAAAATGTCGATGGTGCGGTGCGTACCTGATTGTATCATCATTCTTGTGGTATCTGGGTAAAAAAAAAAAAAGGTTTCCCACTCCCCTCATCCCTCCCCCCCCCCCCCCCCCCCCCCCACACACACACACACACACCTGTCTTGTGGATACATGTCACCATGTACCATGTCATTTTCGGTGGAGGTGGACGTTGAAACTAAATGTAACCGACTAATTCACTGGGTTGATCTCGCGAATGCCTTGTTGTGTGGGTAAGCTAGCTCTCAAGCCAGCGCCACTCGCAGATTTCTCCTGTGATCAAACGTTGACCACCAACACACACACACACACACACACACACACACACACACACACACACACACACACACACACACACACACACACATACGTACACACACACACACACACACACACACACACACACACACACACACACACACACACACACACACTATAACTGATATTGTCCATTAACGATCGATGTAATAATAACAACAGTGGAGGGGTCTGTAGTCATCAAACAGAACGTTCGGCTGTTCAGTGATGGTGGTGAGTTTGAGTCACCCTTGATGTCAGAATTTCCGGGCTGGAAAGCACTGTCTGCCTCCCCCCCCCCCCCCCCCCCCCCCCAACTCCCCCAATAGTGAGTGAGTACCTGATTCAGTTCAGGGGAACTAAGGCGGCTGAAAGAGAGGGGCGGGTCTGGCCTTCCAAAATGCCGTGTCCCACACCCAGTCAACCTCTAACAATTTGCCAGTCCTGCGGCCATTGTACTATGAGACTCTTAAACTTTAAAGCTTAAAATAAAAGTGGGGAGGAAGTATTGATGTACGGTGGGAACAGTTTCATTATACGAGAGACGTGTCCATTTTTTTTCGGACCTTATTTCTATTCATTCACTGATTGATCGATTGGATTGATCTGTTCGTTGGCTAGCGAATAAGAATCATGCAAAACAGCTATTTTAGTTGGATATCTTAAAGAAACGCGATCTCTCTCAGGGTGTCCGAAATGTAAATTTGCTCAGCAAATAAGTAGGGAAGTGGGGGGGGGCGGTTGGGGGGGGGGGGGGGGGGGGTAGGAGGACGGAGAGGGGGAACAGGTGCGGGTGAACAATCTCTCTATCGTTAAGAAAATTCTCTTAGCAAAAGTTAGATAACGGAGAGAAAAAAAGGTGTGTGTGTGTGTGTGTGTGTGTGTGTGTGTGTGTGTGTGTGTGTGTGTGTGTGGAGGGGGGGGGGGGTGTTAAGGGGGGATGGGGATGGGGGGTGGGTATGGGATGATGGTGGGGAGCGGGGAGATATGTGTGTGAACATGTAACTGCTACATCTTTCAGCTTCATCGGGGGAGGAGGTAGACCTCTTTACAGAGTGGTAGGTGTGTCCGTTCACATAGCATCACCTGTAAAACCGTGAGATGCCAGTTTATAGCAGGTAACGAGCAGTAAGTACACAACGTGAGTCCACCAGGCACTGGAATACGGGAAGCCAGAGTATGGTCATTTAGTCGCTTAAAAAAGTCAGATTACCGTTTTTTTTCATCAGGGAAACTGACGCCTGGGTTTTTTTCTCCCCTCATCGAAACAAACAAACAAATAAAAACCATGTAATCATCGCTTGTAAACGAAAACCACATCGTTACAACAATAAGTTTGTGCGTTGAAACACCTGTTGTCGTTGGGTTTGACGTTGGTAAAAGATCATAAATGTGTCAAAAGAAAGAAAACAACCTTATGACTGTAACACGCCATGAACTGTGAAAGGAGTTAATTATACCAGACTGTATTGTCGACTTCTGGCAATTGTGTACCTTGAGTAGCCATCTGTTAAGAGTCCTACAGTGATGCCACATGACACAAGTGATGCCACAATGGCACAAGTGATGCCACAATGACACAACTGATGCCACAATGACACAAGTCACAGATACAGTGATGTCACAAGGACACAAGTCCACATGCACGTGATTAATAGTGCACGTGGACTTGTGTCATTATAGCATCAGTGTAGAATCACTGTATTTTTCAGGGTACAACTGTGGTTTTCATAGGATCGCGTTTTGACCGCTAGATCAGAGCGACAAGAAGAAAAGAAGTTATTATGAAGCAATAGCATATATATATTTGTGAAAATCGATGATTTCGTATAAAAACTTATCATTAATACTTTGTTCTTGACGGACTTTGCGCATGTCCTGAAGACAATGGTTGTTCTGGGATTTTTTTTTATTTCTAGTTAGTACACTGCCATATGAATGTTTCCCTTCTGTGTTGTTATGTTCAGTAATTGCCTTAGTGATTTTTTAACCATTACATTTTCGTATTTATCCATAGCGAACGTGTTATAAATTTCATTTTCCGTTGTGTCTAGAGAGACAACACATTCTATGATGCGTGTGTGTGTGTGTGTGTGTGTGTGTGTGTGTGTGTGTGTGTGTGTGTGGTGCGTGCGTGTGTGTGTGTGTGTGTGTGTGTGGTATGTGTGTGTGTGTGTGTGTGCGCTCACCTGTCTGTGCAACCCTCTGTTAGTGTGTGTGGTCGACACCCTCTGCTGCTGTATGTGTCAGTGTAGTGTAAGTGAATGTGTGTCTGGGTGCGGTGTTTGTCGGACCAAAGACTGTACGCCCTACGGTCCGTAGGGCGAACTATCTTTGGTCGGACTCGTTCGCGTGTGTGCGCATCTGTGTGTGTGACTCTCTCTCTCTGTATCTCTCTCTCTCTCTCTCTCTCTCTCTCTCTCTCTCTCTCTCTCTCTCTCTCTCTCTCTCTCTCTCTATGTCTCTCTCTCTCTGTCTCTTTTCCGTCTCTCTCTCTCTCTCTCTCTCTCTCTCTCTCTCTCTCTCTCTCTCTGTTTGGTCTCTCCCTCCCTCCATCCATCTCTCTCTGTCTGTCTGTCTGTCTGTCTGTCTGTCTGTCTGTCTGTCGTCTCTCTCTCCTCTCTCCTCTCTCTCCTCTCTCTCTCTCTCTCTCTCTCTGTCTGTCTGTCTGGTCTCTCCTTCCCGCCATCCCCATGTCTCTCTCTCTCTGTGTGTCTCTGTCTCTTTCTCTCTGTCTCTGTCCCTTTCTCTCTTTCTCTCTCCCTCTATCTCTTTCTCTCTGTTTCTGTCCCTTTCTCTCTTCTCTCTCCCTCTGTCTCTCTCTCTCTCTCTGTCTTTGTCTGGCTGGCTGTCTGTCTGTCTGTCTGTCTCTCGCTCTCTCTCCCCTTCTCTCTGTCTAGATGGTCTCTCCCTCCCTCCCTCCCTCCCCCTCCCCTCTCTCTCTCTCTCTCTCTCTCTCTCTCTCTCTCTCTCTCTCTCTCTCTCTCTCACGGTTTGTATGTGCTGTGAACCGTGCACATTTCTATCTCCAAGAGATCATTGTCTCTCAGTCCTCCTTTCAGACTGTGGGCTCTACACCGCAGGTCTAGTATTGCGTTGATGTGCATGGTCACACTGTTGCTACTGCCACTTGTAGGATTACTCGAAAGGTATTTATGTTTTAGTCACGTACTTGGAACATTATTGCTGATTTTAGTTTCAATTTTTTTTTTCGCGCGCGCACCTGTGTGTGTGTGTGTGTGTGTGTGTGTGTGTGTGTGTGTGTGTGTGTGTGTGTGTATGTGTGTGTGTGTGTGTGTTCCGTGCAGTGAAGATTCTATGTTAAACATGTGACGTTTAAAAAAAAATTGTACATTCAACAGATCTGCATGCTGCATACGGCCTTCACCCCTTTTTTTTTTAAGTTGACACAGATAGCTGTCTTCATGTGTAGCAGCCAGACTGGTTAGCTTTTATGCTGACCATTAATCATGTGCAGGAACATGGAACATGAAAAAAGATGTAAACCCAGAAACTCAGAAGAACAAAGCATTAAAAATTTCAGACAGGTACACACAAAAAGTTCCCTACAGCATGTTTCTATTCGTTTTTTTGTTTTAAACACTGGAATATATTTCTTAAAATTTTAAAAACAAAAAATCTCCAGACGCGATTACAGAAACATTACATTGTTTGCAAACTGGTAAAATTTTCTTGTGAAGTTGAAAAGTAATGTAATTTGGTGTGCAGCATATATATGTTTGATAATTGGCATACGGTGCATTTTAATGATTGTCTTAAATCGTAAAAATGCATTCGCATTACTATAATTATGAGTAGGAAGTTTTGTAGGCCTGTTTGTGTTTCAGCTGAGGTGTCTGTGTTGATAGTTTAGGTTTGTCATGATTCATTCCACCCTTGTGAATGAAACATGTATGCCCGTAATGATGCTCTACCAAATATTGGGTCTTTTTGTTTTAAAAACATCTTTTTTTTTCTTCCGGTCTGAGCTGAGTATTTAGAGTTAAACAAAATAATCAGATAAATCCATGATTTGAAATGGTAGACAATTTCAATCATGACTCATCATCGTCACGTCATCATTGGACTCGTATATTTAGTGTTGTCGTCCATCTAGTTTAACGTTCATGAATCGTCCAGCTTTTTCTTCAGCATAGTCATTCGTTTATGTTACTTAGCTTTTTGTCACTTTTCTGTTTTCCAACTTATTGTCATTCATCTAGTTTATTCAGCATTGGCAGTCTAGCTTTTCATCATCGTCATTCATCTAGTTTATTCAGCATTGGCAGTCTAGCTTTCATCATCGTCATTCATCTAGTTTATTCAGCATTGGCAGTCTAGCTTTTCATCATCGTCATTCATCTAGTTTATTCAGCATTGGCAGTCTAGTTTTTCATCATCGTCATTCATCTAGTGTATTCAGCATTGGCAGTCTAGCTTTTCATCATCGTCATTCATCTAGTTTATTCAGCATTGGCAGTCTAGTTTTTCATCGTCGTCATTCATCTAGTGTATTCAGCGTTGGCAGTCTAGCTTTTCATCATCGTTATTCATTTAGTTTATTCAGCATTGGCAGTCTAGCTTTTCATCATCATCGTCATTCTAGTTTATTCAGCATTGGCAGTCTAGCTTTTTTATCATCATCGTCATTCTAGTTTATTCAGCATTGGCAGTCTAGCTTTTCATCATCGTCGTTCATCTAGTTTATTCAGCATTGGCAGTCTAGCTTTCATCATCGTTATTCATTTAGTTTATTCAGCATTGGCAGTCTAGCTTTCATCATCGTCGTTCATCTAGTTTATTCAGCATTGGCAGTCTAGCTTTCATCATCGTTATTCATCTAGTTTATTCAGCATTGGCAGTCTTGCTTTTCATCATCGTTTAACGTAGTGACAGCCCTAATATGGCCCTTTGTGGTCGCTGGGCTATAAGCAACATTACCTTACCTTACCTTTCATCATCGTCATTCATCTAGTTTATTCAGCATTGGCAATCTAGCTTTTTATCATCGTCATTCATCTAGTTTATTCGACAATGGCAGTCTACCTTTTCAACATCGTCATTCATCTAGTTTATTCAGCATTGGCAGTCTAGCTGTTTATCATCGTCATTCATCTAGTTTATTCAGCATTGGCAGTCTAGCTGTTTGTCATCGTCATTCATCTAGTTTATTCAGCATTGGCAGTCTAGCTGTTTGTCATCGTCATTCATCTAGTTTATTCAGCATTGGCAGTCTAGCTGTTTGTCATCGTCATTCATCTAGTTTATTCAGCATTGGCATCTAGCTGTTTGTCATCGTCATTCATCTAGTTTATTCAGCATTGGCAGTCTAGCTGTTTGTCATCGTCATTCATCTAGTTTATTCAGCATTGGCAGTCTAGCTGTTTGTCATCGTCATTCATCTAGTTTCTTCAGCATTGGCAGTCTAGCTTTTCATCATCGTTTAACGTGGTGAGAGCCCTGATGTGGCCCTTATGAGCTATATATAAGCAACATTACCTTACCTTACCTTTCATCATCGTTTAACGTGGTAGAGCCCTGATGTGGCCCTTATGAGCTATATATAAGCAACATTACCTTACCTTACCTTTCATCATCGTCGTTCATCTAGTTTCTTCGACAATGGCAGTCTAGCTTTTCATCATCGTCATTCGTCTAATTTATCCAACATTGCTATTCGTTGAGTTGTTGGGTTTTTTTTTGTTTTCTTTTCAAGCGTCGTCATTTGTCTCGGTTCTATCTCCGAGGCTGTCTCTCCTTCATCCTCGCCCTCTAGTCTGTGCCAACGTTTACTTTTGTTTTTCTTTTTCTTCGTATTTTCCTTGCCTGTCCTCCTTTCTCGTCAGTAATCTCAACATGAAGGTGTTTACGTTGAGATGTCCTTTGATGTACGTACAAACACTAACGACAGGCCCACGGCAGTAGTCGTGTACATAGACCGCCGATTACTATGTTTCGCAGTAGCAGTTTTCCAGTGCAGATATCACCCTTGCATATGTTCAAGGTTAATTGTTGTCGCATCGTGGGGCTTCAGTACTGTGTTGAAATTTTATTTAGAGCTTTTGTATACCCCTTCCCCCCCCCCCCCCCCACCTCACTTCTTCTTCTTCCCTTCCCTCTCCACCGCCCCTTTGAAATGAAAGTTGACAAGACAGTTCCTATTACAGTGCACGTTTTTTCACTTTCTCTGTGTGTGTGTGTGTGTGTGTGTGTGTGTGTGTGTGTGTGTGTGTGTTTGAGTGTCGTGCGTACGTATTTGTGTGTGTGTGTGTGTGTGTGTGAGAGAGAGAGAGAGAGAGAGAGAGAGAGAGAGAGAGAGAGAGAGAGAGAGAGAGAGAGAGCGCTCGTACGTGAGTGCACATGAAAAACAGAATGACCACGGGTTCACAAAACCTCACCGATCTTGGATCGCACACCGAAAGATGGAACAGTGAAGGACAAAGACAGAACTGCCGAGACCACGAACCAGACGACGAATTGCCGAGATCACGAACCAGACGAAGAACTGCCGACATCACGAACCAGACGAAGAACTGCCGACATCACGAACCAGACGACGAATTGCCGACATCACAAACCAGGCGAAGAATTGCCGAGATCACGAACCAGACGAAGAACTGCCGACATCACGAACCAGACGAAGAATTGCCGAGATCACGAACCAGACGAAGAATTGCCATCACGAACCAGACGACGAATTGCCGAGATCACGAACCAGACGACGAATTGCCGAGATCACGAACCAGACGAAGAATTGCCGAGATCACGAACCAGACGAAGAACTGCCGACATCACGAACCAGACGAAGAACTGCCGAGATCACGAACCAGACGACGAATTGCCGAGATCACGAACCAGATGACGAATTGCCGAGATCACGAACCAGACGAAGAATTGCCGATGATCATAAACTAGACGAACCAGAAAATGTGAAACGAGGCAGGAATAGCAAACGGTAAATCATGAACAAAATGGTAACTCTTGCTTCCGTGATGAATGATTAATCACACGCCCCAAACTCCAGACGAATGCTGCTTACGACAGCAAATCGCCTAGCAACAATGTTAACAGAAAGCACACAGGACAAACAAGTGCATACGTGGAACAACCTTTTTGGGGGGGATGTATTCTTTTTTTGTTTTGTATGTTCCGTGTTGGCATTACTGCTAGGCAATTTGGATCGTTAGCAGCATTCGTTTGAGTTATGGGTGTGTAATTTCATCATGGAGGCACGAGTTGCCCTACTTGTTCATTACACACGAACTAGATTTACGATTTAAAAAATTCGTTCACTTTAGAACAGCCTTCCATGCCCACCTACCCACTCGATGGAGGCACAGGAGCAAAAACGTCAACTTCGGAAAAACAGAGCAAATGCCACCTTTCAGCCTGGCTCATCTCCAAGTCTGCCCTGTCCACACTGCAACAGACTATTCAATGCGAGGATCGGCCTGATCAGCCATTTTCGTACACACACTTCCACTCAAAGATAGCAGAAGTCGTCTTGGTCGTCTTCGCTTGCGAAGGACAAACAACCCACTCAGTCCACGCCCAAATAGGTGCAAGTCATCTGATCGATTTGAAACCTTGTGTTCACAACACTTCCCACAAAACACAGAAAGTCCAAGGAGAGAGGCAGGTCACCCCCCCCCCCCCCCCCCCCCCCCCCCCCGCCTTTGTTGAACCTGACAGTAGCCCATAGCCAACTGTAGACGGCGGTGAACTGAGATTTGAACTCTTCAGTATCTATTGTTGGCCTGACCCCATTGTCGTTCAAACTTACGCCCCTTCTCCCAGGTTTAAAGGGCGTTGAAATCGCTCTCTCACCTGTTAAGGAGTGAGAAACGGATGCTCTCCCTTTCTGGATAACTATACTTGTTATCCACTTGTTAGCACTTCAGGATGTGCAAAGCGTTCTGCAATCCCCACCCAGATTTCTACCATTTTACCGTGGATACACACATTTCATACATTTTTTTCGGTCTCTTTAAAAAGACAACAACGAGGTAACCGGTTCAAAAAGAAACAAAACTACTCCTCGAAACCAGGAGAAAAAAAATAGTTACATTTGCCCCGAACATCACACTGATGGTTTTTACACATGTTAGACAGCACACAAAATCTGTAATTTCTGAAGGAAGAAGTGTTGTCAACTTTTGTCATAGAATGCTAACTACATTAAAAAAAAAAGTTTTAAATTCAGCAGTATCATCTTTTTAAAGCACATGGATACAAATGCACACAAAATGTTGCAGTCTCCAAGAAATTCGGAAATTCGTTTGTAGATATGCATTTAGTAATTTTGTTGATATGAAAGAGAATAGGCTACGTGTACCTATACAGCACACAGACGGGAAAGTGGCAAAGTAGTGCATCCGGCTTGTTCATTCACAATGATAACGATGATGGTGATGATGAAGACGATCTTGATGCCAAAGATTGTGTTGGCATTATCTAGATGTTATGATAATATCATTCACACTCACACACACACGCGCGCGCGCACATACACACACAAGAGAAATCAAGTTGATTGAAGGTTTTGACACCCGGGCATGTCGATACCTCCATTTTGGGGAACAATATCAGTATGACCAAAGATAGTTCGCCCTACGGAGGGCGTACAGTCTTTGGTGTGACCAGCTTTCATACAACGTGCCCATACCTGAAACAAACGTGTCTAAGAGACTCTAGTAACATCATCGAATCGACTTTTTGTTGTTGTTTGTTTTGTTTTGTGTTTTTTTTGTAAATGGATCATTGCAGTTGTCCTGTAAACAGTAGGAGCTCGCCATATTAAGATCAGGTCGAGGTTGAAAGGGAGAACCTAGAACGGGAGTTCCTGTAACCCCCTCCCCCTCCTCTTCCCTCTCCCCTACCCAGTTCCAGACAGTTGTCATCCCTGAGGTAAGTCCCTGGATAGCCAGCGGCCTGAGCTCCCAGGGACTGCCCGATGAAATAGATGCTGGAGGGGGAGTAATCGTGCTGAGCCATCGCTGACAAGATAAGGGAGGCAATTTGTGTCCTTACCAACAAGGCGGCCACCTGCAAATAGTTAAGTCCCTTGGCTGCTCCCGCCCACCGCACCGTAATCCCTTGGACTGGCTGCAGAGGGAGAGAGAAATAATAGGTTAATGAATTCATTAAGGATTCAACCCGTCCTGCTCGTCGAGCCAGCACTTTTTAAAGAAAAAAAAAAGGAATGTCAGATTCAAAAACTACTCCAATACCCCTGCCTCTCTCTCTCTCTCTCTCTCTCTCTCTCTCTCTCTCTCTCTCTCTTTCTCTCTCTCATCACACACACACACACACACACACACACACACACACACACACACACACACACGCACACACACACACACTCACACGCAAACACACACACACACACACACACACACACACACACACACACACACACACACACACACCTCCCTCCCCCTTCAAAGATGCAACGCAGATACAAGGGGTACTTAGCAAGTTCCCTGTATCGGCGTGCGTTTCTGTAGTATCTGGAGCAAGAGAAGTTAGTCCAACTTCTCAATGAATCCTCCATCAGCGCCTATTCTCTTCACCAGTATCTCAAACCATTGATATTGACGTCATGCCAGAGTGTTTCTGGTATGTCGGAAATTACTTCCTCGAAGAACCCTTGTGCATCTCCAGCACCTTGAAACGCCCGTCATCGAAGCTGCTTTTAGACAAAGGTATGGGACAGTCACATTGGGCCAGGTCTCTCTCTCTCTCTCTCTCTCTCTCTCTCTCTCTCTCTCTCTCTCTCTCTCTCTGTCCCTCTCTCTCTCTCTCTCTCTCTCTCTCTCTCTCTCTCTCTCTCTCTCTCTCTCTCTGTATATACATACATATCTTGAACGTGAACTAAAGGACACCTTTTTGTTTTAAATAAAACTTAACAGGACTGGGTGGCATTTATAGAAACTGTCTTCTCTACCACCTTGGAACTAAGGAAGAACCAGGACTTTCCAATAACAATGGCAAAGACATCATCATCACAATCTGACTGCGACAAACAGAAGAGTCCGCGTTTGCAAATGCCTGTCGTGATGCCGAGACTATCTCCATCAAAATTCAAAACTTTTTTTTTTACTGCTCAGTGAAAAGGCAGCTGAGACCAAGTGACTTAAGAGCGTTCTTTGATGCTGTGGAGGCTTCTTTATATGACCCTCAGTGTTTGGGAACTTCGCATTTCTCAGAGTGCAGGATCCACTCTTATCACGCTGGAAGCGA
>CM031603.1:56382840-56387840 GCA_018398815.1 Conus ventricosus
TTTCCTTTTCTTTTCTTTCTTTTTCTTTCTTTATTTGGGCCAATCTTTTCTTTCCAAACTCTCTTAGTCCCCCCTTTGCAGACTATATTGGTGCTAAGGGCTCAAATTTTCACCCCTCTCATCTCTCTGCCTTTCTCCTGCGAGACTACACCCCAAAAACCTCTCTTCTCTCTCTGTTCTTTTGTTGTTCTCCCCCCTGGGTTTCCCTTTTCTCCCCCTTTCCCCACACCCCTTCTTTTTCCCTTTCCCGATCTGCCCAAAAAAAGGGGCGAAAGTACCATTGGTCAGTTTTTTTTCCCCCTTGAAAACCCGAAGTTTTTTCCCTTTTAATTCATTGGATTTTTAAAAAATTCATGAAAAGGCACGCCTACACCTTACTCTCTGTGGGGGGAAAATTTGGTCATTTAATTGTTTGGGGGTAGTTTCACCCCCACCACACACTATTTTCCCCCTCTCCTTTCCTGTTTTTAACCTGCGCCCGTCCAAACTAAAAATGGCGCGGGTTTTCCAAAAATTGGCCAGATGAGCCTGACCCAGGCGTACGACTGTCTCGTGGGAAACGGGGCGTGGGTAAAAAGGGTTAGTCCGTTCTAGCCGGACAGACCCGTCTCTGGGGGAGCCTTCCCGGGGGTTTAAATTGGGGGGGGATCCAAAACCCGGGGCCCCCTCTACGTGGCCCCCAGAATATTTGAGGTTGGCTTATGCCCAAAAAAAACCTGGCCCCACGACTTGGTTGTTCTATTTTTGCCCGTGAAAATTTTCCCCCTTGAAAAAAAGGACTATGCACCGCATGTCTCAAAACCACGGTAAAAAAAAAAAAAAAACAAAACCAAATTTTTGTGACCCCACAGTTTACACGGGGCAAATTTTAAAAAAAATACTTCAAAACCCAACCGGTTTAAAAATTTAAAGGTTTTATTCATTTTTAAAATTACCACCCCAATGAGTTATCATTGAGGGTGCGCTCTTGCCTTATTTCAATTCATTTTAACGACCTCTGTGCCCCATTTATGAAATTCCCCTCCCTGCGGATTTGCCATATCTTCTCTTCAAAATTTTCTTAAAAAAAGCCAATATAATATGATCACGATCCTTGAACTTCCCCGAAAATCTCCACCCCACTTATTGCAAAAAATTTAATGCATCATACACAAGGGACTGTATGCCCCAAGCATAACTACACCACATAAAACAAGTCTCAAAAAGGAAAAATATGAACAAGTCTCACAAAAAAAAATTAATGCCCATAGCCAATTTGGGAATGCCCCCCAACCCAAATTTCAAATAATGAAATCAACACTGTTATCAAAAAAAGAAACCGGATATGATTGACTTCCTCTGAGTTGAGCTTCCCTGACTACAGGGCCCTTAAATAGTAGCCCCGACATTCTGTCGACCTGGATGTACTGCATGATTCCTGAGGGCGCATTGAAAATTCCCCAAGGGAAAAACCCTGTTTTTTTTACTGGCCCCTGCGGGGAATTTTGGGTTTTGGTTGATGATCCGTCTCTATCCGAACTCTTTCCCATAAAAATTTATTTGTGAAACTTTGCCGGCCCACACGAAGTTTTAAACACTCCTTCTCCCACCGTTGCGTACCCTTTTTTTCACCTTTTTTCAACTTCCTGCTGCATATTCAAAAAGGGAAACCGTCCCCCTTTCATGTCTGCAAAAATTTTATGCACCTATCCCACCCCTGATGCTTGAAAGAAACCCAAAAAATGGTTTAGAATTCAGGAAAGCTTAAAGTTGGGAGGGAAAAAACCTTTGGTTTTTCCCCAACCCGTCTGCAGTGTTTGCTCTGCAGCGTCTGACCACTCGCCCATTTGGGGTTTTCCCCTTCCCTTGACCAAATCATGAGAGGACTCGTGATTGCTGCAAAAATTTAAAAAACAAACTCCCTATGAACCCAAAAAAACCTAGCAAATCCAAATTTTTTTGGTTCTTTGGTCTCTCTGAATTCATTCCCCCTTCTCCATTTTTCCCCTTTTCTGGTTTGTTTTTGTGTCCCCTTTCCCGACAACAAAACCTGGGAAATTCCAGGTTTGGGGAAAACCCAAACCCTGGACTTTGTTGGTCTGGCTGTGAGATTGGTTTGTCTAAAACCTCTCTAAGACTGTCCAGTTTGCTCATATGTCCTCCATGTCTCAGAGGGAATCAAAATGTCTCCTGAAATTCACAACCCCTTTTCCAATCCCGTAAATAATTTCCCTTCATCATCCGAGAGAAAAATGCAGGTGCGTTGACCACCCCAAAAAGGGAAAGTACTCCCCAGGGTTTATACCCCCATAGGAGGGGAAAATGTTTGGGGATTCCTTTGAGCCCTCACTCAAGGCTATTTGCCAGAACCCTTGTCAGATCTACCCGGGTTTGAAATACTGGCTCTTGTTTTTGGCGATCTGAGCAAAAAAGGGGTTCTTCCATGTTTGGTATGACCTTTTGCATCGTTTGGGTTTGCCTGTTCAGACTTTTCTTTTAGTCGAACAGAATCGATGCTCACCTGACTTTTTCCTCACTAAGACGACGGGGCACTTACGATGTTTTGGGAGGGTTTTCAATCCCCCCAAGGTCCAACATCTTTTCGACCTCCTCCTCGATCACTTGTTTTGGGGGGTTTTAGGGGATGGGGTTTGGGCTTTCCTTTTTAGGGGTTTTTCTGTGATTTTAAACTCCACCGTACAGGGTTCTAGATTTGGGTCCTGCCTGGTTTATCAGTCGGGGGACCCCCCCTTACTGTTCTAGGAGCCCCCAAACTTCCTCCTGTCTCCTACTGTCTAGCCCTTCATACGTGCACACCCCGTATGACTTTCCCCCGGAAAACTCGGCAACAAAATTTTCCCCTTTTTTGCTGGGTCTCCTTCACCCCCCATCAAGGGATTGCTGCTGGGGGCCCTATGTGCTGAGTTCACGCTGAATATATTTGCGGAGCAGTTTGCATGGAAAAGTTTTGATTTCCCATTCACATTTGATTCGGGAGTCCTGGGTCTACCTTTTCAATGGTGGGAATGGTCCCCTTTTCCCAAGCTCAGCAGCTTTTTGTGATCCGGGGGGAAGCAGTAAAAGGGGCTTGATCTCCCACCTTTAAAGGGAAATTTCTTCCTCAAAATTCCCGTCAAATTTCTTTTTTCTGGAGACCCCCGCCTCCCGCAAATCTTTCCCCTTTGGCCTTACATTTTCTCCTCTAGGGCCCATTGGTAGGTTTCCCCCACATACTGATAAAGTGGTTTTGACCCCCCTTCTGCTCCTGTTCTCCGGGGCCCCCAAAAACTCTTTTAGAATGCCAAAATGGTTTCCCCCAACTGTCCGCCCATACGCAGCCCCAAATGGCGAAAAACCTGTGCTTTTCCCGGGGGTTCCCGTAGGCGAACAGTGCCGCTGGAATTAGCGGTCCCAATCTTCTGGGCCCTTTTCCCCACAGAGCTTTTTTAAGATGCCCTTTAGCACCCCCATTTTAAATTTTCCCCCAAACCATTGCAATTTTGGGTGGTAGGGGGTAGTGAGAAGCTGTTTTGATCCCTAGCAGGCCCGTTGACTCCTTCATCCGCCTGAGGTGAACTGTGACCCCTGTCACTGAGAAATTTTTTTCCCGGACCCCACGCGAGAAAAGATGTCTACCCGCCTTCAGCGGGCCTGTTGCGGAAACACGCCTTTCAAACAAGCTTTTGGGGGATTTTGGTCGGTAGTCCACCCGCGTCAAACCATACCCGTGCCCCCTTTGGAAAGGGGGCGGTTGGGCCCCTAGATCAAAAAGCCAACCCCCTGAAGGGTTTTTGTAATTAAAGGGGGGTGTTTTTTAAAAAGTGCCTTCCTCTTCCCCCCCTCTTGGGGCTGATCTTTGAAAACACATCCCCATGACATGCAGGAACGTTTTTTTGTTTTGCCATTGCTCCTGGCCAAAGAAAAGGCATCCAAAAATTCGGTCAGCTGTTTTGTGGTTTCCCAGGGTTTACCCCCCCTGGCGACTCGGACCCCCCTGCATGACAGTGTCCATAACCTGCTGGTTTCCTTAACTGGTGGGCATTACCGTCTTCCCCCCGGTGAACCCCTCGGGGACAACAGCCCGCCCTTTTACAAGGAAAATTTTGTCCCCACCTCCCCTAACCTCCTGTTTCTCTCCACCCCTTGCCAAAATCCCAAGGGCTTCACGAGCGGGAAAGGGGTTTTTTTCCGGTGCCCCAAACTCATCAGGGGGAACATCTTGCCCGAAATTTCCTTGCCCGGGAAAGACTAACGGTTTATCAAACCCTTTTTCCCCCTTCTTGCTCCGTTTTTTGAACTGCTGCCCCCGTAAACAGTTTAAAAAATTTAAAGGGTCCCCCGGGGTCCCCTTTCCCCTGGAAAATTTCCCAAAGAAACAAATCATGAAGGGGTTTTCCCCTCACCCAAAAGCAGACAAATCGCCTGAGAAAAAGGGGGACGTCCCTTTTATTTAGCCCAATGGAAATCCCCCACAGTGCCATCGATTAGGTACAGGTCTGGATTTTTCCCCCCTTTCAAATCCCTTTCTCGGGGAGCGTTTCGTACTACCCGCATGAACAAAACCGTGTCTGTACACTTTTACCCTTGTGGCCAAAACCACCCTTCTTCCCCTGGAAAAGAAAACTCGCCCAGTGCCCTCCATCCATGAAATGCTGCTGTCCAGTGCTAGGGCCCTGGTGCACTCCACCCCCTTCAGGGTGAAAACCCTTTTGGGTTTCCCCTGCAGGTCGTTTTTCCCCTTTCGACCCTTAAACCCCCTCTTGCAAGGCTGCTGCCTTTTGGAAACCTCATGCGACAATCCCTCACCCCCATGGGCCCCTTTTTGTGACCCAAAAGAAACACCAATGGGTTTTCCCTTTTCCCTTTCCTTTTTGCCCCCCCTGGGTTTGCCCGCTTTGGAGAAAACCCCCTAGGGCTCCTTGGGACTCTTCTCCCCGTGCCTGGCACCTGTTTCTCTGCCCTTAAATGCCCAAAAAGTGCCTCTTTTATACACCCTGCGAACTTCAACAACTTCCTGCTGT
>CM031603.1:56397840-56400340 GCA_018398815.1 Conus ventricosus
CTTGAAATGTCATTCTATCATTTTATTCGTTTTCTGAAGCGTACTAATACCATCCTTTACCTTACTGTTTAAATAAAATGCCTGTTGTGTGTGTGTGTGTTTACAGTGTTTTCCCTACACTTTGGAGAAGTTCGTTTATATATATATATATATATATATATATATATATATATATATATATATATATATATATATATATATTAATAATAAATGTCTTTGAGGATTCTCAGGAGATTAAAAAAAAAACACACAGGAAAACAGAACAAATATTGATAATGCGCGCGTGTACGTGTGCGTGCCTGCGCGCACACGTGTGTGTGTGTGTGTAATGGGAAAAAGGAAAATTCAATGTCCAATCCCATTTTACCCGGAGGAAAAAGAGAGGCAGATAGATCGAAACGACGAGCAGAAGCAGAGATAGAGAAAAAGAGAGAGTGGCAGATGAGTCTTATGTTTGGAAGGGGGCGCTTGAGAGTGTGTAAAAGAAAGTGAAAGAGTGGTAGATGAGGAGTCTTATTCTTGGAAGGGGGCACTTGAGGGTGTCTTCTCTTCTTCTTCCTAAAAATACTGGTTCACTCAAAAACGAGTAGGTCACCAGTGCGCAGTGTGTATGAGGGGAAAAAATATAGATAGATGCATATAGATTTTTCACATGTGTATGTGTCTATGAATATGCATACCTGGATGGTGGAGATGGTGTTTGGGGTGTATATATATATATATATATATATATATATATATTAGAGAGAGAGAGAGAGAGAGAGAGATATGTATGTATATATATATATATATATATATATATATATATATATATATTATATATATATTATATCTATATCATGCACTACATGTGATATCATTGATATGCTATATATGTACATGAGGTGTGCATAAGAATAAGGTAGGATGGGGAAATTGGGGGAGGGGGTATAGAGAGAAAGGGATGGAGGAGAGGTCGTGGGAAAGGAAAAGAGCTGGAATGATTCAAACTAATTCATCAATCATCAATCATTTTCCTTTTTCTATCCCCAACTGGCTTTATCACACCAATCCAACCACATTATCTCACTTATGACAATGATCATCATCCTGTAGTGCTATAGATCTCACTTATGATAATATCATCATCCATCAGTCATAGATCAGTTCCTCTATTCCCCAACTGGCATTAACATATTAAGGCCAGCACACAATTCCACTTTTGTAAATGACCATCATCCCACACTACTGTGAATCGCACTCACACCATGACAATAATCATCATCCATCAATCATTGTTTGTAAACCTCCTTCATTCCCCAACTGGCATTACACCAATGCCACAACATTATCCAACTTATATAACAATGATCATCATCCTACAGTACTGTTGATCTCGAATGATACATGATCATCACCCATCAGTCATCGACTCCCACCCCCACCCCCATCCACCTTCTTCCTGAACCGGCAGTATTATACTAATGCCACCACATTATTTCCCTTATCACAATGACCATCATCCTACAGTATCTCACTTATGCCCAAAGATCATCACCCACCAGTCATTGATATCTTCCTTTATTCCCCCAACTGGCACTGTTGTACCAATGCTACATTATTCCACCTACATGACAATGACCCTCACCCTATAGTATTACTGATCCCAAATGTTCACCATCCATCAGTCACTGGAAATACTGTCATCCAGTGATCACCTTCATACTGCAATATATATATGGCAATATATATGGCAATGAGGAAGCTGACCATTTGGCAAAGGAAGGAGAACAGCAGCCCCAACTAGAACAGGAAGTCTTCTTTGAAAAAAATCAAAAGTATTATCAAGGAGAACACAAAACCAAAAAGGCAGATGGCTTGAGCAGCACCTGCTTCAACAAGAGGGATGGACACTAGCAGATATTGAGCAGCACCCTGCTTCAACAAGAGGGATGGACACTAGCAGATATTGAGCAGCACCCTGCTTCAACAAGAGGGATGACACTAGCAGATATTGAGCAGCACCCTGCTTCAACAAGAGGGATGGACACTAGCAGATATTGAGCAGCACCCTACTTCAGCAAGAGGGATGGACACTAGCAGATATTGAGCAGCACCCCACTTCAACAAGAGGGATGGACACTACCACATGCCCAGATAGGACCTTTGTGAGACCAAGGACAGGGCTCTCCAGACTGAGACATCACATGTCCACTATATTCCACAATGACAGGTCTTCAAATCATCCATGCAGTACAGCCCAACACACCTGCCAACACACCAATGAAGGGAAAGCCCTATTGACCACTGGAGGGCCTTCGCCATACAGCAGCCTTCGCCAATACCTCCAGGGTTCCTACTTAAGTGAACAAGGAAGAAGGCCATCCTACAGTACTGTTGATCTCTAATGATTATCACCCATCAGTCATTGACCCCCCCCCCCCCCCTCCCCAAGAATGATTATCATCCTGTCGCACTGTTATCAAATGGTCATCACCTAATAAGCTTTTATTATCATTAT
>CM031603.1:56415340-56425340 GCA_018398815.1 Conus ventricosus
TTTTTCCTGTCCAGTCGACAATTTTGCTTGGTGCTTCCTTTTGCATTGCATCATGTCTGTAAATATGAAGTTATCGCTGACACATAGCGAAGTGCATGTATTGAATTTGGAAGAGAGAGAGAGAGGAGAGAGAGAGAGAGAGAGAGAGAGAGAGAGAGAGAGAGAGAGAGGAACACCTGAGGACTGACCTCTGGCTGATTTCAGACGAACTGTCCCTCACCGCTGATGTGGGCCCTCATCTGACGGCCGTTGTCTTCGGCACCAACGTCACCCTTGACATTGTTAACAATGCAGGTGAGTTTTCATCCAAATATGCCATACCCCCTATTATAATGGAACCGATGCCTGTTCTGAAGAAGAAACACTGATTAAAATGAAGTGAGGCGCTGGTTCTAATCCATCAAAGAGACAGACAGACAGACAGACAGACAGACAGTCAGACAGACAGACTGAATGAAGTGAGGCGCTGGTTCTAATCCATCAAAGAGACAGACAGACAGACAGACAGACAGACAGACAGACAGACAGACTGACAAGACAGAGAGACTGACAAACAGACAAACAGAGACAGAGACTGAGAGGTGACGGGTTTTCCAGAGAGAGAACTGAGATGAGGGAGGAAGGATGCAACAGTAGGGGAATGAGAGTGGATGGATGAGAAAAAGAAGAGGAGCAATGACAGAGAGGATTGATGAGAGAGGGGAGGGATGAAACGAAGGAGGAATGTACGAAAAAAAAGATCGAGAGAGAGAGGGGGGGGGGGGGGAAGAGGATGAGAGAGGTAATGAAAGAGGAGAGGTGTGAGAGGCAGGTAGTATGATAAAGGAGAGGAATAAGAGTAAAGAGGAGACAGACAGACAGACAGACAGAGACAGAGAGAGGCAGAGAGGGAGAGGGGAGGGGAAGATGAGGTAGATAGGATGGATGAAAGAGAGAAGAAGGATGAACGACAGAGATTCGATACGAAAGAGAAAGGATGGATGAGAGAGAACATGGATGAGAGGGTGAGAAGAGACGCAAAAAAGAAGACGTGAGATGAAAGAAAGAAAGAAAGAGGGAGAGAGAGAGAGAGAGAGAGAGAGAGAGAGAGAGAGAGAGAGAGGAGAGAGAGAGAGAGAGAGAGAGAGGGAGGGAGGGAGGGAGAAGAAACGAGAGAAATAACGTATGAGAGACTAATGTGGAGGCGCAATCAGTGAGGGAAGAAGGATGAAAGAATTAAAGGAAGAGAGAGAGAGAGAGAGAGAGAGAGAAGAGAGAGAGAGAGAGAGAGAGAGAGAGAGAGAGAGAGAGAGAGAGAGAGGGAGGGAGGGGAGAAGAAACGAGAGAAATAACGTATGAGAGACTAATGTGGAGGCGCAATCAGTGAGGGAAGAAGGATGAAAGAATTAAAGGAAGAGAGAGAGAGAGAGAGAGAGAGAGAGAGAGAGAGAGAGGAGAGAGAGAGAGAGAGAGAGAGAGAGAGGGAGGGAGGGAGAAGAAACGAGAGAAATAACGTATGAGAGACTAATGTGGAGGCGCAATCAGTGAGGGAAGAAGGATGAAAGAATTAAAGGAAGAGGATAGAAGGGGAGGATAAATGAGAGAGGGGAGAAAGAGTGAGTGACAAAAGGGATGAGAACACGAAAAGAAGAGAATCAATAAGAAAGGAGATATATGAGGTGAGAGAGACGAGGAATGAGACACAGACAGATAGACAGACAGACGAACAGACAGAAAGACAGACAGACAGAAAGACAGACAAACTGACAGACTGACAGACTGACAGACAGACAGACTGACAGACAGACAGATGACAGACAGACTGACAGACAGACAAAGGGGAGCCGGGTAACGAGAGAGAAGAGAGTTGAGAGAGAGAGAAGAGAGTGGAGAAATATTAATGACAGGAGAGAAAGAGAGGCAGGGAGGCACAAGAGCGAGGAAGAAGAGGAGAGGGGAGGGATGAGGAGAAAAGAGGAAACTGATGAGAGAGAAGACGGATGAAAAGAGAATAGCATATGAAAATAGAGAAGAGAGAGGTGCAATTAAACAGTAAAGAACTCTCTCTCTCTCTCTCTCTCCTCTCTCTCTCTCTCTCTCTCTCTCTCTCTCTCTCTCTCTCTCTCTCTCTCTCTTCCAAATTCAGTACACCCACTTCATGAATTTTGCAGACACGGCACATTTCAAGAGGAATCACCAAGCAAAACCATCAAGTGGGCAGGAAACGGAAGTAGTATTTATTGTTAGAATCCTGACCAATGAAAATGTGCCGTTGCCAGGGGAGGTAATTTTAAGAGAACAATCAGCCACAGTTCGGACCTATTGTCTCTCTCCGACACAAAGAATCGTTTTGTTTAGACTGGACGGGGCACTTGAGCAGATCTCCCTGAACCATTCTGCATAAATTGTCGCCTGTTGATCCAGTTCTGGAGCTTCTCCGGCTGCCTGCACTCTCCTCGTGTCCATCTGACGTTTGACAGTGACCGGAATTCTTTTTAGGTGAAGATTTGAAAGCCCTCTCTCTCTCTCTCTCTCTGTCTCTCTCTGTCTCTCTCTCTCTCTCTCTCTCTCTCTCTCTCTCTCTCTCTCTCTCTCTCTCTCTCTCTCTCTCTCTCTCTGTCCCTCTCTCTGTATGTCTGTCTCTGTCTCTGTCTCTCTCTGTCTCTCTGTCTCTGTCTCTCTCTCTCTCTCTTCTCTCTCTCTCTCTCTCTCTCTCTCTCTCTCTCTCCACTTCGTTTACAATATTTTTATGTTTCAATGGTTTCGGAAATGTTTAATCAAAATCGTGAGTTCATGTTTATTCGTAACCTTTCTTCGTTTAGGCTCATCCTATATCTATGTGCTCTTCTTCTCTCAGTGTCTGTTAGTCCTAAAATGCAGACAGGTGTTTGCCAACACAGCGGTGGCAGGTAAAGCTATAAGAAAATTTCACTCCTTCAGCTGTACCTTTTAGTTATATTTTTAAAAGTGTATATTTCTATGACCATCGGTTAGGACCGATCTTCTCTCTCTCTCTCTCTCTCTCTCTCTCTCTCTCTCTCTCTCTCTCTCTCTCTCTCTCTCTCTCTCTCTCTCTCTAGCATCAGTCTATTGTTAGGCGTAGGTAATGTGACAGTATATATATATACTAGCTGCCAAATAACGGTCCTCATTTTAGAGAAGTAGTCCTGTACGTGTGCAATGTCACAACGGCTATTTGAAGAAAAGCAGGGAAAAAGATGTCTTTGAAACCGTTATAACAGTTTTTTAACGGTTTTTAACGGTTATATTTTTTAAGAGATTAGCCCAAAACCATCCTCGGGTCACAACAGACGTACCTGCCAAATTTCATTACAATCGGTTGAGCCGTTTTTGAGTCTATAGCGTACACAGACACACACACGCACACACGCAGACAGAATTTGCCATTTATATATTAGATATATATTGTAAACTAGTAGTTTACAATGGTCCTTGGGGATAATCACGTTACTCTCAAGGCTTACACTTCATCACCTCAGATTATGCCAACCATTGTAATTTACATCTGCATTTCCAACGGTGTCATGGAACGTCACGTGACCTTTGTGACAGATCGCACTCGTGCACCGGATCGAAGCAATAATGTCACGAATTCACGTGCTGGCCATCACATTGGCCGTGTACCTGACCTTAACCTTGGCTGACCCCATCAAGGTTTGTGGAAGAGAGAGAGAGAGAGAGAGAGGGAGAGAGAGAGAGAGAGAGAGAAAGAGAGAGAGAGAGAGAGATTATTGATGACAAATTCATGTCTCTTGGATCATGTCAAGTAGTTTGAATTCGCCTTTCGGTTTTCATATGTCTTCAGTTTCTGTTTGTCATTCCGTTTGAGTTTACAAGTAAGTTATCTGTTTATTTGTTGAATACCCGTGTGTATAACCAGATCTTGCTGGATTTTGTAAACGTTGGGTCTTCATTTACTTTGTTGATTGATTTGTATACCGATTGATTTATATACAGAACGGAGACAACAATGGAGTGGACAGGAAAGCGGCCGCCCGACAGGTGGTCAGTGACATCCGCCGAATGGCCATCCAGGCTAAAGATGGTCAGTTATGGCCGCCAAGTCAACTTTCTTCTTTCTTCATTTCGTCTTTCTTTCCTTTCACTTTCTTTGCTTTCCTTTGTCTTTCACTCGTCTTTGCTTGCTCACTGTTTTCTTTCTCTATTTTCCTTCTTCTTTTTTTTGCTATGTTTTGTTCCTTTTCTGTTGTCCTTTATTGTTTGTTTGTTTGTTTGTTTGTTTGTTTGTTTGTTTGTTTGTTTGTTTGCACTCACTTTTCAATTGTTCTTTCATCATTTTTCATGATTCATTTTGTCTGTGCTGTCTACATTTTATTTTTCCCATGTTTACTTCTTTCAGTTTGTTTTTATTAAAATTATTTTCAAAATGAAGTGACTTGCAGGCGTCTTGTAATTTGTTTGTCCTTGTTTTGGGGCGTACTCACTAAGAATAATTTTAATTACCATTCTTCTCTGGTCTCCGTCGACTTTCTTTTATCTTTTGTTTTCCGTTCCTTCTTTTCATGTTTTTTTCTTTCCTTCTCTTGTCTGCATTTCTCTCTCTCTCTCTCTCTCTCTCTCTCTCTCTCTCTCTCTCTCTCTCTCTCTCTCTCTCTCTCTCTCTCTCTCTCTCTCTCTCTCTCTCTCTCTCTCATCAGCTTTTGCGTGGGTCGTTCTACGTTTGTCTCAATGTAGATGCAACTGAACTGTACTTTGTTTTACAGGGAACTACCTCAAAGCCTTGCGAAAAGATGTCCTTGACCTTCAAATTGCTGCTTCCGATCTTATTACTGATTTCCTGGGTGAAGGTAAACAAGCCACTAAGACTGTATTTGTTGTACTGTTTTGGGTTACATTTCAGTTCGAATTTTAACTGTGATAAACAAGCCTACATTAGAATCATACGTAGTTTGGGAAATAAGTTATATTTACTACTTAGACTGTCCTCTCACGCACGCATGCACACACACACACGCACGCACGCACGCACGCACGCACGCACGCACACACACACACACACACACACACACACACACACACACACACACACACACACACATAAGGAAAGACAGTTAATGGTGTGACGACGGCGTCAATGATGATGAAAATAATATCGAAGATACACAGAAAAGAGACGAGGGTGGAGGAAGATCAAGAGAAAAGATGCTACTGCAGCGAGCAAAGTAAAGATGGCGACGACGACGACGACGACGACGACGACGAGGATGATAATGATGATGATGGTAATGATGATGGTGATGATGATGATGATGATGATGATGATGATGATGATGATGATGATGATGATGAAGAAGAAGAAGAAGGACGAAGGAAAGACATGTATAGGAGAAGAAAATGCAAGCAGAGTAAAAACGGCTTAATTTGTTTTTTGTTTGTTTTTTGTTTAAGTGTTTTCTGTTTGGAAAGTTGCCTGATTCAGAATCAACGTCCACAGCTACCCCAGGTAATTTAACACATCAGTTAGGTAATTGGGGAAAGTGGGGGGGAGTGTGTGTGCGTGTGTGTGTGTGGAGGGGGGGGGGTGGGGGTAGGTGTAGGTGAATATCCTAGCAGGATAGAGATATGGGGTCGGTTTAACACGGCACACATACCACGACAACTCAGCATGAACACAGGCAACGAGTACGCCACTTTTTCCCTGCATACCCGGGAATGAAACTTTACAATAATCTTTTGAATTCTGAACTCGCTATTGTGTGTTTTGTTTGCCTTCACTGTGGCTTGATTTGATATTTTATTTGTAGCTGTTTGACGTCATCCATTTTCAGTGTCAGAATGTGACGTGCAATCAACTATCAAGATGGCGGCTTCCAGAACCGGAAGTCACGAAGTTCTGACTGTTCTGTTGGCCGGCGGTGAGAGATATTTGACTGGCTGTTACCATTTCCATTATGCTTTGTGCTGCTCTCTGTCTCTCTCTGTCTCTCTCTGTCTCTCTCTTCTCTCTCTCTCTCTCTCTCTCTCTCTCTCTCTCTCTCTCTCTCTCTCTCTCTCTCTCTCTCTGTGTGTGTGTGTGTCTGTCTGTCTGTCTGTTCTCTCTCTCTCTCTCTCTCTCTCTCTCTCTCTCTCTCTCTCTCTCTCTCTCTCTCTCTCTCTCTCTCTCTCTGCCATCTGCTTTCTCTTTGTTTTAGTCTGTGAGACGAGCAAAGCGTGGCGAGTTGATTTGTGTACTGATAGTTGACCTATGTTGATGATTAGACTCTAAGGTATGATCAAGCATTATGCAGAAGTCATTGGATCAATTGTTATCAAGAACATTTTCAACATGCCAGTGGAAAGAAAGGGAAAAGAGGATGGATGTGGTAGAAGAGGACAGTGAAAGAGAGGGAAAAGAGGATGGATGTGGTAGAAGAGGACAGTGAAAGAGAGGAAAAAGAGGATGGATGTGGTAGAAGAGGACAGTGAAAGACAGGGAAAAGAGGATGGATGTGGTAGAAGAGGACAGTGAAAGACAGGGAAAAGAGGATGGATGTGGTAGAAGAGGACAGTGAAAGACAGGGAAAAGAGGATGGATGTGGTAGAAGAGGACAGTGAAAGACAGGGAAAAGAGGATGGATGTGGTAGAAGAGGACAGTGAAAGAGAGGGAAAAGAGGATGGATGTGGTAGAAGAGGACAGTGAAAGAAAGGGAAAAGAGGATGGATGTGGTAGAAGAGGACAGTGAAAGACAGGGAAAAGAGGATGGATGTGGTAGAAGAGGACAGTGAAAGAAAGGGAAAAGAGGATGGATGTGGTAGAAGAGGACAGTGAAAGAAAGGGAAAAGAGGATGGATGTGGTAGAAGAGGACAGTGAAAGACAGGGAAAAGAGGATGGATGTGGTAGAAGAGGACAGTGAAAGAAAGGGAAAAGAGGATGGATGTGGTAGAAGAGGACAGTGAAAGACAGGGAAAAGAGGATGGATGTGGTAGAAGAGGACAGTGAAAGACAGGGAAAAGAGGATGGATGTGGTAGAAGAGGACAGTGAAAGACAGGGAAAAGAGGATGGATGTGGTAGAAGAGGACAGTGAAAGACAGGGAAAAGAGGATGGATGTGGTAGAAGAGGACAGTGAAAGACAGGGAAAAGAGGATGGATGTGGTAGAAGAGGACAGTGAAAGACAGGGAAAAGAGGATGGATGTGGTAGAAGAGGACAGTGAAAGACAGGGAAAAGAGGATGGATGTGGTAGAAGAGGACAGTGAAAGACAGGGAAAAGAGGATGGATGTGGTAGAAGAGGACAGTGAAAGACAGGGAAAAGAGGATGGATGTGGTAGAAGAGGACAGTGAAAGACAGGGAAAAGAGGATGGATGTGGTAGAAGAGGACAGTGAAAGACAGGGAAAAGAGGATGGATGTGGTAGAAGAGGACAGTGAAAGACAGGGAAAAGAGGATGGATGTGGTAGAAGAGGACAGTGAAAGACAGGGAAAAGAGGATGGATGTGTGAGAAGACAGGACAGTGAAAGACAGGGAAAAGAGGATGGATGTGGTAGAAGAGGACAGTGAAAGACAGGGAAAAGAGGATGGATGTGGTAGAAGAGGACAGTGAAAGACAGGGCGAGGGAGAAACAGTCAGAAAAGTAAAGACAGCTAGAGAGACAGAGGAGGGGGGGAGAGAGAGAGAGAGAGAGAGAGAGAGAGAGAGAGAGAGAGAGAGAGAGAGAGAGAGAGAGAGAGAGAGAAGGGGATAGGTTTTGCTATACGGAAGAGGATAGTTTATACTATGGAAAATGGAACTTGCCAGTTGCAGGAAATACTTTTTTTTTTTCAATTCTTAGCCTGCCTACCTCCAACTGGCTCCTCATCCCACCCCCACGCCCACCCCCATTCCTACCCATCTACCTATAAAAAAACAATTTCGACACTGGCGACAATTCTTTGAAAACGGTTTCTTAGAAAAAGAGTGTTTCGTTTTGTACAGAGTAAAATGTTTTCAACTGTCAATTGTGCTTTGTACATAGCGCCTGTGGTTTCTTCACACTATTGATCTGACCTGCTCTGTGTCTGACCTCAGATGCCCTGAGTGTCCTCAACGGACGACTGTCTCTGGCCTTGGGCTTTCTGGAACAAGTGGCTCTGCTCATGGAAGGTGAGAGAGAGTCTCTCTCTCTCATACACATAGAGAGAGAGACGGACAGACAGCGAAAGAAAAATACAGAAAAACACAGACAGACAGAGAGACAAGCAGATTGACAAACACAGAGAGAGAGAGAGAGAGAGAGAGAGAGAGAGAGAGAGAGAGAGACAGACAGACAGACAGACAGACAGACAGAGACAGAGAGAGAGAGGAAAGAGAGAGAGGGGAGAGTGAGAAAGTGGGAGAAGAAAAGGAGAGGGGAGGGAAGAGAGAGAGGGAGAGAGAGAGGGAGAGAGGGAGAGAGAGAAAGAGAGAAAGAGAGAGAGAGAGAGAGAGAGAGAGAGAGAGAGAGAGAGAGAGAGAGAGAGAGATGACACCTGAGGACTGAACTCTGGCTGATTTCAGACGAACTGTCCCTCACCGCTGACGTGGGCCCTCATCTGACGGCCGTTGTCTTCGGCACCAACGTCACCCTGGACATTGTGGACATGGCTGGTCAGTTTCTGTTTGTGAGCAAAGAATAGGCCTGCCACACTCTCCCCGATCCAATAGATCAGTCTCCCGTTCTAAGAAGAGAAGACATGAAGAGAACAGAAGCATTTGTTTTAGAACCATGTCCAGCAGAAAGATCACTTCTAATAACAAGTGTAAACTTTTCCTTTTTACTTTCAGTAGAAAATTTATTTCACAAGACAAACGTGCGATTCCAACACATCTATGCTCCGCTCTTTCCGTTCGTTGATTCTAATATACGTAATTACAGGAGCTTAAAAGCAGTTTATTGAACGCATGTGGCATACTCTAGACTGTTTTCTGGAAGTTTCCAGAAGCTTCTGGAACTCTTCGTATTTCTAACTGATGTATCTACATTCATCATCAGGTAAATAAACGGGAAAGAAATCTACAGAACGAGAACGTGTTGATTCGCGCTATCAAACTGTGCTTTGACAAGTAGAAACATAATCTGTTTTGAAACATTCTCTAAAGACCTTTTTGTCTCTATTTTGTGTGACTGGAGCTTTGACAGGATTTGTCTCCCCTTTCGCTTAAAATCCGTTATGACGCCTTATGTCTCAATGTCAAGATGCATTTAACCCATTTTCGGAGCTACTGCTTAGTGTTACAGTCGAACACAAGACAGCAGTATTCTAATGTTTTTAACTTTTGTCATGAATTGGTTGTACTTTTACATAAGAATGTGAGTAAGTGTATGTATGCACACACTTGTTTGAGAATACAAACAAATGATTGTGTATGCACACACACAAACATCTTTGTATGTGCACGTGTGTGTGTGTGTGTGTTGTGTGGTGTGTGTGTGTGTGTGTGTGTGTGTGTGTGTGTGTGTGGCGTGCGCACACGTGCATGTGTGTGTGTGTGTGTGTGGTGTGTGTGTGTGTGTGTGTGTGTGTGTGGTGTGTGTGTGTGTGTGTGCGTACGTGCGTGCATATGCAGTGCATGTGCACGTAAGAAAGAGATAACCTCTCTCTCTCTCTCCTCTCTCTCTCTCTCTCTCTCCTCTCTCTCTCTCTCTCTCTCTCTCTCTCTCTGTACGCATGTGTGAGTGTACGTGTATAGGAGCAGTGCGTGAGTGAATGTCGGTCAGAGTACACATACGTGTTGAAGTGCGTGAGCTTTCGTACATTTTCATAGATCATTATGTACAGTGTTTTAGTGCTTTAACACTACAGAGTGCCAGAATTTATTCCCATCTTACCCCTGTCTGTTCATCTTTTCCAGATCAAACAGTCAAAGCAATGTCCCGCAAACGGCTGACGACCAGAACAAAGACGGCGAAGGACGCGTTCGTCGTTCGGTGAGTACAAAATGTCCTTTTTTTGACTGTACCGATGTTGTGGTACGAATCGTCACCCCAGCAGTCGCGTGACATTTTGCACCGGCAGGTCACATATCCATGGCCCCTGT
>CM031603.1:56437840-56440340 GCA_018398815.1 Conus ventricosus
GTTCTCGACAAAAATAATGATTCGTACAAAAACAAACAAACAAACACAAACAATATTATGAAGTTTGGGTCTCACGTTTCTGGCATACAAGGTATACTAGCGCGCAAAGCATTTTCTAGACATAACTACATACCGGCCATCATTGACATTCATAAGACCGCGAAAGCCATGATGTCTCTTGTATGTCTTTTGATAGGAAAAAATGCCGACAGCTTAACTAACTCCGCCAAAAAAGAAAGAAAAAAAAAGCTAAAGAAAGAAAAATAAATAAATAAGTAAGTAAATAAGACTTAATTCTTTACGGCACATCAACTCCTTGCAACTCCATTTTTACTATTTCGAACATGCCCCCCCCCCCCCCCCCCAACCCCTTCTCTCTCTTTACCTCACTCTGTCTTTCTTTCTCTGTCTGTCTATCCATGTCTGTCTTTCTGTCTGTCTGTTTCTCTTTCTGTCCGTTTGTCTGTCTGTCTGTTTGTCTGATTATCTGTCAATCTGTCTGTCAGTCAGTCTGTCTGTCTGTCTCTCTCACCCCTCTCTCTCTCTCTCTCTCTCTCTCTCTCTCTCTCTGTCTGCCTTCTTAAAGACCTCTCTCTTTCTCTTACCTTCTTAAAAACTCTCTCTCTCTCGACCCCCCCACCCCCCTCCTACCCAGCTTTCCATCCAAGTCTCTCACCTAACTGTCGGTATTAAAAGACATACGCACGCACGCACGCACGCACGCACGCACGCACGCACGCACACACACACACACACACACACACACACACACACACACACACACACACACACACAAATAACGAAGTGAAAAAAAAAAAAAACGCTGACAAAAGAAAAGAAAGAAAAAAATAACACGAAAAAGAAGGAAAGAAATAACACGAAAAAGAAGGAAAGAAATAACACGAAAAAGAAGGAAAGAAATAACACGAAAAAGAAGGAAAGAAATAACACGAAAAAGAAGGAAAGAAATAACACGAAAAAGAAGGAAAGAAATAACACGAAAAAGAAGGAAAGAAATAACACGAAAAAGAAGGAAAGAAATAACACGAAAAAGAAGGAAAGAAATAACACGAAAAAGAAGGAAAGAAATAACACGAAAAAGAAGGAAAGAAATAACACGAAAAAGAAGGAAAGAAATAACACGAAAAAGAAGGAAAGAAATAACACGAAAAAGAAGGAAAGAAATAACACGAAAAGAAGGAAAGAATAACACGAAAAGAAGGAAAGAATAACACGAAAAAGAAGGAAAGAAATAACACGAAAAAGAAGGAAAGAAATAACACGAAAAAGAAGGAAAGAAATAACACGAAAAAGAAGGAAAGAAATAACACGAAAAAGAAGGAAAGAAATAACACGAAAAAGAAGGAAAGAAATAACACGAAAAAGAAGGAAAGAAATAACACGAAAAAGAAGGAAAGAAATAACACGAAAAAGAAGGAAAGAAAGAGCAAAGCACAAGGAAAAATGGACAGGGAAAAGGAAAAGCAAAACAAACGATCGATGTGAGAAACGAGAAACAGCAAAATTAGAGACACTAAAGCAAAGAAACAGTAAGAAAGAACACAGATTCGATGACAGAGGGACACAGAACGGAGACAAGAGAACAAAACAAAAAGCGACAGAAGATAGAAAGAACACGCAAAAATATAATTTGAAAAAAAAAAAACGAAAAAAAAAAACATACACACACATAAATTCCGCGCCTATCTTGCGCCGAATTGGATGAAGATAGGTGATTGCTCGTTCTTCATTTTCGTTATCCTGAGTGTTGTTTACCTTGCCTGAAGAAGACCTAAGAGGTCGAAACGCGTCGTGTTGTCTTGTGATTCGTTAGTCTACTTTTTTTTTGGGCGGTGCGTTATCAATACCATTTCAAACTGACACAAAAATAAAAAATAAACACACAAGAAAGGCTAAAGAAAAGAAAGAAAAAAAGGGCGAAACAAAAGAACGACCAAATAAATCAACAAAGACGGGTGAACTACTAAAATGAAAGGAGGAAAAGAAATAAAACAAAGGAAAAAAAAAAGAGTCGTATGAGCCGAAATGAAAGGAGCACAGAGCAGACTGTACGAAGACAACTGACCATCTTTAGCCTGGATGGCCATTCGACGAATGTCACTGACCACCTGTCTGACGGCCAATTTTCTGTCCACTCTCTCTTTGTCTTCGTTCTGCAAAGGAATATTTAAAAAAAACCGTGCAAATCAAAAAGACAAAAAAATCAGGGCGCAGGGTTTCAGTGATCCAAGCAAGACCGGTGAGACAAACAAAGAAGTGACCAGGTCAAACTGATGCGCAAACTTGACCTAAACAACAAATTTACATTGAGGCTGTACACAAACTGAGTCAAAGTGAATGACAAACTCAGAATAAATGACAAACCCTAACTGAACGGCATTACCGAAATGAAGGGCATTCAAAGTGAAAGACAAAGTCAAACTCAACGACAAACTCAAACTGAATGGAAAATACAAATTCTATAAACATCAACAATTCA
>CM031603.1:56447840-56462840 GCA_018398815.1 Conus ventricosus
AACAACAACAGCAGCAGCAGCTGCAACAACAACAGCAACAGCAACAACGACAACAGCAACTTAAACAACAACAACAGCAACAATAACAGGGAAAAAAGGTGCTTAAACCAGTCATTGAACAGATATTCAGTCTAAAACTCCCTTAAATGAGCTATTTCGGCTTGCTGACAGAATGCATGGTGTTTCAGATCTAAATTTACACTTGGACAAGGCATCGTTGAATGGTCGCATTGAAATGCGACCAACACAACTTTCTAACATCAAAGTGATTCCCTGTGGAGATTTCCAGTTTGCTGATGAGCTACCATGCTAAATTTGGAGTTCACCAGACGAAAACTGTTGGATTTGAATAACAACAAAGACTGCAGATTGCAAAGACACACACACACACACACACACACTCATACAAAACAGACAGACGGAGAGACGTAACATGCTTTATGCGTTAGATTATTCTGCATAGTATTATTCAGACTTCACTGTGTTACAATGCATATTATGAAAAAATGTTCTGTTGCATTGCTTTATATTCCTCTGTACTGTTTTGTACTGTGATGTACTTCAATTATGTTGTGTGGCATTGCTTTATATTCCTCTGTACTGTTTTGTACTGTGATGTACTTCAATTATGTTGTGTGGCATTCATCGCATTGCATCATCTTACACTGCACTGCATTTGTGTTCCACTCTAACGGACTGCATTTGCCTTGCATTATTTTGTGTTGCAGTGCACTGCATTCGTTGCTGTTGCATGTATTGTGTTATGCTGTGTCGTGTTGTGTAACACGGTATCTTATTGACACTGTGTTGCATTGTACTGTGTTATGGTGTGTTGTATTGTATCACACTGTATTTTGTTGACACTGTGTTGCATTGCATTGTGTTATGCTGTGTTGTATTGTGTTACCTGTATTCTGTTGCACTGTGTTGCATTCCGTTGCGTTATGGCGTGTTGTATTGATTTATTTACAGTGTATGTTTTGGCATGGTGTTGCGTTGTAGTGCCTTTTTATTGTGCTGTACTGCATTGCATTATGCTCTATTGCATCGAATTGAAATATGTGGTATCGTATTGTATTGTGTCGGTATTACTTTCATGCATTGAGCTGTATCATACTGCATCCCATTGTATTGTTGTCGTGTTGTCTGGCATTAGCCTTGTTCTGTTGTCACAACAGAATTCTCTGTGTGGAAATTCGAGCTGGTTCCCCAGCAAAAGTACGTCACCATTGTTCAGCCTCACAAATTAACCCCTCCCCCCACCACAACCATACCCTCACCCTACCCTTATTTTAATTCCGCGTCCCCTGCTCTACATGGTTCGTTTTTTTGTTTTTGTTTTTTGGGGGGGGGGTTCTTTTTTCGCCTGTGCGTGTGTGTGTGTGTGTGTGTGTGTGTGTGTGTGTGTGTGTGGTGTGTGTGTGTGTGTGTGTGTGTGTGTGTGTGTGTGTAAGTTTGTTTCTGTTACGGGCTATCCATACAGATAGCTCATACAGACTCTTCCCTGCAAATAATCTGATTGGTGCCGTGAGTCAGTTTACGTGCGCAATTAGTACGTTGCGATGAGGAATCCAAATCAGAAATCCTCTCAAGGACACCAAAGACAACCAAAGCACTACTAAGATGAAATCCAATACAGAACGACAAGAACATCTCCATGAAAGACAAGATCAGGCTCCTGCGTGCGCTGTCTCTTCTTGTACGCATGAAACACAGGGAGACCCTCACAGCAGGTCTGGACAGAAGAGTCCAACCCATAAAAATCAGATCAAATCGAAAGATATCAAACATCACTAAACGTTAGATACACTGATTACGTCACAAGTCAACACGTGCAACAAACGATCAGGCAGCACGTTGGGCCACATGAAGATCTACTGACATCAGTCAGGAAAGGAAAGCTACACTGGTATTGGCCATGTAACCAGATCCTATGGCCTTGCTACAACAAAACTCCAGGGAACTGTGGAGGTAGGCGGAGGGGAAGACAGAGACATAAACGATCGACTAACACCGTTGCAGAGTAAACAGGAAAAAAAAGTCTGCGGAGACAAAGGCCATGGCACCCAACTGACAGAATTAGAGGAGCCCTGGTGAACTGTCCTTCAGTGTGATACCCCGGTGACTAATAGCGGAGTTAAGGGAGGAGGAGGAGCAGAAGAAGAAGAAGAACAACAACAAGAAGAAGAAGAAGAAGAAGAAGGAGGAGGAGGAAGAGAAGAAGAAGAAGAAGAAGAAGAAGAAGAAGAAGAAGAAGAAGAAGAAGAAGAAGAGAAGAAAGAGGAGGAGGAAGAGAAGAAGAAGAAGAAGAAGAAGAAGAAGAAGAAGAAGAAGAAGACGAAGAAGAAGAAGAAGAAGAAGAAGAAGAAGAAAAAGAAGGAGCACGAGGAAGAGGAGAAGAAGAAGAAGAAGAAGGAGAAGAAGAAAAAGAAGAAGAAAAAGTGCAAGCCGCAGACGGGACTTGGGTTAATCGTCCACATCCGAAAGACGAGAACCCAGGCTACCACAGATCTATAGGAAACGGGTAGTGGTTTAAATTCGTATCGGGCTTTTCCGCTCTTCTTCATCTTCCAGGGCTATGAGTCCAAAAATGTATAGAGGACAGAACCGAAATGTCGCCTCGCTTTTCGACATTGTCGGAGTCCCGTTCACTCGAACAAGTAATGAACCACTTGTGGGCAAGAGACATGTTCAGTTGGCCGTGATGCCCCTTCAGGTAAACATATATGCCAGCTTCTTACCGCCTGCTGTTCAGTGACGTCGGCCTACTGCCTGCACGTAGCCTTCGCCCGCACGAGAACCACCATGTGTGTGTGCTTCAAACTGGACAGTCGGACACTCTCGGCTGTGACGTGCGGTGAGCAGCTTCAAACTGGACAGTCGGACACTCTCAGCTGTGACGTGCGGTGAGCAGCTTCAAACCGGACAGTCGGACACTCTCAGCTGTGACGTGCGGTGAGCAGCTTCAAACTGGACAGTCGGACACTATCAGCTGTGACGTGCGGTGAGCAGCTTCAAACTGGACAGTCGGACACTATCAGCCGTGACGTGCGGTGAGCAGCTTCAAACTGGACAGTCGGACACTATCAGCCGTGACGTGCGGTGAGCATGCAGCCGACCCATGAACACGAGGCAGACACGGAGCCTTGTCGGAGCAACAGAAAGTAGTGAATGCCTTCCATAGAACTCCGGCTCGCGGAAGTCACCAGACTCATCCTGTTCCCTCCAGCTCGTTGATCAGTTTCACAGTTTTGACGCTTATATTGGTGCACAAATCGACCATCCATGCTTAACCTGGCTGTACGTAGCATGTTGGCGTACCTCTTCTGCCCTTCCCCTTGACTGGACTGTTGGCTTGTGTGTATGTTATGAATACTGAACGTTGTATGTGTGAGGTTTTGCTTCTCTCAACACACAACACCACTCGAAAATATTAGGCAACAGGTCAAGAGTTGGAAAAGTTTTTGTCTTTTAGATTATGAAATACGTTGCATTTCTTCTGCTGCCTGCGCTCACCAATATCAATGCACACCTTCGCCAATACGGTCGGCAGTAGCAAAGCCGCCCAAGTAAGAACGACATGATGTACACGCGAGGCAGTGGGAATTTCTAGGACTGAATCAGCAAACAAACAAATAATCAAAACACTCGAGAGTCGTTAAAATGGCCTGTACACATTTTAATATCGGAAACTGGTCTAAAGGCCGTTGTTTGGTGAAGAAGAAAAAATATCACACACACACACACACACACACACACCACACACACACACACACACACACTGAACAGTAAACACAAGTATAATGTGCACGCTAGTATTCTGTCGCAAGACTAAAGCAGTTTTTTATCATGAAGAATATCCCCCACCAAGTATGCTCCCTCCAAGATCTTTGCTTCCGCTCAGTTCTCTTCCCTCAATGGACCCGATGCAGTTTTGTCTACGTCATATCAAGCGGACGTCATGACGGGGTAGAGTCGGTCACTGCTGACGTCATCACTGACAGCATGTGGCGTAGGCTTTGACTCCTGTGCTTCCTTCTGGTAGATTGTCGCCCAGCATCGCTTTACACGTCACTTCGCCAGAACTGGAAGCTGCAGGGATAAAGGAATGTCTGGAATTTTCATGCAGAAGGTTTTTTTTTTTATCATTCTTAACGTCGGGTACTTTATGCCAAGTCAGACCGACACACTGACAGATAAACCATGCAAAGAGAGGTCTGATTTCCTCCCTTTTCAGGAGATACACGTGTCAACCTCGGTGTAATGTCAGTGGAGGAAGGACTAGCGCACAGCCCAAACACACTCACAGCTTGCTTACAATCTCATTCATATATCATGCATTCGTCACATCAAACCACTAGTAAAGTCTATAACTTTACTATACATGATCATGGAAAGAAACATCAATGCATATGGAATCAAACAAAATAAAACATTCTCTCTTTCCTGAACTTCACAAAATCATTTATCTAAAACATCATTAACTAACCCGGGTATAAATAGATTTCTACTTACCTGGCCAGGTGATCTTAACTATTCACGAATCACTGTCTTTTTCTTTTCCCTTTTTTTTTTCTTCACTGTCACTTTCACAACACGACACAACTGCCGGCACTGGTGTTGGTCTGATGGCGCCTGGTCAGGTGAGACTGTTGGCGTTGGTCTGTGGTTCTGCTTGGCGAAGTGACGCTGCCAGGTATGAGGTCGAACCCCCGGTTAGGGTAGAACAGTGACTATCAACATCGATCTGTTCTCCTTTCTTTCTTCCTGCATTAACGCATTGCACTCTCTCTCTCTCTCTCTCTTCTAGTCTGCTCTTATCAAATGGACATGGTTGCTTTTCTTTTCTTTTTTCTTTTCTTTCTTTTCTTCTTCATAAATTAGCAACTCTCTTTCTCTCTCCACATCTCTCCTCAGTCCTTCCTCTGCAGACTATCTCATGCTAATCTCTCAACTTGGTTCTCTTCTCTCCTCCCCTCATCTCTCTGCTTTTCTCTCAAGCAGACCTAGAACCTCTCCCTCTCTCTGTCTCTCCTTGTTCGTTCTTCCCCTCGTTCTCCTCTCTCTTCATCTCTCTGCCTTTTCCCTCGTGCAGAGACTACACCCAAAACCTCCTCATCTCTCTGTCCCTGTTCGTTCCCATCTCCCTGCCTTCCTATAGGCGAGAGCCTACTCTCCCGAACTTCTCCCTCTCTCTCTCTCTGTCTGTTCGTCTTTTTTTCTCCCTCTCTCACTCACACATATTCCTTTATGCTCTAACCCCGTGTCCAAGGGCCAGTACCATTGGTCAGTATTTTTACCTGAAGTTATCTCCCTCTAATTCCATTGGATATTCAAATCACGACAGTCCTGTCTACACGCCTTACTCTCTGTGGTGGTCAATTGGTCATTTAATTGATTAGCTAGATTTCACCCCCCACCACACTCTACCTTCCCCCCTTTCCTACTTAACTGGTGCCGTGTGGACACTGGTCACTCTAAAGTGGCTAGCTGAGTCTGGGGGGGCGCCACGATGTCTAAACTAACAATGACGCTGGTTCACAAATTGGCCGGATAAGGCGGGCCCAGGTACTGAGGCGTCTGGGGCGGACTCGGGGGCGTCGGTCAAAGCCGCTTAGTCAGTCTGGGTGGGTCGACCGTCTCGGTGAAACCTCCCACTAAGCTTAATTGGCCGACCCGACCTATGGGCCCGTCTTTCTGACGCCTAGAATGTTTGAGTTTGGATTTAGGTCCGAACAATTGGCTGGCGACTCCCCAAGTTAGGTTGTTCCCCAATTTAGGTTTGTTTCATTTTTTTGTCCGTGACAATTTCCCCCTTGCAAAAGACCATGCTCCGCATGTCTCAAAACAACGGTACAAAAAGGACAACAACCGAATTTGCTGACACACAGCTACACGCGAAAGTTTGGAAAATACTTTACAACCAAGGGTTTATAAGTTATAAAATATACAATTAGTGAATACCACTCCAATGAGTTATCATTGACGTGCGCTCTTGCGTTATTTTCAATCATTCTGTAACGACCTCTGTGGCACTTATGCAATTCCCCTACCTGCGGATTTGCCAAATCTTCTCTTCACAATTCTTATGAAAAGCACAATATAATATGATCACGATCCATGACACTTCATGAGGGATCTCCATCCTCACTTATTCAAATAATGCATCACACACAAGCGACTGTATGCTCCAAGCGTAACACATTCACATGAACAAGTCTCACAAATAAAATATGAACAATTTCTCACACACAAAAAAAAAAATGAACCATAGCCAACGGGGAATAAACCCCATATCCAATCAACATAACTGGAATAAACACATATACCCAACAATGCACCCCGGATATGACTGAACTTCCTCCTGAGTTGCGCTTGCTAGACCTACACGACTTAAATAGTCACTCCGACATTTGTCGCCTGGATGTACTGCACTCGGTACCTGTTAGGGCTGCAGTGCCATGCCCAACGCAGCACTCCTTGCTGGTTTTTCAACTGCGCCTTCCTGCAGGAATTGAGTGGTTTGGTGATCTGTCTCTATCACGAACTCTTTCCCATACAAGTATTTGTGGAAATTCTGCACGGCCCACACGACAGCAAACACTCCTCTCTAAGTTGCGTACCCTTCTTCACATTTTGGGTCAACTTCCCTCCCTAGCATATCTACAGGAAACTCGACTCCTTCATGCTCCTGCAACAATACTGCACCTATCCCACACCTGATGCATCTGTCCGCACAAAAATGGTTTGGACATATTGGTAGCTTCGATGGACGGAACCTAGTCTTTCTAATACCGGGCTGCAGTGTCGCTTGGGCAGGCTGACCATGACCACTGCCGGTTTCCCTGCTTGTCCAAATCAGAGAGGACCGTGATGCTGCGAAATTGGGACAAACTCCCGATAGAACCCAATAAAGCTGCAGACTCTGACTTTGTTTTGGCTTGGTCTCTTAAATTCATCCTTCTCCACCTTTCCCCTTCTGGCTGCTTGTGGTCGCTCCGACAACAAAACCTAGGAACTCCTATGTCTAGCCCTTCATACAGTGACACATCCCTGTATGACTCTTGGAAATTTAGGTAACAAAATCTCCCTTCTTCTGCTGGGTCTCTTTCACCTCAACAATGATTGCTGCTGCGCCTATGTGCTGAGTCTCACGCTGAATATTTTTTGCGGAGAAAATTCGCATGGAAAAGTTTTAGTTTCCCATTCACATCAATTCGGTAATTCCCGACCGACCTTTTCAGTGATGGTGAATGGTCCCTTCCAATGCCTCAGCAGCTTGTTGTGACCCGTGGGAAGCAGTACCAGGACTTGATCTCCCGCCTTGAGGGATTGCTTCCTCACCTTCCTGTCATATTGCTTCTTCTGACCGACCCTAGCCTCCGGGGCAAACCTTCCCTTGAAACTTACATGTCTCGTACCTGTGCCCACCTTTGGAACAGGGCGAGATAGGGCCAATCAAATCAACAGCCACTCTCCTGAACGGTGTGTCAATTAAAGGGGGATGTTTAAGAGGCGCCTTCCTCTTCACCCCTCTTGTGGCTGACCTTTGACACACATCACATGACATGCAGAAACGTTTTATGTCTGCCATTGCCCCTGGCCAATGAAAATCATCAAAGACTCGGTCAGGCCGTTTTACCGGTGCCGAGATGACTCGCCATGACGACTCGTGACCCACTGACATAAACAGTGTCACGATAACCTGCTGGTACCTCTAACTGAGTGGTCCCCTTTAACCTGTCTTCCCCTTGGTGAACACTCGGTACAACAGCCCGCCTTTCACAAGAAATTCTGTTAAACCCTCCTCTAACCTCCTGTTTCTCTCTCCACCTCTTGCCAACTCCCAAGACTTCACGAGCGAAGGGTCTTGTTCCTGTGCACCCTAAACTCATCAGGCGACACGTCTATGCCCGACTTCCTTCCTGGAACAACTAACGGTTTCACAACCTTTTCCTCCTTCTTGCCCGTGTTTGAACTGCTGCCCCTGTAGCATCAACAACTCAGGATCCCCTGGATCCCTTGCCCTGGAATATTTCCAATGATCAAATCATGAAAGGGGTTTCTCCATCACCAACGCAGACAAAAATCGCCTGAGAAGTAAGGGGTACGTACTTCTTCTTAGCAACTGGAAACTCCCTCACAGTGCCATCGATTAGAGTACAGGTCTGGAATTTGCCCTGTCAAATCCCCTTTATCGACCAGCGTTGTTCGTACTACCCCGCATGAACAACCAGTGTCTCGTAACACTTTCCCCCCTCTGCTGGCCAATCCACCCTTCTTCCACTGGTAACGAACCACTCAGCCTAGTGCCCTCCATCCCTGACACTGACTGCCCGTCCAGTGCTAGCCATAGGCTGCACTCCACCCTCTTCAACTGAATCCCTTTGGTTCCACTGCAGGTCGTTTTCCCTTGACGACCCTTTTCCACCTCTTGCAAGGCTGCTGCCTTCTGGAACCTCATGCGAAATCCCTCGCCACATGTCCCTTCCTGTGACAAATGAAAAAACCTAATGTCCCTTTGCCCTTCCTTCTGCCCCACCACTGGGTTGCAGACTTTGCAGAAAACTCCCCTGGTCTCCTTGCACTCTTTCTCACCTGTTTCCTAGCACCTGTTTCTCCTGCACCTTCGTGCCCAAACGTGCCTCTCTATACACCTCTGCGAACTTCAACAACTCCCCTGCTGTCTCTGGCTGGGCTCTCTTTCAAAAGTATGGTTAACTCAGGGCCGCAACCTGACAAAATCTGTTCTTTCATGACTAGCTCTTTCAAATTAACGAACTCCTTCTTCGTACCACTCAACTCTAACCATTTCTCAAAATAGTGATCTAGACGTGCACCAAACTGAGTGTACGTCTCACCTGCTTGTAATTTAGCCGAACGAAATCTCTTTCTGAACCCCTCCTCTGTGAGGTCAAATCCCTTCATTAAAAAACTCTCACAGCACCGAAATCGGGCTGTTGTTCTGCCGGTAACGCAGTGAAAATCTGCAATGCCTACCCGTCCCGTAACGCCGAAAAAAATGACTGCCCACTCTTCTGGAGGCCAACCCTGACTGGTCGCAAACGTTTCGAAACGACTGATGTATGCATCAATCGAATCGGTTCCTTCAGAGAATTTTGGCAACTTGGGTCGGGGGCGAGCTGCGCACAGAGTCACTGGAAAGTGAACTACCATCACGGTGGTCTCCCTCTGTTTTCCTCACTTTTTCTAACTCTAATTGAAAACCCTTTTAATCTTTCTGTTTCCTGCGTTTCCCTACTTTAATCCCTTTTTGTTTCCTCTTTTTCTACCGCGACACGTCGTCTTTCTGCTCGCTCGTCCCTTTCCATCTTTTGTTGGGTTTTTAACGAATCACGCAACTCATCTCTGAGTAACCTAGATCACGAGCGACGCTCACAAGTTGTTCAATAGGGGTGATCTTTTTCTCCGCCATGATAACTTCTTTTTTTTTTCTTTTTTTTTTGAACAAGATTTTACTACTACGACAGCCAAACTGGTGGTTACCGACACGAGTGACGTGATAGCACAATCCTATGAATGAAAATATTAGCTTGGGACAACGTAGTTAGTTTTTATAAGACGCCCAGCGCCTGACCCAACTTGAGAGCGAATTATAGGCAATCTGTGCGAAATGAGTACTCTGGGCTGAAATGCCAAGCCTATATTAACTATCTTGGAAGCAATGCCAAGCCTAGTATTTAACTATCTTGGGAACTACAGTAAGACAACCCCTTGTCTTAGGATTACAACACTTGAATCCCACCCAGCTTCCTCTCTGAGAAGTTGAACAATTATAAAAATGGGCCAGAATATCCTGGCAGGCTCGCCAATAAATTGTCAACCTCGGTGTAATGTCAGTGGAGGAAGGAAATAGCGCACAGCCCAAAAAACACTCACAGCTTGCTTACAATCTCATTCATATATCAGCATTCGTCACATCAAACCACTAGTAAAGTCTATAACTTTACATACATGATCAAGGAAGAAACATCAATGCATATGGAATCAAACAAAATAAAACATTCTCTCTTTCCTGAACTTCACAAAATCATTTATCTAAAACATCATTAACTAAACCCCGGGTATAAATAGATTTCTACTTTACCTGGCCAGGTGATCTTAACTATTCACGAATCACTGTACTTTTCTTTTCCCTTTTTTTTTCTTCACTGTCACTTTCACAACACGACACAACTGCCGGCACTGGTGTTGGTCTGATGGCGCCTGGTCAGGTGAGACTGTTGGCGTTGGTCTGTGGTTCTGCTTGGCGAAGTGACGCTGCCAGGTTGAGGTCGAACCCCCGGTTAGGGTAGAACAGTGACTATCAACATCGATCTGTTCTCCTTTCTTTCTTCCTGCATTAACGCATTGCACTCTCTCTCTCTCTCTCTTCTAGTCTGCTCTTATCAAATGGACATGGTTGCTTTTCTTTTCTTTTTTTCTTTTCTTTCTTTTCTTCTTCATAAATTAGCAACTCTCTTTCTCTCTCCACATCTCTCCTCAGTCCTTCCTCTGCAGACTATCTCATGCTAATCTCTCAACTTGGTTCTCTTCTCTCCTCCCCTCATCTCTCTGCTTTTCTCTCAAGCAGACCTAGAACCTCTCCCTCTCTCTGTCTCTCCTTGTTCGTTCTTCCCCTCGTTCTCCTCTCTCTTCATCTCTCTGCCTTTTCCCTCGTGCAGAGACTACACCCAAAACCTCCTCATCTCTCTGTCCCTGTTCGTTCCCATCTCCCTGCCTTCCTATAGGCGAGAGCCTACTCTCCCGAACTTCTCCCTCTCTCTCTCTCTGTCTGTTCGTCTTTTTTTCTCCCTCTCTCACTCACACATATTCCTTTATGCTCTAACCCCGTGTCCAAGGGCCAGTACCATTGGTCAGTATTTTTACCTGAAGTTATCTCCCTCTAATTCCATTGGATATTCAAATCACGACAGTCCTGTCTACACGCCTTACTCTCTGTGGTGGTCAATTGGTCATTTAATTGATTAGCTAGATTTCACCCCCCACCACACTCTACCTTCCCCCCTTTCCTATTTAACTGGTGCCGTGTGGACACTGGTCACTCTAAAGTGGCTAGCTGAGTCTGGGTGGGCGCCACGATGTCTAAACTAACAATGACGCTGGTTCACAAATTGGCCGGATAAGGCTGGCCCAGGTACTGAGGTCCGTCTGGGCGGACATCGAGGCGTCGGTCAAAGCCGCTTAGTCAGTCTGGGTGGGTCGGACCGTCTCGGTGAAACCTCTCCACTAAGCTTAATTGGCCGGACCCGACCTATGGGCCCGTCTTTCTGACGCCTAGAATGTTTGAGTTTGGACTTAGGTCCGAACAAATTGGCTGGCGACTCCCCAAGTTAGGTTGTTTCCCCCAAGTTAGGTTGTTTCATTTTTTTGTCCGTGACAACACGGACCTTCCGCGCGTGGGCATATAGCCTAGGCAGAAACACAGAGAGACAGAGAGAGACCGAGAGAGACCGAGAGAGACGGAGAATGAGAGAGACCTGACAGACAGACATACAGAGACAGACAGCTGGAGACAGAGAGAGCACATATATACACACATGCAGAGAGCGCTCGCAAACATACCATATACCGACACATACGTACTCAGACACACACACATTTACAAACACTTATATACACAAGCACCTCTCTCTCTCTCAAAAATATATACACATTTGCCTGTACACACACACACCCTGATATGGCCCTTTGCTGTCGGATGGGCTATAAGCAACATTACCTTACACACACACACACACACACACACACACACGCGCATGCACACACGCACACACGCGCACACACACACGCACACACACGCACGCACACACACACACACACACACACACACACACACACACACACACACACACACACACACACAGAGGGCCCTTGACAGAGAGAGAGAGAGAGAGAGAGAGAGAGAGAGAGAGAGAGAGAGAGAGAGAGAGAGAGAGAGAGAGAGAGAGAGAGAGAGACAGAGAGATGTGAGGAAGAAACAGACGGACAGACAAACAGAGACAGACAGAAGAAAAGAGATTCAAAACCTCAGATACCGAAGGACAGAGGTTTTAGGCAATGCCTAGAATTCCGGAGAGAGAGAGAGAGAGAGAGAGAGAGAGAGAGAGAGAGAGAGAGAGAGAGAGAGAGAGAGAGAGAGAGAGAGAGACAGAGAGAGAGACAGAGACAGACAGACGAGACAGAAGTGGCCCACAGACGGACACACAGCAACCTACAAGTACTAATGCTAGCTCCAGCAGGACGTCCACTGTCAGCGAAGGCGTTACAGGCAGTCATGGTGTAGCCAGGGGGACAGGACACGGTGGATTCGGCGCCAGCACCGGTACCACTCTCCACAGACACTGCCCTCGTGCACTGCAGGATGCTGCTGCTTGTATCGCAGCAAGCAGAGAACACGTACGCGCCTGTTGTTTCACACACACACACACGCACACACGCACACACACACGCACGCACGCACGCACGTACACACACACGCGCGCGCACACAAACGCACGCACACACACACGTCACTTATCACGTTAGAATTAGTCGCCTGTATGTCTGTCTTTTGTCTGGACGTCTGTTCTCTTCTGTCTGTCTGTCTGTTTCATTCTCTCTCTGACTGTTACTGTCTCTCTGTGTATCTCTGAATCTCTGTCTGTCTATCTGTCTTTGTCTCTGTTACTCTTTGTCTGTGTGCACCTCTCTATCTCTGTCTCTCCTTTTCTCTCTTTCTCTCTCTATCTGTTTGTCTGTCTGTCTGTCTGTCTGTTTGTCCGTCCGTCCGTCCGTATGTCTGTCTGTCTGCTTCTCTCTCTGTGAAGTACGTATGCACAAACAATTGTATTTCAGTATCAAACTCAACTCATATTTTCCCAGAAAGCACTTTTTTTCCGCTGCGTTCTCACTCTCTGCAAAAATCTATAATATGAACTGTCATAATATACATAAACGTCTGCGCCTTTCAATCTTTGCATGTCAGCTGAGTCTAGTTTTTATCAGTTATCGTATATTCATCGAAAATGGAAACTGCGAGCTATATTATACACTGACATTTACAGTATAGATATAAAATGATACCCTCTTTCATTTCTTTGTTTTCTCAGCAATTTCATAATAAAGGAAAAAGTAAAACGAATATTAATAGGTACGAGTCACAAACTGCACTGTTAAGAGAACGCTTTGGCGGTGTGGTGGTGGTGGTGGTGGAGGTTGTGGTGGTGGTGGTGCTGCTGCTGTTGTTGTTATTGTTGTTGAAGATACCTGAAGGATCGAAGTGAGCTGGAGGTAACACAGACAGCTATTACAAATGTGTACACCTGCTGGTCAGGATATGTACAGATTGTTTGATGAAATGGTAACCGTGTATTAACAGTTCAAACTTGGTCCGCAAAAAAGGAAATCGATTCTATTACATACAGCGACAGTTTTCTTTTCGTAATTGTTTTTCTTTTTTCTCAAAGGTCTGATTGTCACACTGAGTAAATCAAAAAGTGAACTGCAATCTACCTTTCTCCTTTGTCTCTTACTGCAAACATATACTGTATATGAGAAGTAGGTCGTAATGATGGTACGTTGCGTCCGTAAGATATTTTGAAAAAGGTGTGAGTACTCGAATCTTTGATTGTTAATGAAGAATACCTTAACAAACAAAGACTACGCAACCTGCATATCCAATGCGATGTTCGGCGGGAAAATGGTAGATACGCAGTTTTGACACTGGCAGCCAGCAGATTTCGGGTGAGTCATTTTCTTTACAGCTTGATATTTGTTCCTTACAATTAGAAAAAAAAAAAAAACTACTATTCTGAAAGCATAAGAAAAACACTCTATTTTCTGTGCGTGTGCATAGACTAACATGGAGCACTCATATTTTCTATACATCATATTCGTAGTCACTGCACTGAAGAAATAGCAATCAATTTGACGGCATTCACAGGATTGGTTTACCCCCCCCCCCCCCCCCCCACACACACACACACACACAACACAAATGAAAAGAAAAGAAGAGAAAAGAAAACCTCAGTCCAAATGTTTTATAAACGAGCAAGTCAAAACCTGCATCGAGAATACACTGAAAACCCTGCGAAGCCAAAAATCTCAACAGTATACATGTGGACTGTGTTTGTTGTTTGTTCGTTTGTTCGTTCGTTTCTCCTACAATTGCTCAAAGGTCTTTGAATCCATCGATTCCGAACGGCAAACCACGTACAGGGTTTTGGCTTGTTCTGTTTGGTGCGAGTTTTATACTCGTCTATCTCTTTATCACACTGGTTTATTAAGTGTGATAATCATTTCTTGTTGATGATTGTGTTTTTGTCTGTTCTATTTGGCGTGAGTTTTATAGTTCTCTCTCTCTCTCTCTCTCTCTCTCTCTCTCTCCCTCTCTCTCTCTCTCTCTCTCTCTCTCTCTCTCTCTCTCTCTCTCTTGTCCCACTGTCCCTCGGTGTATTTTGTACGATAAGTATCTTGATGATGGTGTCAAACCCAGGTTGTCTTTCTAGTTGTGTTCAAATGGCAGCACCACGTTTCCTCCAGTCTGTACGCTACTTCTCAGTCGACGTCTTCTTTTTATTGTATTTCCAGTTCTTATAGAACAGAGAGTAATTTACAACGGGAACAAAGAAATGCTGTCAGTGTGTCTGTGTGTCTGTCTGTCCGTGGTCAAAATGTGTTCCACTCGCTCCAGTCAAAACTTCTGGGTCGATCTTTCTGAAAATTTGTAGGTATGTTCATTATCGGTCACGGATGATGCCCAATATTTCATTTTACCAGAATAGCCGTTACTAATGGCTATAACGGCCCCAAACGTGTTTTTTTTTTCTTTATGGAATAGCTCAGTGACAAAATACATTATGATGCATTTTTGATTGTGACGTCAAATACATTATGACGCATGTTTGATTGTGACGGTTTTCTGGAAGATGAACAGGGAGTACGTTTATGTGCTTTGCATCTTGTTTTTTGTGTAGGCGTAAAAGGAAAGTGGTGGAA
>CM031603.1:56467840-56480340 GCA_018398815.1 Conus ventricosus
ACACACACACACACACACACACACACACAATTAATGCTGCGTCCCTTAATCTTCACATGTGCTCCCATGTCTGTTCGCTCCTTCCTCAAATTCCCTGTCTTTCATCATCTTCAGACATTTGTCTTTGCTCTTCATTCGAGGAGAGAGTGGGGGGGGGGGGGGAGGGATAGCCCCTGTGTCCCCCCCTCCCTCCCTCCCCAACTCTCCTCTGTTCCTTTGCCTCTTAATATCAATATCAGTAACAACCATTACTCTATCTGTGTATGTGTGCTTGCCTGTTTTGGAGCGTGTTGTGTGCCTTGTAGGTATGTATTCATTCGCGCGAGTTTTGATTTTGTGTGTGTGTGTGTGTGTGTGTGTGTGTGTGTGTGTGTGTGTGTGTGTGTGCGTGCGTGCGTGCGTGCGTGCGTGCGTGCGTGCGTGCGTGCGTGCGTGCGTGCGCGTGCGTGCGTGCGTGCGTGCGTGTGTGTGCGCGCGCGCTTGTGTGTGTTTGTTTGTGTGTGTGTGTGTGTGTGTTTGTGTGTGTGTGTGCATACGTACTTCAAACAGAGAGAGAGAGAGAGGCAGACAGACAGACGGACGAACAGATAGAGAGAGAGAGAGAGAGAGAGAGAGAGAGAGAGAGACAGAGACAGAGACAGAGACAGACAGAGATAGAGAGGTGCAGGCAGACAGATTCAGAGATACACAGAGAGACAGTAACAGTCAGAGAGAGAATGAAACAGACAGACACACGGAAGAGAACAGACAACCAGACAAAAGACAGACATACAGAGACAGACACGGAACACAGACAATCCCAAACACAAGACACCTAACACCCAGACCACCCCTCCCCACCCTCACCGTCAGGTCGTCCGGAGTGGGTCCGGTGATCAGCTCATGGTGAGGGTTCCTCATGGACCCGTTCCAGAACCCCCACAGGATGACCCCCTTCAGGCTAGGGTGTCCGAAGAACGCCCGCAGGGTGTCCTCCAGCCAGTCCGCCCGCTGGACCTCATCCGGCCAGCCGATGTCAAACTCCGTCATCATCAGGTCCAGCCCGTCTCCGCCAGACGATCGATTCTCCTCTGGAATGAAGTGACTCGGCTTTGGTGTGTTGTCTTTTTACGTTTAAATTGAAGGGCAACCTTGCCCCCGCCCCTCCCCCAGTGGCTTCACTACCACCGCCATCCCACCCCTACCCCTCTATCCTCATTACTTCTTCGGAAATGTTCATGGTTCTCTTAAAGAAGAGGTGAATTCATTAACTTCTGTGATAACTATAGTGTTCGTCATGATAAAAGAACGAGAAAAGGAAATATGTAGAAATTCTCAAACTAACACTAGATACGCAAGATAAAGAAATGTTAACTAACCAGTCCTTACAGTGGTCATGATGCTGACAGCCAAACACACACATTATCTCTCTCTCTCTCTCTCTCTCTCTCTCTCTCTCTCTCTCTCTCTCTCTCTCTCTCTCTCTCTCTCACACACACACACACACACACACACACAACACACACACACACACACACTCACACAATTTTATACGACGACAACAACAACGACGATGATGATAATGATGATCAAATTGATAATGACGATGATGAACTGAACATTTTCTCCAATTCCATCATATTGACCACAGCATAATCACTCTTTTGAATACCACTACAATGTAACTCTCGTCCTCCACACTCCTTTCAAACCTAGCTGCTTCCCCTACCCTTCTTACCACCCTACCTTTCTGCCTAAACTAGCTCCCGCGAAGATGATTGTATATTCTTCTTATCCTGTAAGGACATAGTCAGTTAAAAACAAAGACATGAAACAGCCTGTCAGAATACACAGTTTTCGCCCCCAAATCTGTGAGAACCAGTGCTCTCATCTCAAACTGGGAATCACTGTCTATGCATGTTTTGTAAAATGCTGACATCGATCACGAACTACATGAGGACACCCACCCTCCCCGTCCCCCGTTCCTCCATCCCTCTCTCCTCTTCTTCCCTCCCTCCCTCCCGACCCCCCCCCCCCCCCCCCCCCCCCTGCCCTCCCCCCCTCCTCTCCCCTCCTCCCCGCCACCGCCACATCTCCCTTCTAATGCTTCAGAGCCTCTTGAAAATATCGGTGAATGACACGGGACTGCGGGAGATTTTAAAAGCCTCAGATTCTCACGAAGGGCGACAGTGTTGGGACATGGATAATGGGAGCTCATGTGTGATTTGATTGTGTACAGTCGCCGGCCTTTGAAAAACCCTCAGTGACACGCTTATTAAAATATCAATCTATAATTCATTCGTGTATTCATTACAAGTGTCTGTATTAGTCTTTGTTCTCTACGACAGTGTTTAGAGAGAAAAAAAAAACAACTGTTGGCTTAGATGATTATACTTAAAGAGGAAGGGGGAAAAAGATAAGACAAGAAAAAAAAAAGACTTTCTGAGAATGTTGGCTCGTAACTCAAGACAGTGCGGGGGGGGGGGGGGGGGGGGGGGGGAGAGAGAGAGAGAGAGAGAGATGGGTGGGAACTGAGAGAGAGAGACAATTGACAGACAGACAGAGAGAAGGATGGGTGGGAACACAGAGACAGAGAGAGATACGTGGGAACAGAGAAAGACAGACAGAGAGACAGAAACAGACAGACGGAGACTGAGTGAGCGCTCGATGTCGAGCGGTCGGGTGTTTGGTGCTCTGCCGATTTTGGCGGTGTTTCTGCGGTTTTTTGTTTTGTTTTGGCCTCTATCTGTAGCGGTGGTTGTGCGGTGCGGTGGTGTTTGCTGTGTGTTGGTTTCAAGTTGGTTGGTGGAGCTGCGAAGTGGTGGTGACGGAATTTATAGTGCTTTTTCGGTTTGTTTTTCTCTCTCTTCTGTCCTCCATTTTTGCAGCGCTTAGATTGTATTTCGTTTTTCACGTGCCCGGTTGCCCTCCCCCCCCTTCCCTTTTTTTTTTATTTTTTAAAAAAGAACAACGCTGTTCTCTCACCCCCCCCCCCCTCCTCCCTCCCACGTGATTTCGTCTATGTAAACATTTGTTACGGGAACAATGGTCATGCATGTGGAACCGGTGTTCCTTAAAAGGAAGGACTTACCCCTGTCGACGCTACCCGCCTTTCTTCTGAAAATGACGGTTTTTCCGACCTCGATATCTGTCTTGCGGCAGAAAGGGTAAGTGGGTGTGAAAGTGTTTTGGGAGCCCAACTGATCAGGGGACTTTGGCGCATATATCCCATGACTAGGTCTGCCAGGAGCCAGCTATTAATTGAGGGAATTGTGCTTAACGGACACACAGTGTCCCTACATGACAAAAACCCTTTCATTTTGAGAGGGGGCTTGATGGAGGCCCAGTTACCAAACTCTTTATCTCTGATATCCCCATCTCAGTGGCGATGTGGACATTGAGTCAGCCCTGAAAAGACTAGGGTGCACACTCAGGTCTTCTCTTCTGATGGAGAAGATACGGAACAAAGACGGAAAGCTAACGCGTTTCATCACTGGGAGGCGCTTTGTTTTCATCAATTGTCCATCCACCCCTTTAGAGCGCTTTGTGAAGGTGGGGAACTTCACAGCCAGGCTGTATCACAAGGAGCAGCCAAAAGCCGCTCGCACAGTGCAGTGCTCCCGGTGTTTACAGACTGGCCATCTCCAGTACCAGTGTCAGAACCTGATTACATGCAGGCAGTGTCATCAGAGCGGGCATAGGAGTGGAGACCCTGAATGTGGTGTTTTTCCTGATCCTCCTTCTCTTTTAGAAGAACCAGGAGAACCCGTTTCAGACAACGTCATGTTGCCTTCGGAGTCTTCAACACCACTTAAGTCCCAGAACCCGTTTGTAGATCCTCCAGTGTCTACCGAGTCTACGGAGGAAGACGTCTTCGAGGACTCTCACACGGACGTAGTGACAGAGTCCCAGCCAGAGTCGACCCCGGTGTGGTCCACAAATACTGTCCCCACGACCACTTTGACCAGGGTGACAATTTCAGCGAGGAAGGGGGAGCCCTCGGGACCAGACACCGTTAGTAAACGGCCGCGCTCAGACGACAGCCTTTCTCCCTCTTCCATGCAGGTGTCAGGGAAAGTGATGAGGCAATACGCACGGAAATCTCGTGCGTTGTCACTCTCCAACTACGACACGTGTGATGACGGGTAAAGGGGAAGCCTGTCAACGTTGCCTTTTGTTGACGATCCTTGCTTCGTTTAACGGACATGATAACGGGCCTGCGAACGGGATACTGACCACAGCTATGTCTATCGGACTTGCATTATGGATTGCGATTCCAACTTGCATGTTTTCTCATTAAATGTACGCGGATTACGATCTCGCACTAAGAGAAATTATTTATTCAAGTACATTAAAAATAAAAAGTATGACATAGTTTGTTTCCAGGAAACTCATATTACAAAAGAAGTAGTTGATCAATGGAAAAAAGAGTGGGGTTCCGGTACACTTATATGTAATGACCACAGTGCTTATAGTTCAGGGCAAATTATTTTGTTTAAAAAAGGAATGATTGATAAGTATAAAATATTATATAATTCCCGCAGAATTTTAGTGGTAGAAGTTGAATTTTCTCAGAGAAAAATAATCATTATCAATGTGTATGCTCCTAATGATATACCTGGGAAAATGGTCTTCTTCAATGAGCTAGATGAAGTAATATCTAACTTTCCTTCAGAAAACATCATTGTATGTGGGATTTCAATTGTGTCTTAGGTAACGATAATGATATTGTTGCAGGAAGACCACATGCGAACACCACAGTAGAAAAATTTAATGATGTGGTGAGTAAACACAACTTATTTGATGTCTGGAGGGTGTTCCACCCGCATGAAAAAGAATTTACCTGGAGCTCAAAATCACCTTTCCTGGCTAGAAGACTCGATTATATAATAGCTACTTCTGCTATATTTGATAAGACACTTGAAGCAATCATTCACTCCTTACCGTTCACTGATCATAGAGCATGTTCAATGACTGTAAAATTCAGTAATATTGTACGAGGACCTGGCCTATGGAAACTCAATAATTCATTACTTGGAGATCAGGTATATGTTGATAAAATGAACAATCTAATTGATACTCACACTTCAGAATTACAAGAAAGCTCTGATCACCAATTGGATTGGGAAACACTGAAAATGAAAATTAAAAACTTTACTATTGATTATAGTAAAATAAAAAGCTTTGAAAGGAAAAATGAGATATCAGACTTGAATAATCAGTTAAATGTCTTAGACAGTAAGCTTGCGGTAAATCCACATTGTACGGATACTCAAAATGAACGCGTTAAATTAATTTCAAAAATTGAGATTTTGGAAAATTACAAAGCTCGAGCTGCTCAGGTGAGATCAAGAGTGAAGTGGATAGAAGAGGGCGAGAAAAACACCAAGTATTTCCTTAGCTTAGAAAAGGCAAGAGCGAATGCTAAAGTAATGGAAGGAATTCTAGATGAAAATAATGTATTAGTAACAGATCAATTAGAAATAATGAAAGTGCAAAGAAGTTATTTTTCAAATTTATACAAAAAAAAAAGTTATGTTTGATGGCCTGTCGCGAAAAGTAGATACATTTATTGCAAATGCTAATGTCCTCAAGTATCCGAGTCCCAGAAAAATAGTTGTGAAGGCATTGTTACAGAACAAGAACTACTGGAGGCATTAAAGAGTTTGAATAATAACTCAGCTCCAGGAAGTGATGGCATTTCCATAGAATTCTATAAAGTCTTTTGGATTAAACTAAAAAAAATACTAACCCTATCATTTAATCTAGCTTTTGAGAAGGGAGAGCTGTCCTGCACTCAAAAACGAGCTGTTATTAATTTAATACATAAAGGTAAGGAACTACCGAGAGAAAACTTAAAAAACTGGAGACCAATTTCATTAACAAACAGCGATTATAAAATTTTGACTAAGGCTTTAGCTTGTCGTTTAGAAAATGTGATATATGATATTGTGAATGACGATCAGGTTGGATTCATTAAAGGTCGTCGTTCAGCCAAGTTGTTAAGGCTTATAGATGATGTCATAGAACAACTTAATGTTAAGAATAAACCTGGGCTGATGGTAAATATTGATTACTCGCAGGCCTTTGATCGAATTTCAAAGGATTTCATGCTTATTGCGTTTAAAAAATTTGGCCTTGGTTCTGATTTTATTAACTGGGTGAAGGTGATCATGTTCAATGCACAAAGCTGTATAAAGTATAATGGCTGGATATCTGAATATTTTCCAGTGGAAGCGGGAATTCGACAAGGCTGCCCTTTTTCACCTCTGATGTTTGCAGTCGGGATTGAACTCATAGCAATTAAAATAAGACAGTGTCGTAATATTAAAGGTCTTGACTTATGGAGGCATCAAGATGATTTACTTGCAAGTCTTATTAAATTGCATTGTATGCTGATGATGTAACTTTGTTTTTAAAAGATGAAATAGATATGCAACATGCTCTTAATATAATAAATGAATTTTCTCAAATTTCAGGACTAATATTAAATCAGAACAAATCTACGGCAATGTGGCTTGGGAGGAAAAAACTATGTGAAGATACGTTCTATGGATTTGTTTGGAAAAAAAGAATAAAAATTTTGGGAGTTTATTTTCAAAATGACAAATCAGCCTCGTTTGTTGAAGAAAATTGGCTAGAAAAAATAGATAATGTCAAGAGAATTATTCATTCATGGGAAAAAACGGAATCTAAGCATAATGGGGAAACTCTGTTATAAAACTTTTCTTTTATCCCAGTTTGTGTATTTTATGCAGGCTTTCGTAATTCCCGATGATGTACTGATTAAAATTAACAGGCTGTTATTCAGATTTTTATGGAGAAAACAAGATTGCAACAAAAGAGCATTTGAAAAAGTAAAAAGAACAGTTTTATGCAAAGAAATTGAAGAAGGCGGTTTAAATATGATAGACATAAGACAAATGCAGATAGCGTTTATTTTGCAATGGGTAACGCGACTTTGCACCACAAGTAAAATAGAAAAATGGACATTAATCCCAAGAAAGATATTATCATGTCTTGGCAAACATTTTTTATGTTTTTATGCAAATTCTAAAAGTTTTCATTCAAAAATCTTCAATATATTCGATCAGCATTCTGGAAGACTGTATTAAAATATTGGCTGGATCATAACACAATTAATGATTTCTCATCTCTGTTGTGGAATAATGTTAACATAAAATATAGAGGGAACGTTTTGTTTTTCTCTGACTGGATTGAAGCAGGAATACTTGCGGTCCAAGATATTTATGACCAAAATAGAATAATGTCATTCCCGGAAATATGCGGTAAAATTGGATATACACCTGCAAGAATGCTGGAATACAATGTAGTAACTGGTGCAGTTCGTAACTATGTTTCTTTAGTTGAAAATGAAAATATGTATCAACCAAATTTGTCTCACCCCCTCCTTTTAGGGGCAAAGTAATATTCACTTGTAAAGACTTCCGTAAACAATTATGTGCAATGAAAAGTTCTACTCCTTGTGCCGTAGGTTTCTGGAAGAATAAACTCGGATTAGAACTAACAAAGCAACACTGGTTGTACCCCCATAAGTGCACAAAAGAAACAAGACTTAGATTATTACACTGGAAGATTTTACATAACATATATCCTACGAATATTTTGTTGTGTAAAATAAAAATAAAAAATAGTAACAAATGTACCTATTGCCCTGACGAAATAGATTATATAGAACATTTCTTTTATTTATGTCCAAGCGTCAATTCCTTCTGGAAATATATTTGCCAATTCATACTCGTAGAGCTTAACATCAAACTAACATTATCAGTTGCGGATGTTTTGTTTGGAAAACTCCAGAGCAAAATTTAAGTGATCTGAATATGAAAAAAATTAACCATATTATTTTAATAGCGAAAATGTGCATAAGTATTTTCAAAAAAACTGAATCGACATTGCTTTTGTCATTGATATTTGAAAATCGATTACAGTATAGGCGTCTAAGGCTATAGGTAAGCCAGTACACGCCTTTCCTCCTCCACTCCTCTTTCTCATCCTTGCTTGCTCTCGCTTTATTTAGAGCAAGGGGTAGAGTGACCCATGGGAGATGAGGGACGAGAGAGACTTGCGAAGGAATAACTCAACAACAACAACAAAAAAAGGGAAAAAAAAAAAAAAAGGAAATTCATGCCTCCTCACTTTCCACTCCTCTGCACTCTCTTTCACACTTTCGATTTTTTCTTGCGCAAGAGATTTGTGCATCTGGGGATGATGCAGACTGAGGAGACATACTCACATGCAAGCACGCCCTCTCTTCTCTCTCCTCTCTCTCTCTCTCTCTTTCTCTCTCTCTCTCTTCTCTCTCTCTTCTCTCTCTCTCTCTGAATATCAGTAAAAAACACACTCTAAATTTTATATTGTGCTGCGTGCAAGTGGAATGAACGGCAAAGTAAAAACAATGGAAGTAAATTACAACACTTAAACCCGGACATCACCTTAACATCTGTACTACATTAAACGTACAGAGAAATGACTGTCCATTGTTTTAAAAAAACGATAACAGTGTCCATTGCTTGGGAACAACAGCGCACATACACACTTTGAACCGAGCAGGAATGACAGTGCGGAACGCGTGTCAGCAGGTGTCTGTGTGCTGGTGTTCTTGTGTGAGGATGATTGACGGCTCTATTATGATTATGATGTTGGAAGAATATTAACAACAACAACAACAACAAAAAAGAAAGAAAGAAAAAAGGAAAAAAAAAAAAAGGAAAAAAAAAAAAAAAGAAAAGATAAAAAAAAAAAAAATGAAAAAAAAAATGCGAGAGGTCAAAAAACAAGGTAGGGGAAACTGGCATGGAGAGAGGGCTCTTCCTTGAACGAATACGAGAGGGATATAATGATAGGTCAATGGATGGATAGATACAATGATAGCTGGACAAACCGATTTATGATGAGACAGAGAGATGGGGAGTTAGGGGTTAACAGGAGGGAGTGGGGGGTGGGTGGGGGGGGGGGGGGGGGGGGGCGGAGGGGGCGAACAGGAGGGGGAGGGGGGGATGAAGTAGGAGGGCGGAATAGGGTGCGTGAGAGAGAATGTTTGCATGATTTTATATGCTTGTATAAGTCCGTGGGTGGATGTGCGTACGAGTTTTTTTTTTTTTTTTTTTATATATATATATTCGTATACGCTGAACTTCACCTTCCAGATACCCAAGCCCTATCTTAGTGAAATCTAGTAATTGTTATGTGTTTTGTTAAAGTTCTTCCCTTCCAAATTCAAAGAAAGCGAAATATCTCATAGTTACATCACGACATCAGGAGCCTAATCTCGATGTAGGTATCTCTGATAGACGGGAATGTGGTGGATAAAAAAAAAAAAAAAAGAAACAGACAGACAGACTGACAGACAGGCAGATAGACAGACAGAGAGACAGAGGGAGAGAAGCTTATCAGTTGGAGCAGTGTGAGAGAGAGACAGAAGGCGGAAGGAGTGCGGAGGTGGGCAGACAGTCAATCACGAGTGGACAGAGCCAGGGGAAAGCTACTGACCCACATAGAAGTGGGGTCCGGCTTGACAAACTCCTTGGTGTGACCCTGGATGCCCAGTCCGTCCAGCGGAACGCCCTCCGTCAGGTACTCCATCGCCAGGTCATGGAGATCCTCAACACGACACACAGATAGTTTAGGTGCGGTAGTGATGACACGAACAAGAGAGAGAGAGAGAGAGAGTGAGAAGACGAATATTTTAGCGAGTCGAAAGGGTTAAAAGTGTACCGTGTTTTAATGGCGTGCCTTCCTACAAAGACAAGAACAAGAACGAGGACGAGGACGACGAAGAAGAAGAAGAACAACAACAACAAAAAGAAGAAGATGAAGAACAAGAATACAAACAGAAGAAGAAGAAGAAGAAGAAGAAAAAGAAGAAGAAGAAAGAAGAACAACAACAACAACAAAGCAACAACAACAACAAAAACAACAAGAAAGTTAAATCCGGCACCTCGGTGTTGGCACCTGACGTGATGCAGGTGAAGTCATTGAGGTACAGGTCCGGACTCTCTGGGGCCAGCTGTTTGGCCAGCCGGAACATGTTTTTGGTCACGCTGCTGTCTTGCAGCCTGTCCTCGTAGTAGTGGCCGTGGATGTGCTCGTTTTGCACGTCAAACTGCTCCAGTCTGAAGACAAAGAAAAGGTTTTGACCGGAAGGAGTGCAGAAAGAAAAATGGAGGGCCAAGACAGATTGTCGGAAGGAAGGAAGGAAGGAAGGGAACAATTAGATAAATGTATGGGAAAAGGAACGGATGGATCAGGTGAAGTCATCTTTTCTAAAGCCTGGTCGATCATTAAAAGCTCGTAAGAGCTGTATGCATGTTAAAACGTGACAATGAACGGATCAATGAATGAATGAATGAATGAATGAATGAATGAATGAATGAATGAATGAATGAATGAAAAGGGGCAAAAGAAACAAAGTACAGAGCAAGAATAGAAAAAACAAAAATGACGGAGGGAACCAGGAAACAAGGATGCAATAGATAAATAATAGAATAAATGAACGAACGAACGAACGAACCAACGAACCAATGAATGAATCAACTGATCTGCTTGCTGCATAACCTTATTACCACCAAAACTCAACAAACTATCACACATCAGTACAACCAGTAACGACAACTCAGCGAGCACGATCATATTCCACCCACCACCTAACGCCAATGCCCTAAGGCAAAGGAAGACAACCAGCACGATCACTCACCTCCCGTCAGTGAGGTTCATCATGTAGTTGACGTGTCTCTCCAGTTCAGGCAACAGTTCTTCTTCAGGCAGCTGCTTGACCCAGTCTGGAACATTCTTCTCCATGTCCCAGAAAATGCTGTGACCTCTAACCTTCATCCTGTGTGAGAAAGATAAACACAAAGAAAGCGATGATGATGATGAAACAGAAGAAGAAGAGAATAACTTTGTAATTTCCTTAGGGTTGATAAGACAAGCATGGTTTCTCCAATTCCTCTTTCCTCCAGATCAGTCCATGAATAACTCATTCAATAAGCTACAGTCAGGGCATCACCAGCGTTTTGGTATCAAGAATCGTTAGTATAATTACAGGCGCATAAGGTAATCAATACAATTGATCAAAAGCTTTTTTAAGCAGAACGAGATGTATCTTCATTAATTTTTCATAAAATATTGATATAAGGCGTCAGGTTGGAGTCATGGAAGATTGTGGTGAAGGAGCCAGTACATTTTTAAAAAGAAGAAACGGTATCAGTACCGCCAGACGATACAGACAGATTACAGGACAGTAGTTGGAGGTAACAAGAAGATGTGAAAGAATGATTCGGCAACTTCGCGGTGTCTCCACCAGTGGATGGCCTCATAACAACCTGGTATTGCTTCTTGTGGATTATGGTAATGATACTAAGGATGATACAACCTGATCGAAATAATTGTGACATTACGGCCACCACTAATACTAACACGGCGTGCAGGCAGCCAAAATGGGGACTCGGAGGTCGGATAGACGATAAACAACAAGGATGCCTCCGACACCAGAATGATACAAAACGATAGGGGGAAAGGGGCAAATAATTCAAAGATAACAAGGAGAAAAGAGCATGAAGAGTTGCTCCCCTTGCCGCTGCTAAGCTCAACTAAAACTAGATTACACACACACACACGCGTACGCGCGCACGCACACACACACACACACACACACACACACACACACACACACACACAGATGCACTACTTACCCATTTTCCAGAAGCGCAGTTGTTGCCCTAGTCGCTCTACTGAAATCTGGGTCGTACTGGCGGGAACAAACAAACAAAGCGGAAAAACAAGCAAGCAAATACAAACGCATCAACAACAACAGCAACAACTTAATCCTAACATGAACCACCCGCTTTACTTCGATGAATGATTATTGTGATCGTGTTATATTTCTGGTGTCGCTGACATATATGAGACACATATATGAATTTCACCATTGTAATGTACCGTGTTCTCCTCTTCCATTCTCCTACGCTATTTTTATATCATTATCATTATTATCAAAACCACCAACACCACCACCATCTTCATCATCATCATCATCATCATCATCATCATTCTTACATAGCGCCTATTCTCGGTCAGGGACTAAGCTCTAGGCGCTTTACAGCCCACGTCATGTTACTCAAAGGGCTACCTGTCGGCGCTAATCATTCGTTTCCCCGTGTCATTCAGCCGAATGGCGATCGCTCAGTTTTTCGCTCATTCCTTCCAATTTTACGAAAGATGCATACGATTTGTGTACGTGTCACCCATACCAAAGGCCGTACTGGCCTTCTCTTCCTTAAAGTTGGTGATCGAATTGTATGTGTGCGCAAAATCGGAACCTCGGTTTATGGTATCATTCGAAGGACTTTTCGAGAAATGGAGTCAGAACCAACGTTGTCCTTCAAGAAAAAAAAATATCCGGTATCAAATAGGCCCAATGGAGAATCGAACCCGCAAGCCCGATTCTCACTGTTTGGGATTCGGTCCCAGGGAGATTCGAACCCGCAGAGCCCGATTCT
>CM031603.1:56485340-56487840 GCA_018398815.1 Conus ventricosus
AGCCACCTCAGAGGCAGTGCACCCACGCCGCTCATTCCGACACCCCGTCCTCAGCCACAGCCCGGTCGGCCCCGCCATAGCCCCGGCACCGGAAATCCACAGGGAGCAGTCAATGTCAAGTCGTCAAGAGGCAACCCACCGGAGGAGACACTGCACTGCTGCCGAGTCACTTCGGTGGTGTTCAGTGGTGCCTGTTCTGATCTAACATACGCAGGACACCACCTACTAAGCCCCCTACGGACGACAATAATTGCTTAGTCGCGGAGCCGGCGTGAGTGAGCTCTCCCTCCGGGGGGCGCCACCACGTCCGTCCAACGACAGCCCCCACGGACTCGCCGATACCGGTGACCCCGACTGAACCAAACCAAGGCCACAGACGTGGAGAGGACACCGAAATTGAGGTCACCATGAGAGCAGGGCATGAAGGGCCACAGAATTTGAGACTTTTTTTTTAAAATGCTGATTGATGAGAATGAGGATGATTAAGATGATGCTACGGATTTCCATTTCGGTCTGAGACTACATGACAGAGCTGAACTCTACGCTTCCTTTCATAATATATCCCGGCTTCAACCAGGCCCGAGAGATACAGGCACCTGCAGTGTTGGTCGGGAAATTTGAGCAACACGGTCAGAAGCGCATCCATTAAGTGGATGAAACTCGACTGTGTGGTCCCAGTCTTCCCAACTGAGTCCGCAGCAAACTCAACTCTGGGTAGGAGCCGGTCGGGGCAGAAAAACCCACATGACTCTGATGGGATTCGAACCCACGACCTCCCAGCCGGGAGTCCGCGACGCTAACCACGTCGCCACGGCGGCTGGTGCATTCACTACTTCTTGTTGCTCCGACAAGGCTCCGTGTCTGCCTCCTGTTGATGGGTTGGCTGCATGCTCACCGTACGTCACAGCTGATAAGTGTCCAACTGTCCAGTTTGAAGCACACATGGCAGCTGGTATGTATGGAATACTGATATGCAGGGTTTGTTGATGCCCCCCCTGTCCCCGCCGCGCGCACACACACACACACACACACACCACTATCACCACCACCACACCACACAGATATGCACGCACGCAGGCACACACACACACACACACACACGCACGCACGCACACACAAACACAAACATACACACGACCACCACCATCACCACCACCAAACCACGCACACATTCACGCACGCACACACACACTCACGCACGCACGCACGCACGCACGCACGCACGCACGCACGCACGCACGCACGCACGCACGCACGCACACACACACACACACACACACACACACACACACACACACACACACACACACACACACACACACTGCCATATAACGCTCACTTAAAGTTCATGTTAGACTTTCTGTAGGTCTCAATATTGCTGTGGGCCTCTCCAAGCCAGTTGGGGTTTTCCTCCACTTCATACAGGGTCACGTTGTCCACCAGAAAGTCCACCTCCGGGTCAGGACCTCGGATGGCTATTCTGACGTCAGAGGGGTCTGGGAAGTTAAAAGAAAAAGGACAGCTATTCTGATTCAGTTCTAGCTAAGCTGAAGTGTTGCTGATTTGAAGCTTCAGGATCGTGAAATCAAATTCATTGATCAACAGTGAAATGGTGTGTATGCCGATGGATCAAGAATATGTGTGCGCATGTGCGTGCGCGAGTGCGTTGTGCGTGCGTACGTCGGTGCGTGTGTGTGTATGCGTGTATGTATGTGTGTATGTACGTGTGTATGTACGTGTGTATGTGTGTGTGTGTGTGTGTGTGTGTGTGTGTGTGTGTGTGTGTGTGTACAGAGAGAGGGAGGATGGAGAGAGAGAGAAAGAGAGAGAGAGGGAAAGCATCTCAAAGTAAAGATGCACAAGAGGACACAAGGACACATGGTCGGTCGGTCGGTCTGTCTGTCTGTCTGTCTGTCTGTCTGTCTGTCTGTCTGTCGGTCGGTCGGTCGGTCGGTCGGTCGGTCGGTCGGTCGGTCGGTCGGTCGGTCTCTGTCTCTGTCTCTGTCTCTGTCTCTCTCTCTCTCCCTGTGTCACACACACACACGCGCGCACGCACACGCAAACACACACACACACACACACGCGCGCGCGCCGCGCGCAGATGCATGCACGCACAATTTCACGCAAACACAAAATGCACGCAGATCCCAAAGCGTGCAGGATCAACCATTAGTCACAATTCAGTATATGGTTTTGCACTGCTACTAAATCATTTGCAGTATTGAGCGTCAGTAACCTGCGGTGTCATGACAAGGAAGTCTTGTTCTTGTTCTATTCTCACACACACACACACACACACACACACACACACACACACACACACACACACACACACACACACACACACACACACACGTGAGCACACGCACGCTCACACAGACACAGACACCACACACACACACACACACACACACACACACACACACACACACACACACACACACAGTGAGTTGACCAGATGAACAGAACTAGAGTAGAAATCCTAGGCAGACACACAGAG
>CM031603.1:56492840-56507840 GCA_018398815.1 Conus ventricosus
TAATGCAGGAAGAAAGAAAGGAGAACAGATCGATGTTGATAGTCACTGTTCCATCTGAACCGGGGGTTCGACCTCATACCTGGCAGCGTCACTTCGTCAAGCAGAACCACAGACCAACGCCAGTGCCAGCAGTCTAACCTGACCAGGTGCCAGCAGACCAACACCAGTGCCAGCAGTTGTGTCGTGCTTGTGAAAGTGACAGTGAAAAGAAAAAAAAAGAAAAGAAAAGACAGTGATTCGTGAATAGTTAAGATCACCTGGCCAGGTAAAGTAGAAATCTATTTATACCCGGGTTAGTTAATGATGTTTTAGATAAATGATTTTGTGAAGTTCAGGAAAGAGAGAATGTTTTATTTTGTTTGATTCCATATGCATTGATGTTTCGTTCTATGATCATGTGTAGTAAAGTTATAGACTTTACTAGTGGTTTGATGTGACGAATGCATGATATATGAATGAGATCGTAAGCAAGCTGTGAGTGTGTTTGGGCTGTGCGCTAGTCCTTCCTCCACTGACATACCCCGAGGTTGACACGGATCAAAGCACAATAGGACCACAGAGATTATTCAATTCAGTTGTTTTGTCCAGTAGTGACTCCGGTGGATTTCCTTTCAGTGGTGGGAGGGGGGGAAGGGAAGCGGGAGGGCAGGAGTAAAGGGAAAGGGGAGGGAAGGAAAGGGAAGGGAAGGGAAGGGCTGGGGTTGTTTTGTTGGTACAGGTGGTAGTGCAGATGGCAGTCGTGAATGTAGTGAGGGTGGTGTGACTATTCTGTGAATATTGGGTGAGGAACCTTTGTGTGTGTGTGTGTGCGTGTGCGTGTGCGTGTGTGCGTGTGCGTGCGTGCGTGCGCGTGCGTGCGTGCGTGCGTGTGCGTGTGTGTGTTTGAGTGTGCATGTGTGTGTGTGAGAGGGGGGGGGGTGCGCGTGCGTGCGCGCGTGCGTGCGTGCGTGCACGCGTGCGTGTGTGCGTGCGTGTGTGTGTGTGGAACGCATCACAGAATGTTATTTTCCAAGAGCTCTTGAAAGTAGGCAAATTCTCCCTCGCAATCGAATAGGCTACAAGACAGGCAAAAACCACATTAGAAAAATGCTTTCACTTCTGCCTATGAAATAAATGAGGACTTCCAAAGCAAGAAAGAAACTCTCGCGGTAACAATAGACCTCGTAGATGCAAACAGTTAAGGCTACGTTTTTTGGGGTTTTTTTTTATGGAGACTTGTGTCCTTAAGTGTGGGGTCAGCACGACACTGACAAGATGGATCGCAGTTGTACTTCAGGGACGAACTGTATTCCTATGAAGAAGAGACTGGAGATCTGGACTGACCATGTTCTCCGCCGCCCCCGCTGTTTGCTGCCATATTTACATTAAAGAGTTTGTGGACTTTAATTCAAAATGTAATTGCTAGAGCATTGGCACTAGCAGATGATGCAGTCCTTCGAATGAGACCATAAACCGAGATTCGGTGTGTGAATGCACGCATAACATCTTGCACACACGTAAAATCCTATCACCGACTTTCGGAAGAGAAGGCCAGTTTGGCCGTTGGTGTGGACGACACGTTACACATAGCATGCACCCTGCGTGAGAAATGGAAAGAATGAAGGAATTAAGGAAATTGAGAGAACGATATTGTACGTTATATTGACTAGATGACACGGGAAACGACTGAATGAAGCGTCAGCTGGCAGCTCTTCAGTCGGCACTACCCAGGTAGGCAGCCGGGTTATGTAAACGAGTGTGGATTGTAAAGCGCTTAGAGCTTGGTCTCTAGCCGAGGATAGGCGCTATATAAGTATTCATAAAATAATGATGGTTTGATATAGAAAACGTCAAAGGATGCTCAAGTAAGAACGACACTAGCAGTGGAAGAACCGTGCTTACTGATGTCAAGATCTTCCATCAGCCCTGTAAACTCCCAGACATTGCCCTGCACTGTCAACAACAGGACATCACACAAATCTTTCTCATTACTTTCCTTCAATAGAAGGCAAACTGAAAAAATAAACTGACAACATATGCTGCTTGGGCACAGGCTTTGGCAGCATGCTGACCCTTACAAAAGCATGTTGAAAACACTGGTCTCAAACAAGAGCATAGGACATATCGCTGCACTGCCAAACGAAGGAGTAAACAGATGACTAAACAAACACAATGCAGTTCGATCTATTTGGTCTTCTTCAGGCAAGACAAATACCATTCAAGACCATAAGAACAAAGGTCGAGCAGACAGTCACTCATCTCTTCGTACTGGGTCCAAAAAGGCTTGAGGATCCGACACTGATCTAAAAGGTAAAACAGTACCTGTCCCCCACGAGAAGCAGTGCTAACTACAGGCAATGAATCACGCTATCTCCACTAGAAGTACGAGGCAGTTGTCCTCCGCGTAACTGATCCTGTATTAGGGTTCACAACACTATTTCAAATCAATCTTCTATATACAAAATGAGGCAATGAGGCTGATATACGGAACAAAGAAGGGACCAAGATTGAAACCACGAGTTATCTCTGTGGCCTTCCTACATTGCAGGTCAGATGCAAGCCAGAAAAGGTGAAGCTAAACGTCAGAGCACTTGAACATCCACCCAATCCACTGCAAGACTCGGTCAATACAAACCAGGTCGTAGTCGTCCAGAGCGTTTAATATCATGGATGGGCCGAGCGACAGACAACAACAGCTTGTTTGTCGACAGTCAAATCTCAAACAAACCAAGAAATGGAAAGAATACCCTGATTACTTCATACACCTCTAGCTAACCGTTATAGCGTCAGAGCTTGGATGATGTTTGTCCAGGACAGGGAAAATCGTGATGGTATTGCTGAAGTGAACTAAGTTGATGTATTCTTTTTCCATTGGGTATGCCTTGAACAGGTTTGTGTTTTGCTTTTCCATTTGCACGTGCAGCTTGTGCTACAAAAATGTAACTCCAACCCAACGAATTCAGCCATTTTCTTCGGTGTTTTTTTTGGTCCCCCCCCCTCCCCTCTTTCAGCCCCCTCCTTTTTTTCTTTTTTTTTCTTTTCTTTTTTCTACAATGGCTGTCTCACAGCAAGTGGAGCCTGTTTTTTTTTTTTTCAAGCATAACGACTTACCTTTTGTTGATAAGACTATGAACTCAAGTGAAGATAGTTTTTTTCTGATTTAAACGTTTGTCTGGCTGCCGAAAGAGTGTGCGGCAAAGAAACAGTATATGGTGCTCAGTGCATCAAAGGTCTCTAGAGGATCTACCCCTTGACTCGAGCTGCTAGGACTCAACTTTTGATTGAGGGGATTGTTATAAATGAATGTACTGTATCTCTTTTTGACAAGAATCCATTCATTTTGAGAGGGAACAATGGTGTTGAAGTTCCTGTTACAAAACTGTTTATTGCAGATCTTCCAGTCTCAGTATCGAATGGCGATATAGAGAGTGCCCTTGTCAGACTGAGATGTGTTCTTAGATCTTCTCTCCTAATGGAGAAAATCAGGGATAGAGACGGAAAGCTAACCCGTTTTGTTACAGGTCGACGCTTTGTGTTCATTAACCTTCCATTAGTACCACTGGACAGGTTTGTAAAGGTGGGTAGTTTCACTGCTCGCCTCTACCACAAGGAGCAGCCCAATGTGTCCCGGAGCCCTGTGTGCTCTAACTGCCTGCAGTCAGGACACCACCGACACCAGTATCAGAATCTGGTGACTTGCCGGGACTGCCTGCAGAGTGGCCACAAGCGTGGTGATCCGGCCTGTGGCACTTTCCCTGACCCCCAGGTGAGTGGACCTATCTCTGAATCAGAGGCATGTGCTCAAATTGAGCATACATAAGAGGTAAGGCTCACAGATGAGAACCAGCAGTCAGGAGACGAACAGGTAGGGGCAAATTTGTTTGAGGATGGGGAAGATGTTTTTGAAGACTCTTTGACAGATGTGGTTCCCGAAACTCAAACTGATAAAATTGACAAGGGTAAAGATTCGTCCACACCTTCGCCGCGGAAAAATATCCGGCAATACGGTGCGCGTGGGAAGGACCAGCGTTCACGCAGCACCGGTGGCAAGCGACAGAGGTCAGGTGACGAGGATTCACCTTGCCAGCGGCGTGACGGGCCAAAGGCTAAAATGCTCACCTGTTCGCGGCCCTCACCTGACCGCTCCGTGTCGAATGGGCAGAGTAAAGGTGGGGGAGATGGTGGGTGAATCTTCACCGAGTGTGACTGTTTGACCTGACGGAGACGGCTTACGCGCGTTTCATGGACTTTGTTTACGGGTTTGCGTTTGGATTTGAAAACGGCTTGGATTACGGACTTTCCTTATGGCTTGTGATTCTGGATTGACTGTTTTTTTCATTAAATTCACGGGGTTTGCGCTCGTGTTGGAAAAGAAAATCAATATTTAAACACTTGAAAGAGAAAAAGTATGATGTAATTTGCTTGCATGAAACACATATCACTGATGATGTTTATGGGCAATGGAAAAAAGAATGGGGCAAAGGTGAACTATATAATAGTTATACTTCACATAACTGTGGTCAAGTTGTTATATTTCGGCACAATGTGGTTGATAATTACTAGATAGTATACAATTCAAGACGAATTTGGCCATTGAAATAGAAATTCAGCATGAAAAAGTGGTCATTGTCAATGTATATGCTCCAAATAATGACAATGAAAAGAATACTTTCTTTGATGAACTGGAAGATGTTATCGCTAATGTTGAGTCAGAGCATTTGTTAATTGGGGGGGGGGGGGGTGGAGGGTTCAACTGCGTATTAGATAACGATTCAGATATCATCTCTGGAGAAAAACATGCAGAGGGCACAGTAAAAAAATTCAATGATTTAATAAAAAGCCATGACCTGTATGATACCTGGAGACTTTCATCCAGATGAAAAGGACTTAACATGGCATAAAACTTCTCCTTTTATTGCACGTCGATTGGATTATTTCATATCAAATGATAATTTGTTTGACAAAACAATAGACTATAATATTCATTCTATCCCATTCACAGATCACAGAGGTTGCTCCATCAAATTGAAATTCTCAAGCTTTGAGAGGGGACCTGGGCTGTGGAAGTTCAATAACTCATTGTTGAATGACTTAAACTATGTCACCAGATGACTAGTTTGATAGATGATTATGTATCTCATATGGACGAAAACATCGATTTTCAAATGGAATGGGAAGTCCTAAAAATGAAGATTAAGAGTTTTACAATAATTTATGCTAAAGGTAAGAGCATCGACAGAAGAAAGTTAGTAGAAATGCAATGTAAGTTAAATGACATAAATATTAAGATTGCAAAAGACCCTAATTATGTTCATTATCAAAATCAGCGACAGCACTTAATGCAAGAATTAGAATTATTGGAAACTTATGAAGCACGTGCAGCACAGGTAAGATCTAGAATGAAATGGATTGAAGAGGGGGAAAAGAAACAAAATATTTTCTAAACTTGGAAAAATCAAGTGCAGATTCAAAGATAATACAAGAACTTCGTGATGAAAATGGTAGACCAGTTACACAACAGTCAGAAATAATGAAAATGCAGCGAGACTATTATTCGCAAGTGCAAATTCAAAGATAATACAAGAACTTCGTGATGAAAATGGTAGATCAGTTACACAACATTCAGAAATAATGAAAATGCAGCGAGACTATTATTCGAAGTTGTACAAGAAAAAGGAAAGAGCAGGAAACATGGAACAAATGGTAGATACCTTTATATCTGATACTTAAGTGCCACAACTTTCTGACTCTCAGAAGGATAGTTGTGAAGGCAATTTGACAGAGATGAACTGCTAACAGCTCTTAAAGCCCTCAAAAATGGTTCTTCGCCAGGAAGTGATGGGCTTACAACAGAATTTTTAAAAGTATTTTGGTGTCATATAAAAAGTTTAACATCACCACTTAACTCTGCATTTGAAAAGGGGACACTTTCTCCTTCTCAGAGAAAAGCAGTCATTACATTAATTCACAAAGGCAAAGATCTACCTAGAAATGTTTGGAAAAAAACCTGGAGACCAATTTCGTTAACGATTAGCGATTATAAGCTTTTGTCTAAATGTTTGGCAAATTGTTTATGTCAAGTAACTAGAGATTTAGTAAGTGAAGATCAGGTTGGGTATATGAAGGAATGTCGAGCAGCTACGCTATTGAGACTAATTGATGATGTTATTGATCATCTAAATGTAGAAAATATTCCTGGTTTGCTTCTAAGTATTGATTATACACAAGCTTTTGATAGTATATCTAAAGACTTCATGTTAACAGCTCTCAAAAGGTATGGGTTTGGGGAAGAATTCATTAGATAGTTTCAAGTATTAATCGCTGATACTCGTCGTTGTGTTTTCTATAATGGCTGGACATCAGAATATTTTGCAGTTGAAACAGGAATCCAACAAGGATGTCCTTTTTCTCCCTTAGTATTTGTGTTGGCTATAGAATTGTTAGCAATAAGATAAAACACTGTAGAAACATTAGAGGAATTGATTTAGGGAGTTCAAGAGATACGCTTGTTAATGTAATCAAAATTGCGCTTTATGCAGATGATGTTACTTTATTTTTGACAGATCAGCATGACGTGATGCAAGCATTAGATATACTCAATGATTTTTCTTTGTTTTCTGGTTTGGTTATAAATAAAAATAAATCAGCAGCTATGTGGCTAGGTAGTAGAAAACATAGTGCAGGCAGTTTTTATGGCTTTACGTGGGAAAAAACCCTAACGATTCTGGGTATTTATTATGAGAATGATAAACCGGCATCTTTAGTTGAGGAAAATTGGTTGCAAAGAATAGAAACTATTCAGAGAATCATTCACTCCCGGGAAAAAAGATATCTTAGTGTAATGGGTAAAATACATATTATTAAAACATTTCTTATTTCACAAATGGTCGATGTTATGCAAACATTTGTTATTCCTGACAAGATTTTATCAGATATATAAATCGCATGCTTTTTAGATTTCTCTGGCGTAAAAAAAAACATTGTAATCGAAAGGCATTTGAAAAAGTTAAAAGAAGTGTAATGTGCAGTGAATATGAAAAAGGAGGATTGAAAATGATAAATTTAAGACAGATGCAATCTGCTTTTCTCCTGTCATGGGTTATAAAAATTTGCAAGGCTACAAACAATGAAAGAGGGACTATAATTTCGAGAAAAATATTTCTACCCTTTGGTGAGAATGTCACGTGTTTTTATGCAAATACCAAAAGCACACTTTTCAAAGGTTTAGACAAGATACATTCACATTTTTGGAAAATTACTTTGAAAACATGGCTAGATCTTAATAAACATGAAGATGTCTCACCCTTTCCCTCTTTACAGTGGAAGAACCAATACATAAAATATCGACGAAATGTCCTTTTCTTCCCTGACTGGATAAAGGGCAAAATACTAAATGTTAGTGATATGTATGGTCCAAATGAAATGCTTTCATACCAGGACGTGGTTAACACGATAGGAGCCTCCCCTGCAAGGATCTTAGAGTATAATGTAGTGTCAGCGGCCACACATATTTTTAATACTAGAGTAAGTGAACAAGATGGATATGATATAGATTTTTCAGAACCACCTCTTTTCTGTAACAAAAAGCATATATCTTGCAAGGATTTCCGTGTAACTTTGTGTTCCCTCAGTTACACAGAACCATGTGCAGCCCGTTTTTGGTCTAATAAATATGGACTGGAGTTAAATGAAATGTATGGAAGATACCCCACTTGTGCACAAAGAAACCAGACTGAGAGTTTTACAATGGAAATTTTTACAAAATATTTACCCGACTAATATAATGCTATGCAAAATGAAACTCAGGGATAATCGAAATTGTTCATATTGCAATGATGAAATTGATTACATAGAACATTTCTTTTTTCACGGTCATAAGGTTAATTCCTTTGGAAATTTGTCAGTCAATACTATTAGCTGTGTACAACACAAAAATTGTGTTTTCTGAGGAAAGTGTGCTTCTTGGAATTCTTAGACAAGAAAATATTGACAGACATATACTACTGAAAATAAACCATGTTGTGATTACTGCAAAGATGTGTATAAGTATTTAAAAAATAATTTTAAAAAACGTAATCTAGGCTGCCAATTTAAGTCATATTCGAAAATCAGTTGCAACTGAGGAAAATATAAAGAGATCTCATACATGCATTCACTCTTACACACGCACGCGCACACACACACATGCGCGCGCGCACACACAGAGAGGGAGGGAGGGAGAGGACACATACAGATAGTTACAAAAACATTCACGTGTTTGTGCATTTTGCGTGCGCGCACATGCACTACAACACACACACACTTACAGGTACACACACACATATACACGCACGCACACATACAACAGTCTTCGTGACGTTTTTTCATAAGAAAGTGACCCCAAGGTGAATATGCCTTTCGTTTTCCACTCCTCTGTACTTTCTTGCACTCTTTCGTTTTCGTATGTGTAAGACTGTTGCACGTGGGGAATGTGAAAAATGAGGGGGAACATGCATAGTTTCTTTTCACTATAAGATTGGCTTCCTCGGGAGATAGACAACTGGTGAGACGACATGTGAAAAACTAAATCCCTAAGACGCCGCCTCTGTCCGTCTGCCTAACGGTCTGTCTGTCTATATCTCTCTCTTTTTTTTTTCTTTCTTTCTCCATCTCATTCGTTGTCTCTCTCTGTGTTTTCTTGTGGGGGTGGGGGAGGGTGGTGGTGTGTTGTGAAGAGCGCTCACGCGCTTGGGTAGCGAAGGGAGACGGGCAATAGGGACCAACGACATCCTTTCAGGCATGTGTATATACAGAATTGGTTGCTTACGCATAGTTTTTGCTTTGGTATCGTGTCTTGTATTTAACAGGTAACTACCACTGTTAGCATATTTGAGAGAGAGGGGGAAAGGGAAGCGAGAGTGTGTGTGTGTGCGGGTGTATGTTTAAAACAAAATGAAAAACTAAACATAATTAAAATCGGAAATTAAGTGAGGTAGGGAACAGTAAACGATAAACAATTGGGGTATGTTTTGCTCCCATAAGGAAACCTAACACAGAGTAACTTTTATTCAAGACTGGCACAGCCTTTTATACTTGAATAAAGTCAGACAAATACATAGACGAACAATCTAATAGTGGGGGAAAAAACAAGCGCAGGCCAACAACTGAACTGTCTTCATAGAAATGACCTGGCAAAAATTTGGGGAGGGGAGAGTTTGAAGATGGAGAAACTGGAAAGATGAAATTTAAAAAAAAAAAAAATTACAGATATGAAATCTCCTCACTAGCTGCATAAGACAACCATCGCAATCCCTTTTGAAGAAAGATATATTTGTATTGCCTGCTCCACGACTTTTCATCCGCTGGGTCAGGACTCATCAGAGAGACACAGCTGGTTGTGTCCGCGCTCCCGGCGTCAAATAGAGACATACCACAGTCCATAATACTGTGGTGTTCTCACCACCATGGGTGCAAAAAAGAATCCAATAGCACCCCCAGAGCAGCCAGCGAAGAGTAGTAAATGCAACCAAACGAAAGTGTGGGGAGGAAAAAAGTTCCTGTAAAACTAAAGACATTATGCAAATAATATAAAATGTAGGGGACAGTCTTTGAGCCTACGCCTGAGGATCCACCCAAAGATGCAAGGGAGATCAAAAGACAAACACATAGACGGACAGAAACAAACACAAATAACCTCAATTTAATCAAAGCAAAATCGGAAATGAAATGAGGTAGGGAACAGTAAACGATAAACAGTAAACAAGTGGGGTATGTTTTGCTCCAATAAGGAAACCTAACACAGAGTAACTTTTATTCAAGACTGGCACAGCCTTTTAAACTTGAATAAAGTCAGACAAATACACAGACGAACAAATCTAATAGTGGGGGAAAAAACAAGCGCAGGCCAACAACTGAACTGTCTTCTAGTAATGACTTGGCAAAAATTTGGACTTAAGGAGGGGAGGGGAGAGTTTGAAGATGGAGAAACTGGAAAGATGAAATTTAAAAAAAAAAAAAAAATGTTACAAATATGAAATCTCCTCACTAGCTGCATAAGAGAACCATCGCAATCCCTTTTGAAGGCAGATATATTTGTATTGCCTGCTCCGAGGCCTTTTGTCCGCTGGGTCGGGACTCATCAGAGAGACACAGCTGGTTGTGTCTGCGCTCCCGGCGTCAAATAGAGACACACCACAGTCCATAATACTGTGGTGCTCTCACCACCATGGGTGCAAAAAAGAATCTAATAGCAATAGTTTTCATATCTGTAACATTTTTTTTAATTTCATGTTCCCAGTTTCTCCATCTTCAAACTCCCCTCTCCCCTCCCCTCCTTAAGTCCAAATCTTTGCCAGGTCATTACTATGAAGAGAGTTCAGTTGTTGGCCTGCGCTTGTTTTTCCCCCACTATTAGATTGTTCGTCTATGTATTTGTCTGACTTTATTCAAGTTTAAAAGGCTGTGCCAGTCTTGAATAAAAGTTACTCTGTGTTAGGTTTCCTTATGGGAGCAAAACATACCCCACTTGTTTACTGTTTAAAAATAATTAAGTCCTTTGTTTCATCTATGTTGGTTCCGTTTCCGTATAATGCAACACATTATCGGAGTGAGTGTGCCAGTACACCACACATTAGTACATTAACAAACCCAGACACTTTGTATCAGTTGCCAAAACACTAAAATCAGCAAAAATATGTCCATTTGTAAGAGAACATACAGACTATGCATGGTGTGTAAGAGATTGGCTGGGAAAGAAAAGAAGAACAAGATGCAAAGCATATAAACGTACTCCCAGTTTATCCTGAATACGCGTGAGATATTCCATAAAGAGGAAAAAACCGTCTTGGACTGGTGTAACCGTTAGTAATGGCTATTCTGGTAAACATCGGCCATCGTGTGTGACCTATAATGAACATACTCACAAATTTTCAGAAAAATCGGCCAAGAACTTTCTGAGATTTTCCATAAAGAAGAAAACCATTATGGGCCGTTAGTAATGGCTATAACGGTAAACTTAAACATCGGGCATCATCCGCGACCCATAATGAACATACCTACAAATTTTCAGAAATATCGGCCAAGTACTTTCTGAGATATTCCATAAAAAGAAAAACCGTTACAGGCCGTTACAGCCGTTAGTAACGCTATAACGGTAAACTAAAACATCGGGCATCATCTGTAACCCATAATGAACATACATGCTAATTTTCACAAAGATCGGCCAAGTACATTCTGAGATATTCCATAAAGAAGAAAAACCGTTACAGGCCGTTACAGCTGTTAGTAAGGGTATAACGGTAAACTAAAACATCGGGCATCATCCGTAACCCATTGTGAACATACCTGCTAATGTTCACCAAGTTCAGCCAAGTACTTTCTGGGACATTCCATAAAGAAAAAAAATGTTACTGGCCGTTACAGCCGTTAGTAACGGCTGTACAGGTAAACTAAATCATCGAGCATCACCCGTGACCCATAATGAACATACCTACAAATTTTCAGAAAGATCGGCCAAGTACGTTTTGAGATATTCTATAAAGAAGAAAAACCGTTACAGGCCGTTACAGCCGTTAGTAACGCTATAACGGTAAACTAAATCATCGGGCATCATCCGTAACCCATAGTGAACATACCTGCTAATGTTCACAAAGTTCAGCTAAGTACTTTCTGAGATATTTCATAAAGAAAAATGTTACAGGCCATTACAGCCGTTAGTAATGGCTATAACGGTAAACTAAAACATCGGGCATCATCCGTGACCCATAATGAACATACCTACAAATTTTCAGAAATATCGGGCAAGAACTTTCTGAGATATTCCATGAAGAAAAACAACAGTTACAGGCCGTTACAGCCGTTAGTAACGGCTATAACGGTAAACTAAAACATCGGGCATTATTCGTAACCCCTAATGAACATACCTGCTAATGTTAACAAAGATCAGCCAAGTACTTTCTGAGATATTCCATGAAGAAGACAAAGGATTACAGGCCGTTACAGCCGTTAGTAACCTCAAAACGTTAAACTAAAACATCGGGCATTATTTGTGACCCATAATGAACACACCTACAAATTTCAGAAAGATCGGCCAAGTGCTTTCTGAGATATTTCATAAAAAAGAAAAACCGTTACAGGCCGTTACAGCCGTTAGTAACGGCTATAAAGGTGTAAACTAAAACATCGGGCATCATCCGAGACCCATAATGAACATACCTGCTAATTTTCACAAAAATCGGCCGAGTACTTTCTGAGATATTCCATAAAGAAGAAAAGGCGTTACAGGCCGTTACAGCCATTAGTAACGGCTGTAACGGTAAACTAAAACATCGGGCATTATTCGTAACCCCTAATGAACATACCTGCTAATGTTAACAAAGATCAGCCAAGTACTTTCTGAGATATTCCATGAAGATGTAAAAGCGTTACAGGCCGTTACAGCCGTTAGTAACGGTAAAACGTTAAACTAAAACATGGGGCATTATTTGTGACCCATAATGAACATACCTACAAATTTTTGAGAAAGATCGGCCAAGTGCTTTCTGAGATATTCCATAAAGAAGAAAAACCGTTACAGGCCGTTACAGCCGTTAGTAACGGCTATAAAGGTGTAAACTAAAACATCGGGCATCATCCGAGCCCCACAATGAACATACCTGGTAATTTTCACAAAAATCGGCCAAGTACTTTCTGAGATATTCCATAAAGAAGAAAAAAGCGTTACAGGCCGTAGTAACGGCTGTAACGGTAAACTAAAACATCGGGCATCATCCTTGACCCATAATGAACCTACCTACAAATTTTCAGGAAGATCGGCCCAGTAGTTTTGTCTGGAGCGATTTGGAATACATTTTGACCACGGACACACACACAGACACACACAGACCACACAGACAGCATTTCTTCGTTCCCATTCTTTAAGAACTGGGAGTACAAAAAAAAAAGAGAGAGAGAAAACCTAGTAGTGGAAATTGTTTTTGTTTTTTCTGCTTTTTGTTTTTATGGCAGATGAAAGGACAGTGTGAAGCACCAAAAAATGAAGAGGTGGACTTTGGCCTTGGGGAAGAAAAAAAGAAAAAAAGTTTTTTTTAAATTTAAAAAAAGAAAGGAAAAATCACCACCGTAGGTGCTCCATTGATCCGAGAACTGATGCCACGGGAAAAAAGATGATGTTTTATTCAGGCTTAACACACCAAGGTTATCTCTGCAAATATACACGCATATGCGCACTCATGCACCACCAACCATTCACCTCTCTCTGGGGATGGGATGTCACGCATTCGTTTCTCTCCTAGCACGACTGAGAACACAAAATACAGTTTCTATGGTACTTATAATTTCACATGAAAAATCCAATTACACAAAGCGAAATAATGAAAACATAAAAGATCATTACTTCCCAATCCTGGGTTTTAAAATAAAAAGACTTCTTACCTGGCCAGGTTTCCACACACACACACACACACACACACACATTGCACACCACACCGCCGTTCTCGAACAAGTCACTTAAAGTTTTCTTTAGCACTGTGGGTTATGGTGATGCCTTTGGTTGTCTGGCACCAGGCTCCAGGACTGGGTCTCCTGAATCTGTGAATACATAGCACAATCCCGATAAAACCATACTGTCATCTTGTCTTTTCTACCTGCTTCTCTCTCGGCCCGACTCGCATTGCGCTGCTTTCTGTGACTTGAATTATACAGTCCCCAGCCAAGTGCTCTGCCTTATTGCGCAAGAAGCAGGTACGTTTGTCTACAGCCATATCCGGCTGCTGGCCTGCACAATTGTTTGCTCACATGACGCCCTGGGCCTACAGGCATGCACTCTGGACCCACTGTGTGAGGAATGTGCTGACCTGCTATCCTCGCTTCCCAGTAGTTCTCTGCTGCTTCAAGTACTTCAGCTAGTGTCGCTGCATTCTTTTCCTTGATGTGATTTGTGAGGCCCGGCCCACAACCATCAAGTATCTGCTACTCTAGTGTCTTGAGGCCTTCAAAATCACAGTCCATTCCATTCAGTTCTACCCACTTGTTGACATAGTGATCCAGTCTCACTCCGAACTGTGTGTACGTCTCACCCTGTTAGACTGTCGCCTCACGAAACTCTCGTCTGAATCCTTCAATAGTTAAATCACAAGCCCTAAGTACCGCTTGTTTCACCTTGTCAAAAGTCCCTTCGTTCATTTCAGGTAAGACAGAAATGGTGTGTAACGCTTTTTTGCTTTATCATTCGTTTTATCATTTTAACACATATTGTCTCCCTTCAGCCTCATTTCCATTCCTTGGCGTTTAAGATAAGTGACGGTCTTTTCGTCCTTAGTTTTCATTGTCTCGAATGTTATGTGTCTTGCGTGAAGAAGAGCAAATAGGTCAACATGTGCTGTGTTTGGTTCGTCATTTGTTTGTTCTTTTGTTTGACTCCGCCGTAGTTCTTCTATCTTTCCTAAAGTCGTTTCGCTTACCCTTTGATCTTGGTTGCGTCAGCCTTCCCCTTCCGCAAGGACACACACGCGCGCGCGCGCGAAATGAAACAACAGAAATTGTAGTCGAGTAATAAAAATCCACTTACAGTAAAAATGCCTTGGCGAATTGACCATCGGCAAAACGATGTAAGGCGAAACGAAAGTGTCCCCTTCGGTACTGGTATCGGTGTCGTTGCTGGTAGCATTACGTGTTGACGGATTCAGACAGTAAGGGTTTCTTTGTTTGTTGGTTTGCTTGCTTGCTTGCTTGCTTTTTTTTTTTCTTTTAAATGTGCGAGTCGTATCGTAGCAGTGCCATTTCGGTGCCGTGCCGCTTACGTTGCATGGACTTCAGGTTTAAGCCCCTTGCAAGGGGAGGGAGGACTCAGTCGCGGGACACTGTCGACTGCTAAATATTGCTTCTTGACGGCAGCAGGTTTGAGCGTTGTAAATAGACGCTTCCCACTCCACGAGTGACAGAGTTTGTCGTATCTTTGAAACGTTCCATTATCGGAGATCTGTTTTCAGTTCAACATGCCATGAGTTATTGTCAGCAGTTTGACACCTTCATCAATTTTTCACA